>CM038680.1:533464829-533798004 GCA_021605205.1 Aegilops longissima | reverse complement strand
ATTTGAAGAATCTGAAGAATTATTTGACCTTTAGAAGACCAAACCCTGTTACATACTTACGTTAGATGCGACGATTTGTGATCTGTCATTTGTTTGATGTTTTCTTACAGCTCACAAAATAAAACTTGTTTCTTCAAAACTATTGTTTGTATTGTGTGTATATCCTCCCCACCTCTCTCATATCTCATCCCAAAACTTTTGGACCCCATAGAAGATGAATGAAGTTGGACTGATATTCTCTGGACGAACACTCAGCCAAGGCGAGCTATGGATTCGAACATGGAGAATCACTTGGAAAATTTTGGTTTCAAGGAAGAATGAAGTATCGTGCGCTCTTGATTACTTTGAAGGAAGTGCTGCAACCTGGTGGAAAATGCATCAAGCTATCTGAGGGATGGAATGGAGCAAAGACTTGGAAAGAATTCAAGAAGACTCTGACAAGATCTCGTCTTATCCGAAAGCAACATGATACACCAAGAAATAAACCTTGTGCCTGCAAGATTTGCGGAGAAATAGGACACACCCAAGGGGAACACAAGGATGGATGCCCTCATTGTGAGGAGAAACACCCAGCTGAGGAATGCCCAACTAGTAAGGTGACTTGTTTCTTGTGTGAAGGAACCACCCACTACCCGACTCAGTGTTACATTTACCCCATGGTGCAACAAACTATTCAGGAGCAGGAAGAAGGAATGAAAGAAGCCCTCCGAGAAGTTATGAAAGAACCAGTGATGAAGGAATGTGTTGAAGACCTGGATGGAGAAGGTCTCAACAGATTTTACTCCAATGCCTGCTATTCATGTGGAGAAGAAGGACATTTTTCACAGTATTGCACCAAGGAAAGAAAGGAGTATCCAGGATATTTCCCGACAGCAGAAGTGAAGTTTGACCCTCGGGAGATAGAAACTCTGATCATTACAGAGAAATCCAGGAAGAGAAAAGGAAGGCAACCCGAGAGCAACACAATTTTTGCAGAGAAGGACTTGAGTCATATCACCTGTTACAGGTGCACGGATTTAGGTCATTACGCTAGTAAATGCCCAAAAAAGAAGCCAAGAATCCAAGGGTCCGCATAGTCACAAAGAAGCCCCGAGACATGTCGGAAGTCATTTGTTTTCGCTGCAAGGGGGCAGGACATTATGCTATTAAATGTCCCGACAAGATGAAAGCTGGAGTTGAGTAGTTGGAATTTTTGATATGGATAATAAGAGTAGTAGAAAGCAATTTCATTTTCATGAGCTCAATGAGTTGAATTATGTAATAGATTACCCTGAGATTGTAATAGATCATGACTCAATAAAGTTGTAATGTCACATGCTGAAAAGCTTTAAGGAGTTGTCATATTTTATCTTGGAAATTAATATTGTTGATGAACATGGAAGAAGGTGAGTTGTGATGCGTAAACAGGAAATTGGAAATTGAGTTTGAAGTTCTGTTTGGATGATATGAATGTGTGCCCCAGGAGATAAGTACCTTATTCTGAGCATCAATTCTGTTTCACAACTGCAGACGAGCGACCCTTCTGAGTCTTTCCTTAAAGGTCCGGAAACCATCATGACAACGACAAGTGATCATGATTACCGAAGATCCTCAAGGACATGATGAAGCATATTCACCTTGAAGGAGATGCAGTCTACAAAGGCTACCCTTCATGCAAAAGGAGTGGAACTTTGGTATGTGGAGTACACCTCCACCGTTTGTAAGGAGTTTGCCCAAAGAGGATGGGGCATTACTTTTCATCTCACGTGTGCCACAAGCAACTTTCTTCGATGCCGTTCGTGAAGCAGCCATGGAAGCCATCGCCAGATCGGAGAAATACTTGAAGCAAGACTCCGTTATACTCGGAATACCTAAGCGAAGTGCATGCAGAGATGATGAAGGTGAAGCTCAAGACCACCATGATGAAACAGAAGATTGAAGATTTCAAGGCTCATGTCGCACAATTCCGATGGGATGAAGAATCCTCGAGGAGGATAAATAAATAAAGTGGAAGTAATGTCTGACCATACCAAATCATGTGGGTGGCAGCATTTGTAACAAGTACTTTTTGGAATTTGGATTTACGAAAATGGTTAGGGATGTAATGAAAGATTGATATGAGAACAATGAGATGTTATGGATAAACTTGTGCATTTATTTTGGTCATAGTACTCTGTAAAACCACAGGGTCAATGAAGAAAGAAATGTGTTATCCATGACGGTCCATAGTAGGAAGCTGGACAAAATAAGTTGGAATTTTGCTTTTGATATGATGAAGAAGCAGTACTACTGGATTTAAGGAGGTGTAACAAGAGAGTTACTCCAAGGATGAGTTAAAGCTACACTAGTGTTGAAGTGGGCCATAACCCACGGGCCGGGATTTTGAGAAGGAACCGTTGTAACCTTGATAAAGGAATAAATTTGGAAGAATCAGTGATCCAATCAGCCTACGTTTACGTAGGAGGTTACATAAAAACACGAGAGTGGTGAAGTAACGATAGATGTTTTGTTTGGCATGCGAAACCATGGATTTATACGAACTCAGTTCGAGAACAAGAGAAATTCTGCAATGCTTGTGAGTATGCCCAAGTGTTAAAATACGTGATTCGATATTTACATATGTGGTAATGATTCAAATGCGGGATGGATTGGCCCCATACCGGAGACTTCTATCATGAACTATCATATGTTGATGGAAAATCGAGAGCCTTGAAAAACTTAGAAGAGTGTCCACGCGATAAGCCATAAAACCATAAAATGGTAGGACGATGAAACCCCATTACAGGCAAACTGTTGCCAAGCGTAGGTTATACGGTGAGGTTCAACCTGACCCGTTTTCTGCAGGAGAAAACCATAAATTGTAGACCACCATGAGTGTTTGATAGTTGTTTAGAATGGACACAGACCCATCAGCTAAGAAGATCCGGTCTCGGACGAACTTCAACTTTGACGAACCGACCCAAGCTTTTGAGGAAAACTCTATGCTTATGATGAAGAGCTTTAATGAAGGAGCGATTGTAAGATATGTGAAGAGACATACATTGTCAGCCCTCCGGAGGAAATATCTGAGTTTATTGGAACCATGACCTTGTTTTTAAGTGTGGTAGCACCCACGACCTTCGACCAAGACATTTGCTAGAAGACCCCAACCCTAAACTTTTCTTGCTAGCCTCTTCGAATCTCCAGGACGAGGTTCATTTTAAGTGTGGTAGGTTTGTAACATCCCAAAATTCTAAATTTTGGAATGTTATATTAAATAAATAACTATGCTTGTTGACTGATTGTTGGTTTGATTGAATGAGTGAAACTGAGTGAAATTTGAAATTTTTGAAAGTTGAATGAGAGGGAATAAAATGACTTTCCCAAAACTTTCTCCTTTGCCTTTTTGATCTCAATGAATTCAAATTCATTGCAACACCAAAACCTAGAGTGAAGATGACATGACTTCTTCCATGTTGAAATGAAAAGGGTTTTGGAAAAAGATTTGAATTTCATTTGGGGATATTTCAAATTCAAAACTTTATGCAACTCAATGATTTTCATGAGGGAAGATAAAATGACTTCTTCAATTATATGAAATATGAGTTGGAAGTTAAAAAGAACCAAATTGAAAGTCATTGGAAGGTATTTTGAAACCCCCTTTCAAATTTGGTATTATTTGGACTTTATTCAAATTATTTTCCTCCTAAAAACAAATAAATGGAAATAGGGGTAAAATGATTCCCTTCAATGAAAAATTAGGAGAAAATAAATTTGAAGTCATTTTGGTATTTTTAAAAATGATTTTATTGGATTTTATTAGGGCAGAAACACTCTTTATTTTATTTGAATTTTTGTGTATTTTATTTGAACTTGAAAAATAGTTCATGTTGTAGAAAATCTTTTTCTGATCAATTTGGTATATATATGTCCTATATAAAATATTTATATTTTAAAAGATATCTCTGTTTTGTTTTATTCAAAAAAATTAAAAAAAAGAAACCCCTCTAGCGCCTAGCCAGCCCCCCAGCCCGGCCAGTGCCCCCCCCCTCTCGGCTGGCACAGTGGCTGACCACTGAGGCCAGCCCAATGAGCCACGTGCTGCCCAGCTCTCCCTCACCCCTCGCCGCTCTTGAATCCCTTTGGCCTCGGCCACCCGCTCGCCTCGCCCCTCTCTCTCTCTCACTGACCCGCGGGGCCCGCCCGATCTTCTTCCCCGCCCATGCCACGCCGTCACATGGAGATCACCGGATCCCGAAGGATCCGGGATCCCCGATCGCCCCGATCCCCGGCGAGGACGACCCCCTGGCTATAAAAGCCGGAGCCCCTCACCCCATTCCCCCTAGCCTCATGGAGCCCTCTCCTCTCTCTCCCCGAGCACGCACGGAGACCCGAGCTCCTCCGCCGCCAAAGTCGCCATGCCGTCGGCCCCAGCCCTCCCGACCACCCCAACCCCACGAACCCCTCCCGTGCTCCCCGCATCCTCCGACGACTTCCCGAGCTCACTGACGATGGAACCCCCGACGCACTCTCGCCGCCGCCGCCGCCGTCGCCGGACTCCGGTACGTCGCCGAAAACTTCCCCCGTCCGATCTCAAACGGACGGCAACGATTAGAACCCCCGAAGGGGTATGTTTTTATTAGAAAACCGGCCGGTTCATTCGTTTTATTAGTTAGGGTTTTAGTTATTTAGCCGGCCCGTTTTTAGTTTAACCCTAGGGCCCGTTAGGCTATTTGACGCCCAGTGCACAGTATAGGCCCATTAGGCCTTTTTCTTTTATTTTTGATTTTCTATTTTAGCAGAATAGTTTCTGTTTTGAAAAATTGATATCTTTTATTCTGTTTAATATTTTTGAGTGATTCTTTTTTTGTTGGGTTGAAAATTTTATGTAGTTTCTGTAAAATATATATTTAGCTATGTTGAAAATAATTAAAATTGCTTTATTTTAGTTTTAGTCAGAATAGTAAATCTGCTATAACTTGAGTTAGAAAAATTATTTTTGGATGATTCTTTTTGTCCCAAATTTATTTTAACATTGCCAAACCATAGAAATTAACTTGGGTATTTTAGGAATAATAAATAATTAGTTTTAAGCAGAATCCTATTAATCCTAATTAATTAACTAGCTCCTGTTTTCCTAATATTTTAATTAGTAAATGAATTTATTTTAACTTGTGATTAGTTATTCTAGGTTAGTTTCTGTCACTCTAGTAGATGAACTTTTATTAATAAAAATTTAATTTATTTTTCTTAATAGAAATTGGATTAGGCCTAAAATGAGTCTTATAATAGCTTTTTAATTAATTCTTTTTGCTCCTAGTTGCTTAGTGAATCCTATTCTGTTAAGTTAACCTAAAACCATGATTAGGTTATGTTAGAAAAATTTTATTATATAAAACTATTTCTAGCTATTGTTTGAAGTAGGAAAAACTTTGAATGGTTTTTTCTTTGAGTTTCCCCTTTGGATTTTGATTTGGTTGTTTTGATGTGTTAAGTTGCTATTGCTATGCTATTGTGTTAAGTGATCATTGCTGTATGCTTATTATAGTTATTGTTTGCCTCGGTAGAATTTCCGGAGTGGGAAGATTGCTACTACGAAACCCTAGTTTTTCGAAGATCGTCAACCAGGCAAGTTCACTTTGACCATGCTTTCTTACCTATGTTTTATTGCATTTAGTGGCACCTTTGCAACCACCCCTCAGTAGTGTTATTGAAATTCTTGTAGTTAAGTAGTATGCATGAGGTAGGAACCCATCACCCTGTTACAAAGCCCGGGACGTTATTTTATTCTAATGCTACGCTGTAGTAGACGGGGTTTGGTATGAGTGTTCGAGAGTGGTGTGAAGAAGGAGGACCCTACGTCAATGACGACAACTCCATGTTGGAATCTGCAAGGACTGCATCTTCAAGACCTCAAGACTTCAAGACTCGAGACAAGAATTCAATACACACTCTTTGGGTGAAGGATTTGTTGACGGGCACCTGGAGAAACCAGTGGTTGGCGGGATGCATGGAGAAGCGCCATGACATCTTGCGGAAAGCTTCACCCAGACTCAAAGAGACGGAAGAATACTTCACGCCCGGAAGCTTACACGTGCAACCGCAAGTCATTATGGGCTCGGCTTGGTTGACCTTAGTTGTGACTCTGGCTGGGGCGGTGCTAGCGGATGTAGAACTACGGTAGGATTGAATGAGCACCTGGACGGTGGTCGAGGAACTCTTTGGAAGACCATGTTTGGTCATCTTGTTCTCAAACCCTCTGAAGTGCGAGAACGTAAAGAGAGGATCGAATCTTGCGGGTAAAGTGTACAAACCTCTGCAGAGGGTTTAAACCTAATCGATTAGTCATGTCCCGATTCACGGACAATTTGAGCATCCGGACTTGGATCTATCTGGAACTCTCAACACCGGATTGATAACTTAATTGTGGGCAACATATGATGATTTTGGGCTATGAGACATCGGTTGGCGGAACCATGTCATGACAGAAAAAAACTCCATAGTACAGGCTTCATTTTATTCCTTTGATGTAGGTAAAATAAAACCAGCTTTTACACAAACAAAATTCGAGATCTGAGCCATAAAGCCATATTGCATATAGTGTAGTTTTATCATCTGCTTTTCTCATGTTGTGATCTTGCCTAAGACATTCAATGTACTTGACCTACACGGCTGCAACGTATCATGTTGCGAGATATTTCCTCGACAGTAAGAGTTACGATCATGAGGTTACGGTCTACACTCAACCCGCCGATGGTGTTGATGGGACTCCACACCCGTTTGATTGTTTCATTGAGTATTACGAGGTATATATCATTTTACGTTATTTATACATGTGATTGCACTTTGATATATACATTGATGTACTGTGTGCCAACCGATCTTGATCCGAGGATGGCACGGATACATAGAAGCAGGCTTGACCGTCTGAGGTCGGTCGCTACACTATTTAACCTAGGATAGCTCTAAAATGACCTATACTTAGCATCTTTTCCTCAAAAAGACTTAATATGCTTAGCTAGCTCTAAAATGATATAGTATGCTTAAGAAATGACATATTTTAGGTCCTAAATGACTTCATATGCTTAGCTAGCTCCAAAATGACATAATAACCTTACTTAGCTTCAAAATGACCTATTCAACCTAGGCTAGCTCTAAAATGACCTATACTTAGCAATTTTTCCTCCAAAATGACTTAATATGCTTAGCTAGTTCAAAAATTACATAATAAGCTTAATTAGCTCCAAAATGACCTATTTAACCTAGGATAGCTCTAAAATGACCTATACTTAGCATTGTTTCCTTCAAAATGACTTAATATGCTTAGCTAGCATAAAAATGACCTATTTAACCTAGGATAGCTCTAAAATGACCTATACTTAGCATTTTTCCTCAAAAAAGACTTAATATGCTTAGCTAGCTCTAAAATGATATAGTATGCTTAAGAAATGACATATTTTAGGTCCTAAATGACTTCATATGCTTAGCTAGCTCCAAAATGACATGATAACCTTACTTAGCTTCAAAATGACCTATTCAACCTAGGCTAGCTCTAAAATGACCTATACTTAGCATTTTTTCCTCCAAAATGACTTAATATGCTTAGCTAGTTCAAAATTACATAATAAGCAATTAGCTCCAAAATGACCTATTTAACCTAGGATAGCTCTAAAATGACCTATACTTAGCATTGTTTCCTTCAAATGACTTAATATGCTTAGCTAGCATAAAATGACCTATTTAACCTAGGATAGCTCTAAAATGACCTATACTTAGCATCTTTTCCTCAAAAAGACTTAATATGCTTAGCTAGCTCTAAAATGATATAGTATGCTTAAGAAATGACATATTTTAGGTCCTAAATGACTTCATATGCTTAGCTAGCTCCAAAATGACATAATAACCTTACTTAGCTTCAAAATGACCTATTCAACCTAGGCTAGCTCTAAAATGACCTATACTTAGCAATTTTTCCTCCAAAATGACTTAATATGCTTAGCTAGTTCAAAATTACATAATAAGCTTAATTAGCTCCAAAATGACCTATTTAACCTAGGATAGCTCTAAAATGACCTATACTTAGCATTGTTTCCTTCAAAATGACTTAATATGCTTAGCTAGCATAAAATGACCTATTTAACCTAGGATAGCTCTAAAATGACCTATACTTAGCATTTTCCTCAAAAAGACTTAATATGCTTAGCTAGCTCTAAAATGATATAGTATGCTTAAGAAATGACATATTTTAGGTCCTAAATGACTTCATATGCTTAGCTAGCTCCAAAATGACATAATAACCTTACTTAGCTTCAAAATGACCTATTCAACCTAGGCTAGCTCTAAAATGACCTATACTTAGCATTTTTCCTCCAAAATGACTTAATATGCTTAGCTAGTTCAAAATTACATAATAAGCTTAATTAGCTCCAAAATGACCTATTTAACCTAGGATAGCTCTAAAATGACCTATACTTAGCATTGTTTCCTTCAAAATGACTTAATATGCTTAGCTAGCATAAAATGACCTATTTAACCTAGGATAGCTCTAAAATGACCTATACTTAGCATCTTTTCCTCAAAAAGACTTAATATGCTTAGCTAGCTCTAAAATGATATAGTATGCTTAAGAAATGACATATTTTAGGTCCTAAATGACTTCATATGCTTAGCTAGCTCCAAAATGACATAATAACCTTACTTAGCTTCAAAATGACCTATTCAACCTAGGCTAGCTCTAAAATGACCTATACTTAGCATTTTTCCTCCAAAATGACTTAATATGCTTAGCTAGTTCAAAATTACATAATAAGCTTAATTAGCTCCAAAATGACCTATTTAACCTAGGATAGCTCTAAAATGACCTATACTTAGCATTGTTTCCTTCAAAATGACTTAATATGCTTAGCTAGCATAAAAATGACCTATTTAACCTAGGATAGCTCTAAAATGACCTATACTTAGCATCTTTTCCTCAAAAAAGACTTAATATGCTTAGCTAGCTCTAAAATGATATAGTATGCTTAAGAAATGACATATTTTAGGTCCTAAATGACTTCATATGCTTAGCTAGCTCCAAAATGACATAATAACCTTACTTAGCTTCAAAATGACCTATTCAACCTAGGCTAGCTCTAAAATGACCTATACTTAGCATTTTTTTTCCTCCAAAATGACTTAATATGCTTAGCTAGTTCAAAAATTACATAATAAGCTTCATTAGTTCCAAAATGACCTATTTAACCTAGGATAGCTCTAAAATGACTTAATATGCTTAGCTAGTTCAAAAATTACATAATAAGCTTAATTAGCTCCAAAATGACCTATTTAATCTAGGATAGCTCTAAAATGACCTATACTTAGCATTGTTTCCTTCAAAATGACTTAATATGCTTAGCTAGCATAAAAATGACTTATTAAACCTAGGATAGCTCTAAAATGACCTATACTTAGCATCTTTTCCTCAAAAATGACTTAATATGCTTAGCTAGCTCTAAAATGATATAGTATGCTTAAGAAATGACATATTTTTGGTCCTAAATGACTTCATATGCTTAGCTAGCTCCAAAATGACATAATAACCTTACTTAGCTTCAAAATGACATATTCAACCTAGGCTAGCTCTAAAATGACCTATACTTAGCATTTTTTCCTCCAAAATGACTTAATATGCTTAGCTAGTTCAAAAATTACATAATAAGCTTAATTAGCTCCAAAATGACCTATTTAACCTAGGATAGCTCTAAAATGACCTATACTTAGCATTGTTTCCTTCAAAATGACTTAATATGCTTAGCTAGCATAAAAATGATCTATTTAACCTAGGATAGCTCTAAAATGACCTATACTTAGCATCTTTTCCTCAAAAAAGACTTAATATGCTTAGCTAGCTCTAAAATGATATAGTATGCTTAAGAAATGACATATTTTAGGTCCTAAATGACTTCATATGCTTAGCTAGCTCCAAAATGACATAATAACCTTACTTAGCTTCAAAATGACCTATTCAACCTAGGCTAGCTCTAAAATGACCTATACTTAGCATTTTTCCTCCAAAATGACTTAATATGCTTAGCTAGTTCAAAAATTACATAATAAGCTTAATTAGCTCCAAAATGACCTATTTAACCTAGGATAGCTCTAAAATGACCTATACTTAGCATTGTTTCCTTCAAAATGACTTAATATGCTTAGCTAGCATAAAAATGACCTATTTAACCTAGGATAGCTCTAAAATGACCTATACTTAGCATCTTTTCCTCAAAAAAGACTTAATATGCTTAGCTAGCTCTAAAATGATATAGTATGCTTAAGAAATGACATATTTTAGGTCCTAAATGACTTCATATGCTTAGCTAGCTCCAAAATGACATAATAACCTTACTTAGCTTCAAAATGACCTATTCAACCTAAGCTAGCTCTAAAATGACCTATACTTAGCATTTTTCCTCCAAAATGACTTAATATGCTTAGCTAGTTCAAAAATTACATAATAAGCTTAATTAGCTCCAAAATGACCTATTTAACCTAGGATAGCTCTAAAATGACCTATACTTAGCATTTTTTCCTTCAAAATGACTTAATATGCTTACCTAGCATAAAAATGACCTATTTAACCTAGGATAGCTCTAAAATGACCTATACTTAGCATCTTTTCCTCAAAAAAGACTTAATATGCTTAGGTAGCTCTAAAATGATATAGTATGCTTAAGAAATGACATATTTTAGGTCCTAAATGACTTCATATGCTTAGATAGCTCCAAAATGACATAATAACCTTACTTAGCTTCAAAATGACCTATTCAACCTAGGCTAGCTCTAAAATGACCTATACTTAGCATTTTTTTCCTACAAAATGACTTAATATGGTTAGCTAGTTAAAAAATTACATAATAAGCTTAATTAGCTCCAAAATGACCTATTTAACCTAGGATAGCTCTAAAATGACCTATACTTAGCATTGTTTCCTTCAAATGACTTAATATGCTTAGCTAGCATAAAAATGACCTATTTAACCTAGGATAGCTCTAAAATGACCTATACTTAGCATCTTTTCCTAAAAAGACTTAATATGCTTAGCTAGCTCTAAAATGATATAGTATGCTTAAGAAATGACATATTTTAGGTCCTAAATGACTTCATATGCTTAGCTAGCTCCAAAATGACATAATAACCTTACTTAGCTTCAAAATGACCTATTCAACCTAGGCTAGCTCTAAAATGACCTATACTTAGCATTTTTCCTCCAAAATGACTTAATATGCTTAGCTAGTTCAAAAATTACATAATAAGCTTAATTAGCTCCAAAATGACCTATTTAACCTAGGATAGCTCTAAAATGACCTATACTTAGCATTGTTTCCTTCAAAATGACTTAATATGCTTAGCTAGCCTAAAAATGACCTATTTAACCTAGGATAGCTCTAAAATGACCTATACTTAGCATCTTTTCCTCAAAAAAGACTTAATATGCTTAGCTAGCTCTAAAATGATATAGTATGCTTAAGAAATGACATATTTTAGGTCCTAAATGACTTCATATGATTAGCTAGCTCCAAAATGACATAATAACCTTACTTAGCTTCAAAATGACCTATTCAACCTAGGCTAGCTCTAAAATGACCTATACTTAGCATTTTTCCTCCAAAATGACTTAATATGCTTAGCTAGTTCAAAAATTACATAATAAGCTTAATTAGCTCCAAAATGACCTATTTAATCTAGGATAGCTCTAAAATGACCTATACTTAGCATTGTTTCCTTCAAAATGACTTAATATGCTTAGCTAGCATAAAAATGACCTATTTAACCTAGGATAGCTCTAAAATGACCTATACTTAGCATCTTTTCCTCAAAAATGACTTAATATGCTTAGCTAGCTCTAAAATGATATAGTATGCTTAAGAAATGACATATTTTAGGTCCTAAATGACTTCATATGCTTAGCTAGCTCCAAAATGACATAATAACCTTACTTAGCTTCAAAATGACCTATTCAACCTAGGCTAGCTCTAAAATGACCTATACTTAGCATTTTTCCTCCAAAATGACTTAATATGCTTAGCTAGTTCAAAATTACATAATAAGCTTAATTAGCTCCAAAATGACCTATTTAACCTAGGATAGCTCTAAAATGACCTATACTTAGCATTGTTTCCTTCTAAATGACTTAATATGCTTAGCTAGCATAAAATGACCTATTTAACCTAGGATAGCTCTAAAATGACCTATACTTAGCATCTTTTCCTCAAAAAGACTTAATATGCTTAGCTAGCTCTAAAATGATATAGTATGCTTAAGAAATGACATATTTTAGGTCCTAAATGACTTCATATGCTTAGCTAGCTCCAAAATGACATAATAACCTTACTTAGCTTCAAAATGACCTATTCAACCTAGGCTAGCTCTAAAATGACCTATACTTAGCATTTTTCCTCCAAAATGACTTAATATGCTTAGCTAGTTAAAAATTACATAATAAGCTTAATTAGCTCCAAAATGACCTATTTAACCTAGTATAGCTCTAAAATGACCTATACTTAGCATTGTTTCCTTCAAAATGACTTAATATGCTTAGCTAGCATAAAAATGACCTATTTAACCTAGGATAGCTCTAAAATGACCTATACTTAGCATCTTTTCCTCAAAAATGACTTAATATGCTTAGCTAGCTCTAAAATGATATAGTATGCTTAAGAAATGACATATTTTAGGTCCTAAATGACTTCATATGCTTAGCTAGCTCCAAAATGACATAATAACCTTACTTAGCTTCAAAATGACCTATTCAACCTAGGCTAGCTCTAAAATGACCTATACTTAGCATTTTTTCCTCCAAAATGACTTAATATGCTTAGCTAGTTCAAAAATTACATAATAAGCTTCATTAGTTCCAAAATGACCTATTTAACCTAGGATAGCTCTAAAATGACCTATTTAACCTAGGATAGCTCTAAAATGACCTATACTTAGCATTGTTTCCTTCAAAATGACTTAATATGCTTAGCTAGCATAAAAATGATCTATTTAACCTAGGTTAGCTTTAAAATGACCTATACTTAGCATCTTTTCCTCAAAAAAGACTTAATATGCTTAACCTAGGCTAGCTCTAAAATGACCTATTTAACCTAGGATAACTCTAAAATGACCTATACTTAGCATTGTTTCCTTCAAAATGAGTTAATATGCTTAGCTAGCATAAAAATGATCTATTTAACCTAGGATAGCTCTAAAATGACCTATACTTAGCATCTTTTCCTCAAAAAAGACTTAATATGCTTAGCTAGCTCTAAAATGATATAGTATGCTTAAGAAATGACATATTTTAGGTCCTAAATGACTTCATATGCTTAGATAGCTCCAAAATGACATAATAACCTTACTTAGCTTCAAAATGACATATTCAACCTAGGCTAGCTCTAAAATGACCTATACTTAGCATTTTTTCCTCCAAAATGACTTAATATGCTTAGCTAGTTCAAAATTAAATAATAAGCAATTAGCTCCAAAATGACCTATTTAACCTAGGATAGCTCTAAAATGACCTATACTTAGCATTGTTTCCTTCAAAATGACTTAATATGCTTAGCTAGCATAAAATGATCTATTTAACCTAGGATAGCTCTAAAATGACCTATACTTAGCATCTTTTCCTCAAAAAGACTTAATATGCTTAGCTAGCTCTAAAATGATATAGTATGCTTAAGAAATGACATATTTTAGGTCCTAAATGACTTCATATGCTTAGCTAGCTCCAAAATGACATAATAACCTTACTTAGCTTCAAAATGACCTATTCAACCTAGGCTAGCTCTAAAATGACCTATACTTAGCATTTTTCCTCCAAAATGACTTAATATGCTTAGCTAGTTCAAAATTACATAATAAGCAATTAGCTCCAAAATGACCTATTTAACCTAGGATAGCTCTAAAATGACCTATACTTAGCATTGTTTCCTTCAAAATGACTTAATATGCTTAGCTAGCATAAAATGACCTATTTAACCTAGGATAGCTCTAAAATGACCTATACTTAGCATCTTTTCCTCAAAAAGACTTAATATGCTTAGCTAGCTCTAAAATGATATAGTATGCTTAAGAAATGACATATTTTAGGTCCTAAATGACTTCATATGCTTAGCTAGCTCCAAAATGACATAATAACCTTACTTAGCTTCAAAATGACCTATTCAACCTAGGCTAGCTCTAAAATGACCTATACTTAGCATTTTTCCTCCAAAATGACTTAATATGCTTAGCTAGTTCAAAATTACATAATAAGCTTAATTAGCTCCAAAATGACCTATTTAACCTAGGATAGCTCTAAAATGACCTATACTTAGCATTTTTTCCTTCAAAATGACTTAATATGCTTACCTAGCATAAAAATGACCTATTTAACCTAGGATAGCTCTAAAATGACCTATACTTAGCATCTTTTCCTCAAAAAAGACTTAATATGCTTAGGTAGCTCTAAAATGATATAGTATGCTTAAGAAATGACATATTTTAGGTCCTAAATGACTTCATATGCTTAGATAGCTCCAAAATGACATAATAACCTTACTTAGCTTCAAAATGACCTATTCAACCTAGGCTAGCTCTAAAATGACCTATACTTAGCATTTTTCCTCCAAAATGACTTAATATGCTTAGCTAGTTAAAAATTACATAATAAGCAATTAGCTCCAAAATGACCTATTTAACCTAGGATAGCTCTAAAATGACCTATACTTAGCATTGTTTCCTTCAAAATGACTTAATATGGTTAGCTAGCATAAAAATGACCTATTTAACCTAGGATAGCTCTAAAATGACCTATACTTAGCATCTTTTCCTTAAAAAAGACTTAATATGCTTATCTAGCTCTAAAATGATATAGTATGCTTAAGAAATGACATATTTTAGGTCCTAAATGACTTCATATGCTTAGCTAGCTCCAAAATGACATAATAACCTTACTTAGCTTCAAAATGACCTATTCAACCTAGGCTAGCTCTAAAATGACCTATACTTAGCATTTTTTCCTCCAAAATGACTTAGTATGCTTAGCTAGTTCAAAAATTACATAATAAGCTTAATTAGCTCCAAAATGACCTATTTAACCTAGGATAGCTCTAAAATGACCTATACTTAGCATTGTTTCCTTCAAAATGACTTAATATGCTTAGCTAGCATAAAAATGACCTATTTAACCTAGGATAGCTCTAAAATGACCTATACTTAGCATCTTTTCCTCAAAAAGACTTAATATGCTTAGCTAGCTCTAAAATGATATAGTATGCTTAAGAAATGACATATTTTAGGTCCTAAATGACTTCATATGCTTAGCTAGCTCCAAAATGACATAATAACCTTACTTAGCTTCAAAATGACCTATTCAACCTAGGCTAGCTCTAAAATGACCTATACTTAGCATTTTTTCCTCCAAAATGACTTAATATGCTTAGCTAGTTCAAAAATTACATAATAAGCTTAATTAGCTCCAAAATGACCTATTTAACCTAGGATAGCTCTAAAATGACCTATTTAACCTAGGATAGCTCTAAAATGACCTATACTTAGCATTGTTTCCTTCAAAATGACTTAATATGCTTAGCTAGCATAAAAATGATCTATTTAACCTAGGATAGCTCTAAAATGACCTATACTTAGCATCTTTTCCTCAAAAAAGACTTAATATGCTTAACCTAGGCTAGCTCTAAAATGACCTATTTAACCTAGGATAGCTCTAAAATGACCTATACTTAGCATTGTTTCCTTCAAAATGAGTTAATATGCTTAGCTAGCATAAAAATGATCTATTTAACCTAGGATAGCTCTAAAATGACCTATACTTAGCATCTTTTCCTCAAAAAAGACTTAATATGCTTAGGTAGCTCTAAAATGATATAGTATGCTTAAGAAATGACATATTTTAGGTCCTAAATGACTTCATATGCTTAGATAGCTCCAAAATGACATAATAACCTTACTTAGCTTCAAAATGACCTATTCAACCTAGGCTAGCTCTAAAATGACCTATACTTAGCATTTTTTCCTCCAAAATGACTTAATATGCTTAGCTAGTTAAAAAATTACATAATAAGCTTAATTAGCTCCAAAATGACCTATTTAACCTAGGATAGCTCTAAAATGACCTATACTTAGCATTGTTTCCTTCAAAATGACTTAATATGGTTAGCTAGCATAAAAATGACCTATTTAACCTAGGATAGCTCTAAAATGACCTATACTTAGCATCTTTTCCTTAAAAAAGACTTAATATGCTTAGCTAGCTCTAAAATGATATAGTATGCTTAAGAAATGACATATTTTAGGTCCTAAATGACTTCATATGCTTAGCTAGCTCCAAAATGACATAATAACCTTACTTAGCTTCAAAATGACCTATTCAACCTAGGCTAGCTCTAAAATGACCTATACTTAGCATTTTTCCTCCAAAATGACTTAATATGCTTAGCTAGTTCAAAATTACATAATAAGCTTAATTAGCTCCAAAATGACCTATTTAACCTAGGATAGCTCTAAAATGACCTATACTTAGCATTGTTTCCTTCTAAATGACTTAATATGCTTAGCTAGCATAAAATGACCTATTTAACCTAGGATAGCTCTAAAATGACCTATACTTAGCATATTTTCCTCAAAAAGACTTAATATGCTTAGCTAGCTCTAAAATGATATAGTATGCTTAAGAAATGACATATTTTAGGTCCTAAATGACTTCATATGCTTAGCTAGCTCCAAAATGACATAATAACCTTACTTAGCTTCAAAATGACATATTCAACCTAGGCTAGCTCTAAAATGACCTATACTTAGCATTTTTCCTCCAAAATGACTTAATATGCTTAGCTAGTTAAAAATGACATAATAAGCAATTAGCTCCAAAATGACCTATTTAACCTAGGATAGCTCTAAAATGACCTATACTTAGCATTGTTTCCTTCAAAATGACTTAATATGCTTAGCTAGCATAAAAATGATCTATTTAACCTAGGATAGCTCTAAAATGACCTATACTTAGCATCTTTTCCTCAAAAAGACTTAATATGCTTAGCTAGCTCTAAAATGATATAGTATGCTTAAGAAATGACATATTTTAGGTCCTAAATGACTTCATATGCTTAGCTAGCTCCAAAATGACATAATAACCTTACTTAGCTTCAAAATGACCTATTCAACCTAGGCTAGCTCTAAAATGACCTATACTTAGCATTTTCTCCTCCAAAATGACTTAATATGCTTAGCTAGTTCAAAAATTACATAATAAGCTTAATTAGCTCCGAAATGACCTATTTAACCTAGGATAGCTCTAAAATGACCTATACTTAGCATTGTTTCCTTCAAAATGACTTAATATGCTTAGCTAGCATAAAAATGATCTATTTAACCAAGGATAGCCCTAAAATCACCTATACTTAGCATCTTTTCCTCAAAAAGACTTAATGTGCTTAGCTAGCTCTAAAATGATATAGTATGCTTAAGAAATGACATATTTTAGGTCCTAAATGACTTCATATGTTAGCTAGCTCCAAAATGACATAATAACCTTACTTAGCTTCAAAATGACCTATTCAACCTAGGCTAGCTCTAAAATGACCTATACTTAGCATTTTTCCTCCAAAATGACTTAATATGCTTAGCTAGTTCAAAATTACATAATAAGCTTAATTAGCTCCAAATGACCTATTTAACCTAGGATAGCTCTAAAATGACCTATAGTTAGCATTGTTTCCTTCAAAATGACTTAATATGCTTAGCTAGCATAAAATGACCTATTTAACCTAGGATAGCTCTAAAATGACCTATACTTAGCATCTTTTCCTCAAAAAGACTTAATATGCTTAGCTAGCTCTAAAATGATATAGTATGCTTAAGAAATGACATATTTTAGGTCCTAAATGACTTCATATGCTTAGCTAGCCCCAAAATGACATAATAACCTTACTTAGCTTCAAAATGACCTATTCAACCTAGGCTAGCTCTAAAATGACCTATACTTAGCATTTTTCCTCCAAAATGACTTAATATGCTTAGCTAGTTAAAAATTACATAATAAGCAATTAGCTCCAAAATGACCTATTTAACCTAGGATAGCTCTAAAATGACCTATACTTAGCATTGTTTCCTTCAAAATGACTTAATATGCTTAGCTAGCATAAAATGATCTATTTAACCTAGGATAGCTCTAAAATGACCTATACTTAGCATCTTTTCCTCAAAAAGACTTAATATGCTTAGCTAGCTCTAAAATGATATAGTATGCTTAAGAAATTACATATTTTAGGTCCTAAATGACTTCATATGCTTAGCTAGCTCCAAAATGACATAATAACCTTACTTAGCTTCAAAATGACCTATTCGACCTAGGCTAGCTCTAAAATGACCTATACTTAGCATTTTTCCTCCAAAATGACTTAGTATGCTTAGCTAGTTCAAAATTACATAATAAGCAATTAGCTCCAAAATGACCTATTTAACCTAGGATAGCTCTAAAATGACCTATACTTAGCATTGTTTCCTTCAAAATGACTTAATATGCTTAGCTAGCTTAAAATGACCTATTTAACCTAGGATAGCTCTAAAATGACCTATACTTAGCATCTTTTCCTCAAAAAAGACTTAATATGCTTAGCTAGCTCTAAAATGATATAGTATGCTTAAGAAATGACATATTTTAGGTCCTAAATGACTTCATATGCTTAGCTAGCTCCAAAATGACATAATAACCTTACTTAGCTTCAAAATGACCTATTCAACCTAGGCTAGCTCTAAAATGACCTATACTTAGCATTTTTTCCTCCAAAATGACTTAATATGCTTAGCTAGTTCAAAAATTACATAATAAGCTTAATTAGCTCCAAAATGACCTATTTAACCTAGGATAGCTCTAAAATGACGTATTTAACCTAGGATAGCTCTAAAATGACCTATACTTAGCATTGTTTCCTTCAAAATGACTTAATATGCTTAGCTAGCATAAAAATGATCTATTTAACCTAGGATAGCTCTAAAATGACCTATACTTAGCATCTTTTCCTCAAAAAAGACTTAATATGCTTAGCTAGCTCTAAAATGATATAGTATGCTTAAGAAATGACATATTTTAGGTCCTAAATGACTTCATATGCTTAGATAGCTCCAAAATGACATAATAACCTTACTTAGCTTCAAAATGACATATTCAACCTAGGCTAGCTCTAAAATGACCTATACTTAGCATTTTTTCCTCCAAAATGACTTAATATGCTTAGCTAGTTCAAAAATTACATAATAAGCTTAATTAGCTCCAAAATGACCTATTTAACCTAGGATAGCTCTAAAATGACCTATACTTAGCATTGTTTCCTTCAAAATGACTTAATATGCTTAGCTAGCATAAAAATGATCTATTTAACCTAGGATAGCTCTAAAATGACCTATACTTAGCATCTTTTCCTCAAAAAGACTTAATATGCTTAGCTAGCTCTAAAATGATATAGTATGCTTAAGAAATTACATATTTTAGGTCCTAAATGACTTCATATGCTTAGCTAGCTCCAAAATGACATAATAACCTTACTTAGCTTCATCAAAATGACCTATTCAACCTAGGCTAGCTCTAAAATGACCTATACTTAGCATTTTTCCTCCAAAATGACTTAATATGCTTAGCTAGTTAAAAATTACATAATAAGCAATTAGCTCCAAAATGACCTATTTAACCTAGGATAGCTCTAAAATGACCTATACTTAGCATTGTTTCCTTCAAAATGACTTAATATGGTTAGCTAGCATAAAAATGACCTATTTAACCTAGGATAGCTCTAAAATGACCTATACTTAGCATCTTTTCCTTAAAAAAGACTTAATATGCTTAGCTAGCTCTAAAATGATATAGTATGCTTAAGAAATGACATATTTTAGGTCCTAAATGACTTCATATGCTTAGCTAGCTCCAAAATGACATAATAACCTTACTTAGCTTCAAAATGACCTATTCAACCTAGGCTAGCTCTAAAATGACCTATACTTAGCATTTTTCCTCCAAAATGACTTAATATGCTTAGCTAGTTCAAAATTACATAATAAGCTTAATTAGCTCCAAAATGACCTATTTAACCTAGGATAGCTCTAAAATGACCTATACTTAGCATTGTTTCCTTCTAAATGACTTAATATGCTTAGCTAGCATAAAATGACCTATTTAACCTAGGATAGCTCTAAAATGACCTATACTTAGCATATTTTCCTCAAAAAAGACTTAATATGCTTAGCTAGCTCTAAAATGATATAGTATGCTTAAGAAATGACATATTTTAGGTCCTAAATGACTTCATATGCTTAGCTAGCTCCAAAATGACATAATAACCTTACTTAGCTTCAAAATGACATATTCAACCTAGGCTAGCTCTAAAATGACCTATACTTAGCATTTTTCCTCCAAAATGACTTAATATGCTTAGCTAGTTAAAAATGACATAATAAGCAATTAGCTCCAAAATGACCTATTTAACCTAGGATAGCTCTAAAATGACCTATACTTAGCATTGTTTCCTTCAAAATGACTTAATATGCTTAGCTAGCATAAAAATGATCTATTTAACCTAGGATAGCTCTAAAATGACCTATACTTAGCATCTTTTCCTCAAAAAAGACTTAATATGCTTAGCTAGCTCTAAAATGATATAGTATGCTTAAGAAATGACATATTTTAGGTCCTAAATGACTTCATATGCTTAGCTAGCTCCAAAATGACATAATAACCTTACTTAGCTTCAAAATGACCTATTCAACCTAGGCTAGCTCTAAAATGACCTATACTTAGCATTTTATCCTCCAAAATGACTTAATATGCTTAGCTAGTTCAAAAATTACATAATAAGCTTAATTAGCTCCGAAATGACCTATTTAACCTAGGATAGCTCTAAAATGACCTATACTTAGCATTGTTTCCTTCAAAATGACTTAATATGCTTAGCTAGCATAAAAATGATCTATTTAACCAAGGATAGCCCTAAAATCACCTATACTTAGCATCTTTTCCTCAAAAAAGACTTAATGTGCTTAGCTAGCTCTAAAATGATATAGTATGCTTAAGAAATGACATATTTTAGGTCCTAAATGACTTCATATGCTTAGCTAGCTCCAAAATGACATAATAACCTTACTTAGCTTCAAAATGACCTATTCAACCTAGGCTAGCTCTAAAATGACCTATACTTAGCATTTTTTCCTCCAAAATGACTTAATATGCTTAGCTAGTTCAAAAATTACATAATAAGCTTAATTAGCTCCAAAATGACCTATTTAACCTAGGATAGCTCTAAAATGACCTATAGTTAGCATTGTTTCCTTCAAAATGACTTAATATGCTTAGCTAGCATAAAAATGACCTATTTAACCTAGGATAGCTCTAAAATGACCTATACTTAGCATCTTTTCCTCAAAAAGACTTAATATGCTTAGCTAGCTCTAAAATGATATAGTATGCTTAAGAAATGACATATTTTAGGTCCTAAATGACTTCATATGCTTAGCTAGCCCCAAAATGACATAATAACCTTACTTAGCTTCAAAATGACCTATTCAACCTAGGCTAGCTCTAAAATGACCTATACTTAGCATTTTTTCCTCCAAAATGACTTAATATGCTTAGCTAGTTAAAAATTACATAATAAGCTTAATTAGCTCCAAAATGACCTATTTAACCTAGGATAGCTCTAAAATGACCTATACTTAGCATTGTTTCCTTCAAAATGACTTAATATGCTTAGCTAGCATAAAAATGATCTATTTAACCTAGGATAGCTCTAAAATGACCTATACTTAGCATCTTTTCCTCAAAAAAGACTTAATATGCTTAGCTAGCTCTAAAATGATATAGTATGCTTAAGAAATTACATATTTTAGGTCCTAAATGACTTCATATGCTTAGCTAGCTCCAAAATGACATAATAACCTTACTTAGCTTCAAAATGACCTATTCAACCTAGGCTAGCTCTAAAATGACCTATACTTAGCATTTTTCCTCCAAAATGACTTAGTATGCTTAGCTAGTTCAAAATTACATAATAAGCAATTAGCTCCAAAATGACCTATTTAACCTAGGATAGCTCTAAAATGACCTATACTTAGCATTGTTTCCTTCAAAATGACTTAATATGCTTAGCTAGCATAAAATGACCTATTTAACCTAGGATAGCTCTAAAATGACCTATACTTAGCATCTTTTCCTCAAAAAGACTTAATATGCTTAGCTAGCTCTAAAATGATATAGTATGCTTAAGAAATGACATATTTTAGGTCCTAAATGACTTCATATGCTTAGCTAGCTCCAAAATGACATAATAACCTTACTTAGCTTCAAAATGACCTATTCAACCTAGGCTAGCTCTAAAATGACCTATACTTAGCATTTTTCCTCCAAAATGACTTAATATGCTTAGCTAGTTCAAAATTACATAATAAGCAATTAGCTCCAAAATGACCTATTTAACCTAGGATAGCTCTAAAATGACGTATATAACCTAGGATAGCTCTAAAATGACCTATACTTAGCATTGTTTCCTTCAAAATGACTTAATATGCTTAGCTAGCATAAAAATGATCTATTTAACCTAGGATAGCTCTAAAATGACCTATACTTAGCATCTTTTCCTCAAAAAGACTTAATATGCTTAGCTAGCTCTAAAATGATATAGTATGCTTAAGAAATGACATATTTTAGGTCCTAAATGACTTCATATGCTTAGATAGCTCAAAATGACATAATAACCTTACTTAGCTTCAAAATGACATATTCAACCTAGGCTAGCTCTAAAATGACCTATACTTAGCATTTTTCCTCCAAAATGACTTAATATGCTTAGCTAGTTCAAAATTACATAATAAGCTTAATTAGCTCCAAAATGACCTATTTAACCTAGGATAGCTCTAAAATGACCTATACTTAGCATTGTTTCCTTCAAAATGACTTAATATGCTTAGCTAGCATAAAAATGATCTATTTAACCTAGGATAGCTCTAAAATGACCTATACTTAGCATCTTTTCCTCAAAAAAGACTTAATATGCTTAGCTAGCTCTAAAATGATATAGTATGCTTAAGAAATGACATATTTTAGGTCCTAATGACTTCATATGCTTAGCTAGCTCCAAAATGACATAATAACCTTACTTAGCTTCAAAATGACCTATTCAACCTAGGCTAGCTCTAAAATGACCTATACTTAGCATTTTTTCCTCCAAAATGACTTAATATGCTTAGCTAGTTCAAAAATTACATAATAAGCTTAACTAGCTCCGAAATGACCTATTTAACCTAGGATAGCTCTAAAATGACCTATACTTAGCATTGTTTCCTTCAAAATGACTTAATATGCTTAGCTAGCTTAAAATGACCTATTTAACCTAGGATAGCTCTAAAATGACTTGTACTTAGCATCTTTTCCTCCAAAATGACTTAATATGCTTAGCTAACTCTAAAATGACATAATATGCTTAAGAAACTAGATAACAACCCCGCGCGTTGCCGCGGGAAAATTAGCATACCAAGTTGTAAAAATTCATGAGGTGTGATAAGAAAGAAATGAAATTTTCCACTGAAGTGTGATGCTTCTGAGCGATAAGAAGGAAATGAAATTTACCACTGAAGTGTGATGCTTCTAAGCAAACACAAATCACATTTCCAAAACGATACTCTACATTTGTAGTAAGTCATTCATTCATCAAAGTCTCTTCAAAAAGTTTCAAGATGCATCATAATAATGTTCTTCTTCTAACTTTCTTATTTCCCATTTTACAGATTTTCTTAAGATCACGGAAGCTTGGGTTGATGGAGTGCTTGTATTTAGTTTTTGTTTTGACCTTGTGAAACTTGCTACCTATGGATGAAACTGTGTAATATTGATGAAACTATGTATATGTACAGATGAAACTTGCTACTATTGGTAACATGTGTTGGATACATATGTGTTCATGACTATTGGTAATATGTGTTGAATATGCTATATTGGTCATATAAATATATTTGTGTTTGATTTCTGTGAAAATGAATTGATATAAGAAAAACAAAATTAAATGGGGCAATATAGTCACTTTGCCATCTGCTGGCAGACGGCAAAGAGCTCACATCCTTTGCCATCTCTTGGCAGATGGCAAAGAGCTGACCTTTGCCATCGCTAGCGATGGCAAAGAGCTCACAACCTTTGCCATCTGTTGGTGATGGCAAAGAGCTCGCAACCTTGCCATCTGTTTGGTGATGGCAAAGTATGCCGTTAACCTCTCGACGGAGCTAACCCGTTAAGAGGCTTTGCCATCTGCCGCCAGATGGCAAAGCCTGAGCTCTTGCCATCAACCAGCGGATGGCAAAGCCACAGGCTCTTTGCCATCAGCCAGCAGATGGCAAAGAAGCCTTTACCGGCAGGGTTTCAGACGACATGTTTGCCATCTGCTGGCTGATGGCAAAGCCTTTGCCATCCGCCGAACATGCCTTTGCCATCTGCCATGGCAGATGGCAAAGTGCCATATTCCAGTAGTGCGTATAGCCCTTTCTAAAAAAAGTTCAGGTACAAAATTTGAACAGGTCACAATCAAATGTACTGGCATATCAGTGCTTCACACCCATAGCTCAGATTTAACTAGTATCTGACAAGATTCAGTTGTTACCTCAAATTAGAGCACATCCAGGCAGCCAGCCCTGCCTCTTCTCCCAAAGAAGCACTGGCCTCCGCCGCGCGATGGAGTAGGCCATGTGCCATCCATCGTTCTGAGAAACACGGGGAAAGTCTGACATTGACTCATGTAATGGACGTCCTCGATGGACCCTGGCACTAGCGGCGGTGGAAGGACTACGATTGATGGATTGACCACTTCTTCGACATGCACGAACACTCGATACAGGCACATCCCTAACGTGGTCTGCGGCAGCCTTGGTGGCAACGAATAGTATAAACCCGGTTCCTGCACCGGTATCTCAACACCAATCACCTTCGGTATTGTGGACGGCTTCTTCATCCATGCCATAACCGTCAGAGCCCAGCTGTCTGGAGGAACAAACATACTTATGAGATCACCTCCAAGGTCGTTGATAAGCTCGTTCATGGACTCGCTGTTCCAAGCACATCGAGCCATGCCGTGGAAGGTAAGCTTTGTTAAAAACTCAAGCTCAGAGGGCACCGAGCCCCATCTTGGGTGCCACCGATCAAAGCTCACTAGCGCGCCATCGCAGAACAAACGTCGAGAAGATTTGAACACACGACTGCAGTCGAAAGTTGTCCGGAACCTGACGAAGAAATCAGCCGGTGGCGAATAGACTTCGACGAGAAAGTCACTTATTTGGATTCCGTGTGCAATGCCAAGAGCTTTGACAAGGTCGTCCGGCGAGACGGGAGGTCGGTTGCCGTTGATGGTTACCATCAGCACTTTGCCGGCAAACTGGTCGTCAAGCGCCGCCATGCCACTGTTGAGCGACAGCACGTAGTGACCGAAGGCAGGACGGACCTCAGGATCTCTGGCTCGGAGTTCCGTGTTGACCGGCGACATGATAGTGCGCTTGAGTACAGGGAGTACAGGAGGGGGATTTGGGGGAACTGGAGTTGGAATCCAGATTCCAGAGGTAGGGGAGGGGCGGGAGACTAGGGATGAAAAGGCAGCATTGATAGAACCGGAGATGATATCTGGTAAACCTACCTTCTGCCTTGCCTTGCAAGCTCGAACTAGCGCCGGCCATGGTGAAGTAGTGGCCGGTGATGGCAGAGAGATGGCGGCGGTGGTGTGCTTCCCGTGAGCACCGCACTAACCCTATATCGATAGGGATTGTAGGTGGGGATTGTGGCAACAATTAACCTCGTAACTCGTGCCTCGGCCCCCACCTCTGTTTATATAGAGCGTGTCACAGGGGCCCACCAACCATGGTTTGGTTGGGCACCCCCGATCTGGGCGCGAGTCAGGGGCCCGTTCGACTCGTTGGATTCGAACGGGAGAGAGATCAACCTAACATTCTCCCCCTTGATCTCAACTTTACTTTTAACTTTATACTTTCTAGTTTATTTGTTTCATCACATATTGGTACATAGAGCATGTTTCATCGTCACGACTTAATTGTCGTTAGAATCATACAGCTACAACATATGCCATGTTCTGAAACAAATTATGTTCCTTTTGGGCCTATCCAGGAATCATAAGGCTTTCCCTTAAACCCATGCCGGCTAAGTGTTCCTTGAACACATTGGGTGGTAAGCCTTTCGTTAGCGGATCCGCAAGCATATCCTTTGTCCTTATATGCTCGAGACTTATAGTTTGATCCTGGATTTTATCTTTCACAACATAATACCTTATCTCTATTGTTTTGGCAGCATTACTCGACTTGTTGTTGTGAGCATAGAATACTGCGGGCTGGTTATCATAGTACATCTTTAGTGGTTTGTGAATGCAATCTACCACTTTCAAGTCGGGTACAAATTTCTTTAGCCATATCGCCTGCCCCGTGGCTTCGAAGCATGCTATTAATTCTGCATACATCATGGATGATGCAACTATCGACTGTTTGGAGCTTTTCCATGAAATAGCTCCCCCATCGAGAGTGAAGACGTATCCTGACGCGGATTTTCTATCATCTCTGTCCCCCGCAAAATCTGTGTCTGAATACCCTTTTATCTCTAGGGAATCACTTCTCCTGTATATTAGCATGTAGTCCTTCGTGCCTTGTGCATAACTCAATGCTTTATTTACCATCTTCCAGCGCTCTAGGCCTGGATTCTCCTGATATCTACCGAGTACCCCGGTGATAAAAGCTAAGTCAGGGCGAGTGCACACTTCGGCATACTGTAAGCTGCCAACTGCCGAAGCATATGGTACGGCTTTCATTTGATCGATCTCATACTGGTTCTTGGGACATTGGAATTTCCCAAAACTATCTCCCTTGACTATTGGAGCAGGTGTGGCTTTACTCGCATGCATATTATACTTTTTAAGAACCTTTTCTAAATATGCTTTCTGCGATAGTCCTAAGACTCCATTGTTCCTATCTCGGTGAATTTCTATGCCCAAAACATATGATGCTTCACCAAGATCTGTTATGTCAAAATTTGAGGATAAGTATCTCTTTGTTTCTTGTAGTAGACTAACATCACTACTAGCAAGCAGGACATCATCCACATACAAGATTAGGAAAATATATTTCCCATTTTAAAACTTTGCATAAATGCAATTATCCTCAATATTTTCTTTAAATACAAAAATTTTAATCGTTTGATTAAACTTTAGATACCACTGTCTAGAGGCTTGTCTTAATCCATAAATGGATTTCTTCAGGCGGCATCCCATATTTTCCTTGCCTTCCATGATAAAACCCTTGGGTTGTTTCATGTAGACCTTTTCTTTTAAATCACCATTCAAAAATGGTGTCTTAACATCCATTTGATGTAATTCTAAATCAAAATGAGCAACTAATGCCATTATGATTCTGATGGAATCCTTACATGAGAATGGAGAAAATGCCTCATTGTAATCTATCCCTTCTCTTTGTGTAAATCCTTTTGCCACGAGTCATGCTTTGTGCTTTTTTACATTCCCTTTAGAGTCATACTTAATTTTGTAGGCCCATTTACAGCCTACTGTTTTGGCTCCTTTAGGAATTTCCTCTAAGTCCCAAACATCTTTGGAACTCATCGATTTCATCTCGTCTTCCATTGCCTTCATGCACTTTGATGAATGAGGGCTTCTCATGGCTTCTTCATATGAGGTGGGATCTTTTTCCATAAGAACCATTTCTATGTTATAAACTTTAAAGTCGGTAGAAATAGCTGACTTTCTTGGTCTTGTAGACCTTCTAAGGGCCTCGATTTGGGCACATTCATGCCTCAACTTCTGGCACTTCTTCTAAAATTTGTTGTTGCACCTCCCTTTCATGCTCAACAACGGGTTCAGTCGGCTCCTAACGGACAGGTTCCGGGTCTACCCCCATAGTTGTCATGGGTGGCGTTGCAACTGGTAGTGAGAAAATGGCTCCTGAATCATCGGATTAGGTGCATGCACCCTCTTCTCCTCAAGATCAATTTTCCGAGCTACCAAGATCCACCTCATCATTTCTTCCTCTAAGAAGACTGCATGTCTCGTTTCTACAATCTTTGTATATCTGTCTAGGCAGTAGAAACGAAAACCCTTTGATCTGTCTGGATAGCCAATGAAGTGGCAGCTCACTGTTTTGGGATCTAACTTTGCAATGTTTGGATTAAACATTTTTGCCTCAGCAGGGCAGCCCCACACCCTGAAGTGTTGTAGGGAGGGCACCCTTCCTTTCCATAGCTCGTACGGTGTTTTGGGCATCGACTTGCTTGGTACTCTATTGAGAATGTGAATGGCGGTTTTAAGCGCCTCCATCCGTATTCCCAATGGCAAGTTGGATAACTCATCATGTTGCGCACCATATCCGTAAGTGTACGGTTGCTCCTTTCAGATACTCCATTTTGCTGAGGCTCGCCCGACATTGAATACTGGGCTACTATGCCTGTCTCCTGCAAGAACTTTGCAAAAGGTCCAGGGACTTGGCCATATGGAGTGTGCCGACCATAGTACTCTCCCCCACGGTCGGACCTTACTATCTTTATTCTTTTATCACGCTGATTTTCAACTTCAGCTTTGAATATTTTAAATTTATCCAATGCTTCCGATCTTTCTTTGATTGGATAAATATAACCATAGCGAGAGTAATCATCTGTGAATGTTATGAACGAGTCATATCCATCCACACTTTTCACCGGAAATGGTCCACAAATATCAGTGTGGATGATTTCTAGTGTGCCTGTGCTATGGATTGCACCTTATTTGTTTTACGTACTTTCCTTTAACGCAATCTATGCATTGTTCTAAGTCTGAGAATTCTAACGGAGGAAGAATTTCACTTTTGACTAATCTTTCTATTCTCCCCTTCGAAATATGGCCCAAGCGACAGTGCCATAATTTCGATGAGTCGAATGTTCCTTTTCTTTTCTTTTGTTCTTTATTCGATGCGGAAACATTTTCTTTCACATTGCAAATGGAATAAACTTTTTCACGAAGTGATAACAAATAAAGCTCATCATGTAGGAAAGCATCACCCACATAAGCATTATTTAACCAAATGGCACACTTTCCATGTCCAAAATAACATTCATAATTATCTTTGTCCAAGCAAGAAACACTAATTAAGTTTCTATTACATGACGGAACATATAAAACGTCTCTAAGTAGAAGACTGAATCCATCAGCTAACTCCAAGGAGATATCACTGACAGCTTCAACTTCTGCTTCAACTCCATTTGCCACTTCAATGCGTCTTTCGCTTCTTAGCGTAGTCCGCGTCGAATGGAATCCCTCTTTTTGCCATGATTGACTTTAGCCAATCAGGACAGTCTTTCTTGTAATGCCCGGTCTTCTTACAATAAAGCCAAGTGTCTTTGTCCACTGGAAAAAGGCTGTTGCTGACGCTGATGCTTATAGGGGGCTTTACCATATGGCTTTGCAGGAGAACCTTTGTTGTTTTGGTTGTAATTCTTTTTCTTATCCTTCACATAGTTGATTGAACCACCATGTGAGGCTTTGAGTCTGTCCTCTTCTTGGACAGACATTGCTATTGTCTTTTCAATGTCCCATGTTCCAGGTGACATATCGTAGTTTACAACAAAGGCTTCAAATTCCTTCGGCAGTGAAGCCATGACAAGGTGGACCAGGAGCGCTGGTTTGATCTCCAGATCTGCATCCATGGGCTTGAGCTTTGCTTCCATATTGCTCATCCTGAGGATGTGCTCTATTATTCCATGACTACCACCTGTGTAGCATTCTGTCACCAGTTTCTCTAACACCTGGGTGGCATATATCTTTGAAGAGCTAGTGAACTGACTCTTTATCTTTATAAGCAACTCCCCTGCGGAAGTGCACTCTGCAATGGAGCCCACAATGGCGCTCTCAATTGTATTCTTTATAAAGGCCACGCACCTTTTTTTTGCATTGACCCACTTTTGGTTTTCAATGGAATATCTTATTTCCATTGGGCATGATCTTTTTTCTTTTTCTCCCATGCATCATCGTCATCAGTAGCTTCTCTGACAGGCTCTGTAGGTCTGACCGGTTGTGGTTCATCCACAACCCAGTCCAGATCAGCACAGACAAATGCCAGTTCAACTTTCTTCCTCCACTCAGTGTGATTGTCACCTCTGAGTGTCAGAACATCTTTTAGGCAACTCATGAAGTGAAAGCCTCCTAAAATCACAATTTAAGTGACATCAGTATAACAATCATACGCATTAATCTAACGTTGGTCAAATTAAACATACAATTGTCTATGCAATATATATTACCGTTGGGTAAAATATTAGAAATAAATGCACCTTTAAATTTCAATAATAAAACATGATCATGTTATTAACAACGTTGGTCATAAAAATAACATAATCATATTCATCACTTTAACATGCTCTTAAAAATTAATTCTATCTAAACTTTTATATTCTCTTTGTAATAAGAGCACTATTAATTATTTACATGGCAGAAAACATGAATAAGAATTCATGAACTTTTTACTTTTTACAGAAACTTTTCTATGACCGAATAAAAAATTATGAACTTTTTTAGTTCTACAGAAACTTTTACTTTATAAAATACATAAACTTTTCTTTTTCTGAAATTTTCTATTCTCTGAATAAATAGAATTAGCTGTAGCCGAGAAAAAATGCAGCTGGCCCGACCTACCGCAGCCCAGCCGCCCTTGGCTCAGCGCGGCCCAGCCGTGCGGCGGCGCCCGCAGCTGTTGGGCTCGGCCTAGCTAGCGTGGCGGCCCTGCCGCAGCCGGCCTCCTTCCACTTACGGCCCAGAGGGCCCGTGACCCAGAGTGCCCTGACTCGCCAGAGGAGGAGGAGGAGGAGGCGTCCAGTTTGGAAGCTTGATGTACTCCTTCCTCCATAGACATGTCCTCCTCAAAGAATTAACCAGCAAATTCTCCCCTTCACCTATAGGGTGGTCAAGCTCCAGCTCCTCAAATCCCTCCGTTATTTCATCCACCGTCACAACAGCATAGCCATGTGAAATCGGTTGGCAGTGAAAAGTTTCGTCAGGTTGAGGAGGTGCAACAGAGCCGACAACCGCCTTCAAAGTGAGGTTCTGCCATTTCGTCATAAGCTGGCAATGTTGAGCCTCCGTGATAGTATCCATGGGGTAGCGAGGAGCCGTGAAGTCAGGATGAACGAGCTCCGTGGAAGCCACGCTGCTTCTCCGCTGAGATAGAGGGGTAGCTTCGTGCCGCTGAGAAGGTTGGCCGGCAGCTCGCTGGCTCTCAAGTTCCTCTAGCTTTAATAGTCTTACATTGAGCTTCTGCATTTCGCTCAGCTCCGCTTTCCTCTTTCTCTCCCGGGTTCTGTAACCTCCTGCGCCGGGAAACCCAACCACCCACGGAACGGAGCCTGGTGTGCCTCGTGTTCCTCCAGGGTGCTTAGGATTCCCGAGGGACTCAGTCAGCTCGTCCTTCTCTTTGTCGGGAATGAACGTCCCTTGCTGCACTGCGGTGATATACTCCTGAAGCTTCTTGACGGGTATTGCAAGTTGCTCGTCCGTCCAACGGCACTCTTATACGTCTCCAACGTATCTATAATTTTTGATTGTTCCATGCTATTATATTATCTGTTTTGGATGTTCATTGGGCTTTATTATACACTTTTATTTCATTTTTGGCACTAACCTATTAACCGGAGGCCCAACCCAATTTGCTATTTTTTTCTATTTCAGTGTTTCGCAGAAAAGGAATATCAAATGGAGTCCAAACGGAATGAAATCTTCAGGAACGTGATTTTTGAAACAAACGTGATCCAGAGGACTTGGAGTGGACGTCAAGCAATCAACGAGGAGGCCACGAGGCAGGGAGGCGCGCCTGCCCCCCTGGGCACGCCCCCACCCTCATGGGCCCCTTGTAGCTCTCCTGGCCGACTTCTTTCGCCTATATATACCTATGTACCCCGAAAATATCCAGGAGCACCACGAAACCCTATTTCCACCGCCGCAACCTTCTGTACCCGTGAGATCCCATCTTGGGGCCTTTTCCGGCGCTCCGCCGGAGGGGGCATTGATCATGGAGGGCTTCTACATCAACACCATAGCCCCTCCGATGATGTGTGAGTAGTTTACCTTAGACCTTCGGGTCCATAGTTATTAGCTAGATGGTTTCTTCTCTCTCTTTGGATCTCAATACAAAGTTCTCCTCGATTCTCTTGGAGATCTATTCGATGTAATCTTCTTTTGCGGTGTGTTTGTCGAGATCCGATGAGTTGTGGGTTTATGATCAAGATTATCTATGAACTATATTTGAATCTCTCTCTGGACTCTTTTATGTATGATTGGTTATCTTTGCAAGTCTCTTCGAATTATCAGTTTGGTTTGGCCTACTAGATTGATCTTTCTTGCAATGGGAGAAGTGCTTAGCTTTGGGTTCAATCTTGCGGTGCTCGATCCCGATGTGATGGGGAAACGACACATATTGTATTGTTGCCATCTAGGATAAAAAGATGGGGTTTATATCATATTGCTTGAGTTTATCCCTCTACATCATGTCATCTTGCCTAAAGTGTTACTCTGTTCTTATGAACTTAATACTCTAGATGCATGATGGATAGCGGTCGATGTGTGGAGTAATAGTAGTAGATGCAGGTAGGAGTCGGTCTACTTGTCACGGACGTGATGCCTATATACATGATCATGCCTAGATATTCTTATAACTATGCTCAATTCTATCAATTGCTCGACAGTAATTTGTTCACCCACCGTAATACTTATGCTCTCCTGAGAGAAGCCACTAGTGAAACCTATGGCCCCCGGGTCTATTTTCCATCATATAAGTTTCCGATCTACTTTATTTTGCTTTCTTTACTTTTAGTCTTTATCATAAACTAGCACACATGCCCGTGCGATGCAACGGGAGGAAACACAATTTCTTATGAATATATGTTCTGATTCAAACGTTTCATCAAGCATCTCAAAAAATCCAGCAAGTGTCACCAACGTGAATACACGACCAAAAAACTAATTATGATCTTGAACCCATATGTCTCGGGCAGTGAGGGTTGCCATCTGTACAGAAAAGGTGTCATAGAGCAAGGCAGGCTTCTGCCGAACAACACGGGATTTGGGCAAACACCATGCTAAAAACTTGTATTTTCAATGTGGGTGTTAGTGCCGTCCTTCTAGTAATCTCACTGGTGCCGAGTGCCCGACATAATGCACTCGGCAAAGAGCCTAACACTTGCCAAAGAGGAAAGTTTAGATGACACGCTCAGACATGTTTGAGGTTGAGTGGTTGATGGTGGCTAGGTTAGTCTAGGGATTACGCGCGGAGGCTAGAGAGGCTTGCCCGAGGATTGGTGCCGTAGGGGGCACCGTTACACCCGTCGATGGTGCCCATATTATATGCGTATTGGGTAATGTCAATTGCCGCCTTACATCAACAAAGATAAAAAACAATTAGAATTTTGCTGCTATGACATGTTGGAAAAAATGCCTAGACCAGTGTTGTTACGTAACATGTGCAGGTCCACCAAGAACAAAGAATAAAAAATAAATAAACTGAAGCTCTTGATGTATTTTCTGTTATACCACAAATCAGTAAGTATACTTGGGGAATCAACACATCTAGCAGATTCTTGACAGTACAACAACAACGTCTAGCAGTTTGTAATCATCAAACACATTATGCACATAGCTGCAACACGGAAATCAAACAACACATCCATCGAGCAATTTTTCTCACTTGCTCTGTTCAGATCTGACAATGACACCGCAGCATTTTCCTTACTGAATCTTTCCTCTCCAAATTGATAGAAAACATGAGCCACGGCCCATGATATCCTTTCTCTTTTGTCTCATCCAAGATCAACCACCTCGCCTCCGAACCTTGCCCCCTACCTTCTCAGCTTTGTCGCTTGCACTTTGATATCTGGAGCGCTGCTCCTCGGTGTCAGCGAGCTCCTCCATCCTATGTCGTCTACTCCCATGGCGACCCATCTCTTCCCTGGTACCCCCGCCCCCGTACGACTTCACTTCGCTGCACGGAACCGCTTCCTGGATGAAGGCGCCAAGGAGCATCTCGTTGACGGGGTCCCCTCCCCTCCTTGCTCAAATAGGTGGACTCATTGCACAGGCTGGGCTTGAGCCACTAGTAGAGCCATGCACCAGATCGGTGGGTGGAAGGGGTGGGGAGGCCGGATTCTAGCGTGGAGTACCCCGGGGTGGCCTCCTCGCGACCTACTTATGACAACTACAGCGAAGGGAGGTCGAATAGGAGGGGGAAAACGGTGACTGTGCGCAGAGGAGAGGTTCGTTGCCGTCGACTCGGGAGGGAGGGGTAGTGATGGGTAAGTCATGACCATGAACAGAGGAGGATAGCTCTGGCGGGATCTCGCCGGCCGCGAGGCGACATACGTTGGTGGAAGGAGGGGGGAGGAGCTCCGGCGGCAAGTGTTGCTCGCTCCACGCCGACCACACCATGGCGGCTTGGTGGCGCTATTGCTAGCCATGCTCCTTTCCCTCAAACAGCTCTTCCAAAACACCCAACCGTGATCCTCTCCGGCATCAACATCAGTGCCATGGTCGGACGTGCGCGACGCCGCCAAGTTGTGGAAGGTAGGCAAGCTCGACTTCCTGGCGAGGGTCGCTTCCTTACTTGGCGTGCTCTCGTTTTTGTCCAGGTCGTGCTGTCCGTGGCCGTCAGGATCTTGCTCCTCAAGATCCTGTTATGCGCGTTGAGATGGGAGAGAGAAAACCGAAGAAATAACTTGGGAGCGATGCGTATTATGGTCGGCGGGGAAAGAAGAGTTGTATGTTGATCAAATTGTCTCGAGGGTTTGAACTCTAGCTCGTTCCTTGGGAGTTCTATTCATGCGCTAGTTGGTTTTCTGTTTCAGGTTTTCAGTTCGTGCACCGGTTAGTTTCCTGTTTTGGCCAAACCAAAACATATCCCCTATTTGGACCAAAATTTATGCAGATCTACTTTTAAATCTCAGCCATCAATCTTTATAGTTAAACACAAAATCAACGGATATAAAGGGGTGATGGATGGAGAACTATGAAAGACTCCACCCTTTAATATTAGGTAAAGAAATACCAAAAATATTATCTTATCATCTCTATCAGATCTCACTTTTGCAAGTGGCCGTGAAGGGATTGACAACCCCTTTATCGCGTTGGTTGCAAGGTTCTTATTTGTTTGTGTAGGTGCGTGGGACTTGAGCGTGGTCTCCTACTGGACTGATACCTTGGTTCTAAAAAACTGAGGGAAAAACTTACGCTACTTTGCTGCATCACCCTTTCCTCTTTAGGGAAACCAACGCTGTGCTCAAGAGGTAGCAAGAAGGATTTCTGGCGCCATTGCCGGGGAGTTTACGCACAAGTCAAGACATACCAAGTACCCATCACAAACTCTTATCCCTCGCATTACATTATTTTCCATTTTCCTCTCGTTTTCCTCTCCCCCACTTCACCCTTGCCGTTTTATTCGCCCTTTTTTCCGTTCGCCTCTTTTTCGCTTGCTTCTTGTGTGCTTGTGTTGGATTGCTTGTTTGTCATGATGGCTCAAGATAATACTAAATTGTGTGACTTTTCCAATACCAACAACAATGATTTCCTTAGCACTCCGATTGCTCCTCTTACCGATGCTGAATCTTGTGAAATTAAGAATGCCTTTTTGAATCTTGTCATGAAAGATCAATTCGTCGGCCTTCCTAGTGAATATGCCGCTACCCATCTAAATATCTTTATTGATTTGTGTGATATGCAAAAGAAGAAAGATGTGGACAACGATATTGTTAAACTGAAGTTATTTCCATTTTCGCTTAGAGATCGCGCTAAGACTTGGTTTTCGTCTTTGCCTAAAAATAGTATTGATTCTTGGAATAAGTGCAAAGATGCTTTTATCTCTAAGTATTTTCCTCCCGCTAGCTAAGATCATATCTCTTAGAAACGATATTATGAATTTTAAGCAACTTGATCATGAACATGTTGCACAAGCTTGGGAGAGGATGAAATTGATGATACATAATTGCCCTACTCATGGTTTGAATTTGTGGATGATTATACAAAAAAAATATGCCGGATTGAATTTTGCTTCTAGAAATCTCTTAGATTCGGCCGCGGAAGGCACTTTTATGGAAATCACTTTAGGAGAAGCTACTAAACTCCTAGATAATATTATGGTCAATTATTCTCAATGGCACACTGAAAGATCTACTAGTAAAAAGGTTCATGCGATTGAAGAAATTAATGTTTTGAGTGGAAAAATGGATGAACTTGTGAAATTGTTTGCTAATAAGAGTGTTTCTTCTGATCCTAATGATATGCCTTTGTCTACTTTGATTGAGAATAATAATGAATCTATGGATGTGAATTTTGTTGGTAGGAATAATTTTGGTAACAACGCGTATAGAGGAAACTTTAATCCTAGGCCGTTCCCTAGTAATTCCTCTAATAATTATGGTAATGCCTACAACAATTCTTTTGGAAAAATTTAATAAGATGCCCTCTGAATTTGAGATTAGTGTTAAATAGTTTATGATTTCACCAAAGAATTTTAACACTTTGCTTGAAGAAAAATTTCTTAAGGTTGATGAATTGGCTAGGAACGTGGATAGAATTTCTCTTGATGTTGATTATTTGATGCTTAGATCTATTGCACCTAAGCATGATATCAATGAGTCTCTCAAAGCCATGATAATTTCCATTGATGAGTGCAAGGAAAGAACAACTAGAATGCGTGCTAAGAAAGATTGCTTTGTGAAGGCGTGTTCTTCTAATTTTTATGAGAATAAAGATGAAGATCTAAAAGTTATTGATGTGTCCCTTATTAAATCTTTGTTTTGCAATATGAGTCTTGATAATAATGGGACTCAAGATGAGTCAACTTTAGTGAAAAGGTGTCCCAATAATTCGGAGTTTGTAGATCTTGATGCAAAATTTGGCAAAAGGGGGATTGAAGAGGTCAAAACTTTACATAGCAATGAACCCACTATTTTGGATTTCAAGGAAGTTAACTATGATAATTGCTCTTTAATAGATTATATTTCCTTGCTTCAATCCGTGCTAAATTCTCCTCTTGCTTATAGTCAAAATAAAGCCTTTACTAAACATATCGTTGAGGCTTTGATGCAATCTTATGAAGAAAAACTTGAGTTGGAAGTTTCTATCCCTAGAAAACTTTATGATCAGTGGGAACCTACAATTAAAATTAAAATTAAAGATCATGAATGCTATGATTTGTGTGATTTGCTTGGTTTCCGTGAATTTGATGATTGCTCTTTAAACTTGCACCTTGCGGATTCCACTATGAAGAAACCTATGGGAAGGATTAATGATGTTCTTATTGTTGCAAATAGGAATTATGTGCCCATATATTTTATTGTTCTTGATATAGATTGCAATCCTTCATGTCCTATTATTCTTGGTAGACCTTTTCTTAGAACGATTGGTGCAATTATTGATATGAAGGAAGGGAATATTAGATTCCAATTTCCACTAAGGAAAGGCATGGAACACTTCCCTAGAAATAAGACTAAATTACCATATGAATCCATTATGAGATCCACTTATGGTTTGCCTACCAAATATGGCAACACTTAGATCTATCCTCGTTTTTATGCCTAGCTAGGGGCGTTAAACGATAGCGCTTGTTGGGAGGCAACCCAATTTTATTTTTGTTTCTTTATTTTTGGTTCTTTTTAGTAATAAATAATTCATCTAACCTCTGGTTAGATTCGTTTTTATGTTAATTAGTGTTTGTGCCAAGTAAAACCGTTAGGATAACCTACGGTGATAGTTATTTGATCTTGCTGTAAAAAACAGAAACTTTGTGCGCACGAGATTAGTTTTCATAATTGACAGAAACGTGCTTTTCAGTTGATTCTTTTTGCAGTAGATCAATAAAAAAATTATCTAGGACTTCCTAATTTGGTAGAAGTTTTTAGGTTCCATAAGTTTGCGTTATATACAGATTTCAACAGGCTGTTCTGTTTTTGATAGATTCTGTTTTTCATGTGTTGTTTGCTTATTTTGATGAATCTATGGCTCGTAAAAGAGCCTATAAACCATAGAGATGTTGGAATACAGTAGGTTTAACACCAGTATAAATAAAGAATGAGTTCATTTCAGTACCTTAAAGTGGTGGTTCGTTTTATTTCGCTAACGGAGCTTATGAGATTTTCTGTTGAGTTTTGTGTTGTGAAGTTTTCAAGTTTTGGGTAAAGATTTGATGGATTATGGAACAAAGAGTGGAAATAGCCTAAGCTTGGGGATGCCCAAGGCACCCCAAGGTAAAATTCAAGGACAACCAAAAGCCTAAGCTTGGGGATGCCCCGGAAGGCATCCCCTCTTTCGTCTTTGTCTATCGGTAACTTTACTTGGAGCTATATTTTTATTCACCACATGATATGTGTTTTGCTTGGAGCGTCTTGTATGATTTGAGTCTTTGCTTTTTAGTTTACCATAATCATCCTTGCTGTACACACCTTTTGAGAGAGACACACATGATTCGGAATTTATTAGAATACTCTATGTGCTTCACTTATATCTTTTGAGCTATATAGTTTTTGCTCTAGTGCTTCACTTATATCTTTTAGAGCACGGTGGTGGTTTTATTTTATAGAAATCATTGATCTCTCATGCTTCACTTATATTATTTTGAGAGTCTTAAACTGTCGTGGAATTGTCACGGCAGATGTCCTGGGAAAAGGACTTAGTCGTGGAGCCATCGCAACTAGGAAGCAAGAAGGGGTTAATCGGGACAAAGGACACGAGATTTATACTGGTTCGGCCCCTTACGGTGAAGTTAAAAGCCTACGATCCAGTTTGAGGTGGGATTGCTTAAGTCTCGATAACCAGGGAGCGAATCCGCTTAACCTAGCTCTCGAGTTGATGTTACTTGCCCTAAGCCACCACCGGTCGTCCCCTTATATACACGGGTTGACGCCACGCGGCCTACAGAGTCCCGGCCGGCTCATAAACAGTGTCCAGCTCGGTGACTAGTTAATCTTGCCTTATAATACAAGTCATACCATTATGGCGGTTTATCACTACAGGCCTTAAGTCGCCTTTGGGATTTGGGCCCTTAACTGAACCGCCATCTTCAAGCTTGATATTGGGCTTCATATGATGACTCGCCATAGGCGTAACCCGGCCCCTCCTGGGCGGGTTACACTAATAGTTATATCCCCAACATTAGGCCCCAGATTGATTTGAACTGGTTCATGTCAATCTTCAACACTTAAGAAAAAGTCTTCTGTCTTCCACCTGTGCGAGAATTTATAACCCGCTATGACGTCATCTTCTCGATTCATGATAACCCGCCGTGACGTCACCTACCCTTTAATTCATATTTTATTCAATCATATCCCAAAAGATCCTTATCTTTAATGACCATTCCGAAAATCAAGGCATCTGAGTAGCTGTATAACCATGTTTCGGCCTCCTCGTTTCTCGCGCCCACTCTGTCAGTCTTCCTTTATAAATAGGCACGACCAAGTCTTTCTTCATCCTCTCCCTTTCTGTCGTCTTCTTCCTCTCGCGACTCCGCTGCTGCTCGAGCTCCGCCGCCGCCGCCGCCACCGCAGGGCACCTCGTCTTCATCAACCTCGGCCGCTGCATCAACTTGAATCGGTCCAGAGAACGGCGGCGATCCTCCGCAGTAGATCTACAACTGTAAGTCTTCATCTTCCCGCATCTCAGAAATGCATTAGGGTTTGCGAGTCCCTCTCTGTTCTTCGTTGTTCATCACGGATTCTTCATGGTTTCTTCATTGCATCCTCTTTTGATCTAAAATAAGTACTAAACTCATGTGGTAGTTGTTTCGCATCCATTTGAGATGCTAGTAGATCCCTTTTTCTAGTTCAGAGGCCTCATCAGAACCTACGAACTCATCTGCACTAGATTTTTAGGTCTAGAATATTTTCTTTTCCGGGCAGCCATTTGATCAAAATTAATAGCTGCGACCTGTGAAACCTGTTTTTGTACACTTAGTGGATGCTTGTATCTTGATAGATCCACTTAGCCATGGCGGCTCACGCCTCCGGCTTTAATTGGAGATGCTCAATAAATAACTTCAACCATGCCCGGCGGCTTAAATAACTGTAACTGCTCATCACTACAAAAAAAGACACATCCGTGACATCTTTGGCCGAATGAATTTTTTTCTGTCATACATATAACACTTCTATGACGATAATTGTGACAAAACCCGGTATCATCATAGATGTGGTGGGCTCCTACTTCTATGCCAACAAATCATGACATAAAATGGGCTTTTCGTCCTGGGCGGGCCGGAGACGCAGCTGCATGACATTCTTTGGGCCGTCCATGATGGAAAAAACCATGGTAGAAGCGAGGGGGAGGAAAATTTTGAGGCGTTCCCGGTAACGGTGGGAGGTCAACGTTAGCCCGTGAAGGCTGGAGGAGGTCGACGGTGGAGATGAACAGTATCCCATGGAGTCCCGTTTTGCGGTACGCCACACCCCTCCCGATGAACAGGAACCCTGTTTTGACCGTAGGAGGTCTGTTTCATCCGTCTTGTGGTACGCCACACCCCTCCCGATCAACAGGACTCCCGTTTCGACCGTAGGAGGTCAGTTTCCTCTGTTTGGCGGTACGCCAGACCCCTCCCGATCAACAGGACCCCGTTCCGAACGTAGGAGGTCTATTTTCTCCGTTGTTTGGTACGTCAGGCCTCGTTTCCATCGCCTGTTCCGTCCAAGCCTTCCTGATGAACATGACCACGCATTCCGTTCCGACCCAGCCGGTTGGCTCCCACGCGTTCAGTTGCCTCCCGATGAACACGACGCATTCTGTTGCCTCCCCATGAACACGACGCATTTCGTTGCCTCCCCATGAACACGACGACGATGATGTTTCTCTGTTCTGACCCAGCCATGTACACGAGCCCTGGCCGTACGTATGCGCGAGTAGGCGTTCGAGACCCCGCCCGTATGTACACATACGTGGCCGTATTTTCTTTCTTGCACCATGGCCGCTGTACGTACGTGTACATGCTACGTGCGCGCCTCTACTACGACATGTACGCGCCTCTAGTACGACACGTGCGCGCCTCTACATCCACCAATATATATGTACGTATACGTTCGCGACCAGAATGACAACGCTACGTACGCTTCGACCAGGTGGGTCACGACTGTCAGGCACTTCCTTGCCTGCGAAGATGTAGCTGGTGGGTCCCAGCAGTCAAGGGGGCGAATCATTTTTTTTTGCCCGGACGCACTTTCTTGCGTGCGAAGATGTAGCTGGTGGGTCCTAGCAGTCAGGGGGAAACGTTGTTTCGCGAAATACAGTGGCCCGTTCGGTGGGTCCCAGCTGTCAGGTGGAGGAATCATTATTTTCCACATAATAAGGAGGCACTTCCTTGCTGCGGTCGTGGACCCAGCTGTCAGCCTCTCCACGTACAGTCCACGTCCGATGGAAGTCGTTCCTTGATCACGTGACCACGCCGCACCGAAAGCACCAGGGCGGTGGACGACGGCGAGGCCTGGGAAGGGGACGATGGGGAGCCGGGGAAGACGCGGCAGTGGAAGCCCGCGCGGAGAGGAGTATGAGGGTTCACTGGTTCGGATGCGGTGTGAGGCTGCCGCAGGGCCTGGCCAGCGGTGGGAATAGTAGGCGGCGGTGAGGCCTGTGCGGCAGCACAGCCGGCCACGGGAGGCAGGAGCATGCGGCACGACGGGCGCTGCTTTGGGCGGCTGGAGCAAGAAGACCAGAGGTTGAAGAAGCACTACGGCCGTTGGATGGACATCATACGGTCACCGGAGCTAGAATCATTCATATTGACTAAAGTTGACAAAGGCCCCCATCCCAGTGAACTTAGTAGGCCCACAAGTCAGCCTCCCACCATGGTGGGTCCCAGCTAGCAGGGGGAGTATTCATTTTTTTGTGCGTAATAAGGAGGCACTTCCGGTGGTCCGAGCTGATAGCGGGGGGAACGTTTTTTTTTGCGAAATACGCTGGCCCGTCCGGTGGGTCCCAGCAGTAAGGGGGGAATGGTTTTTTCATGAAATAAGGTGGCCCGTCCGGTGGGTCCCATTGTCAGGTGGTGGAATAATTATTTTGTGTGTAATAAGGAGGCACTTCCTTGCGGCCGCCTGGACCTAGCTGTTAGCCTCTCCACATACAGTACTCTTCCGTTGGAAGTCGGTCGTTGACCACGTTGACCACGCCGCGCCGAGAGCACCAGTGCGGTGGTTTGGACGACAGCGAGGCCTAGGAAGGGGACGACGCGGAGCCGGGGAAGACGCAGCAGTGGAAGACCGCATGGAGAGGAGTACGAGGGTTCACTGGTTCGGCTGCGGTGTGAGGCTGCCGTCGCCGTAGAATAACAAGGGGTGTGGGTGAGTAGAGGGATGGCCTGGCCAGCGGTGGGAGTAGTACGGGGCGGTGAGGCCTTCGCGGCATCACAGCCGGCCACGGGAGGCAGGAGCACGCGACACGACCGACGCTGCTTTGGGCGGCTGGAGCAAGGAGAACAGAGGTTGAAGAAGCACTACAGCTGTTGGATGGACATCGTACGATCACTGCAGCTAGAATCGTTTATATTGACTAAGTTGACAAAGCCCTTGGAACGCGTCAACTTAGTAGGCCCATAGCTCGGATTTGGCAGAGAACATATAGCCCATTTGCTATTTGTAAGAATGTACAACCCATTTTTTAATTCTAATGGAATTTACTACAACCCATTTACAGTTTGTTAAAAGTACATCCCAACTTCTAGCTAGGACAACGATTAATAATTTCAAACAACCGCTCAAAACAGAATTAAAAAAAATTCCCTCATTTTGATGGGATCCAAAATATTTTTATCCGAAATTTCTAGTCAGGTTAAATATAATTTCAAAATAAAGTTGTATTACGTTAAAATCCAACGAAATATTGCACGCGCAACAAGTAATGAAATTAAAATTTTCAAATTCCAAAAATAATATGCTTTTCAAACTAATTACGTGTTTGGTGCATAGTAACTGTCCAGTTATTATAATTACATCCCATTTATTATTTCTTATAGTCCATTTTCTTGTTAAGCCTAATGCATACCTCCTAGGAAAGTTTGCAGCCCAGCGGGGCGGAGAATAACAAGTTGACCCGGATATTGTGTACATTTGCCGGCCCAGTTGCATTGCTGATGTTGAAAAAAAGGCCTGTGTAGTACAGTACAACCTAACATGGTTACTCAGCCCACATTCAGCGACGCCGGAAAGGCCCAAACAAGGCTTCTGTACAACTTTTTGAAGTCACTGAGCTCAATTAATAACTTAAAAAAAGTTAGATTAAAGTGGAACCTAATTAAAAGCTATAACGAGCAAATAAATAATTCAACGGGTCCCACTTGTGCGTGTGTGTGTGTGTTTGAGAGAGAGAGAGAGAGAGACCCATCGGTCGATGCTCGTAAATACATCTTTCAGCCATGTGCATTGCTGATGCTCAGTAAAAACTTATATAGTTGACACAATCATATAGAACATCATAGCACACTGAACTTGCATACAAAAATTTCACGCAGGCGGCACAATCAGGATGGAAGCAGTGGATCGCTACGGGAAGGGCTATGTTGAAACCAACGAAGTACATAACGGTTCATCGTCTTTATCAACGACGGGGAAATATCTTGAATGTTGTGCAAACAAAACAGACAGACAACACAATAAGTTCTGCTAGAATATTAAGTTAACGTACAGCCCTTTCTAAAAAAAGTTCAGGTACAAAATTTGAACATGTCACAATCAAATGTACTGGCATATCAGTGCTTCACACCCATATCTCGGATTTAACTAGTATCTGACAAGATTCAGTTGTTACCTCAAATTAGAGCACATCCAGGTAGCCAGCCCTGCCTCTTCTCCCAAAGAAGCAGTGACCTCTGTCGCGCGATGGAGTAGGCCATGTGCCATCCATCGTTCCGAGCAACACGGGGAAAGTCTGACGTTGACTCCTGTAATGGACGTCGTCGACGGACCCTGGCACCAGCGGCGGCGGCAGGACTACGATTGATGGATTGACCACTTCTTCGACATGCACGAACACTCGATACAGGCACATCCCTAACGTGGTCTGCGGCGGCCTTGGTGGCGACGAATAGTACAACCCCGATTCCTGCACCGGTATCTCAACACCAATCACCTTCTGTATGGTGGACGGCTTCTTCATCCATGCCATAACCGTCAGAGCCCAGCTGTCTGGAGGAACAAACATACTTACAAGCTCACCTCCAAGGTCGTTGATAAGCTCGTTCATGGACTCGCTGTTCCAAGCACGTCGAGGCATGTCGTGGAAGGTAAGCTTTGTTAAAAACTCAAGATCAGAGGGCACCGAGCCCCATCGTGGGTGCCACTGATCAAAGCTCACTAGCGCGCCATCGCAGAACAAACGCCGGGAAGATTCGAACACACGACTGCGGTCGAAAGTTGTCCGGAACCTGACGAAGAAATCAGCCAGTGGCGAACAGACTTCGACGAGCAAGTCACTTATTTGGATTCCGTGCGCAATGCCAAGAGCTTTGACAAAGTCGTCCGGCGAGACGGGAGGCCGGTTGCCGTTGATGGTTACCATCAGCACTTCGCCGGCAAACTGGTCATCAAGCGCCGCCATGCCACTATTGAGCGACAGCACGAAGCGACCAAAGGCAGGACGGACCTCAGGATCTCCGGCTCGGAGTTCCGCGTTGACCGGCGACATGATAGTGCGCTTGAGTACAGGGAGTACAAGAGGGTGATTTGGGGGAACTGGAGTAGGAATCGAGATTCCGGAGGTGGGGGAGGGGCGGGAGACTAGGGATGAAAAGGTAGCATTGATAGAACCGGAGATGATATCTGGTAAACCTACCTTCTGCCTTGCCTTGCAAGCTCGAACTAGCGCCGGCCATGGTGAAGTAGTGGCCGGTGATGGCAGAGAGATGGCCGCGGTTGTGTGCTTCCCGTGAGCACCGCGCTAACCCTATATCGGTAGGGATTGTAGGTGGGGATTGTGGCAGCGATTAACCTCGTAACTTGTGCCTCGGCCCCCACCTCTGTTTATATAGAGCGGGTCACAGGGGCCCACCAACCATGGTTTGGTTGGGTGCCCCCGGTCAGGGCGCGAGTCAGGGGCCCGTTCGACCCGTTGGGTTCGAACGGGAGAGAGATCAACCTAACATTCTCCCCCTTGATCTCAACTTTACTTTTAACTTTATACTTTCTAGTTTATTTATTTCATCACATATTGGTACATAGAGCATATTTCATCGTCACGACTTAATTGCCGTTAGAATCATACAGCTACAACATACGTCATGTTCAGAAACAAATTCTGTTCCTTTTGGGCCTATCCAGGAATCATAAGGCTTTCCCTTAAACCCATGCCAGCTAAGTGTTCCTTGAACACATTGGGTGGTAAGCCTTTTGTTAGCGGATCCGCAAGCATATCCTTTGTCCTTATATGCTCGAGACTTATAGTTTGATCCTGGATTTTATCTTTCACAACATACTACCTTATCTCTATTGTTTTGGCAGCATTACTCGACTTGTTGTTGTGAGCATAGAATACTGCGGGCTGGTTATCATAGTACATCTTTAGTGGTTTGTGAATGCAATCTACCACTTTCAAGTCGGGTATAAATTTCTTTAGCCATATCGCCTGCCCCGTGGCTTCGAAGCATGCTATGAATTCTGCATACATCGTGGATGATGCAACTATCGACTGTTTGGAGCTTTTCCATGAAATAGCTCCCCCAGCGAGAGTGAAGACGTATCCTTACACGGAGTTTCTATCATCTCTGTCCCCCGCAAAATCTGCGTCTGAATACCCTTTTATCTCTAGGGAATCACTTCCCCTATATATTAGCATGTAGTCCTTCGTGCCTTGCGCATAACGCAATGCTTTCTTTACCATCTTCCAGCGCTCTAGGCCTGGATTCTCCTGATATCTACCGAGTACCCCGGTGATAAAAGCTAAGTCAGGGCGAGTGCACACTTGTGCATACTGTAAGCTGCCAACTGCCGAAGCATATGGTACGGCTTTCATTTGATCGATCTCATACTGGTTCTTGGGACATTGGAATTTCCCAAAACTATCGCCCTTGACTATTGGAGCAGGTGTGGCTTTACTCGCATGCATATTGTACTTTTTAAGAACCTTTTCCTGAATATGCTTTCTGCGATAGTCCTAAGACTCCATTGTTCCTATCTCGGTGAATTTCTATGCCCAAAAGATATGATGCTTCACCAAGATCTGCTATGTCAAAATTTGAGGATAAGTATCTCTTTGTTTCTTGTAGTAGACTAACATCACTACTAGCAAGCAGGATATCATCCACATGCAAGATTAGGAAAATATATTTCCCATTTTTAAACTTTGCATAAATGCAATTATCCTCAATATTTTCTTTAAATCCAAAACTTATAATTGTTTGATTAAACTTTAGATACCACTGTCTAGAGGCTTGTCTTAATCCAGAAATGGATTTCTTCAGGCGGCATCCCATATTTTCCTTGCCTTCCATGATAAAACCCTTGGGTTGTTTCATGTAGACCTTTTCTTTTAAATCACTATTCAGAAATGTTGTCTTAACATCCATTTGATGTAATTCTAAATCAAAATGAGCAACTAATGTCATTATGATTTTGAAGGAATCCTTACATGAGACTGGAGAAAATGCCTCATTGTAATCTATCCCTTCTCTTTGTGTAAATCCTTTTGCCACGAGTCATGCTTTGTACTTTTCTACATTTCCTTTAGAGTCATACTTAATTTTGTAGACCCATTTACAGCCTACTGTTTTGGCTCCTTTAGGAATTTCCTCTAAGTCCCAAACATCTTTGGAACTCATCGATTTCATCTCGTCTTCCATTGCCTTCATCCACTTTGATGAATGAGGGTTTCTCATGGCTTCTTCATATGAGGTGGGATCTTTTTCCATAAGAACCATTTCTATGTTATAAACTTTAAAGTCAGTAGAAATAGCTGACTTTCTTAGTCTTGTAGACCTTCTAAGGGCCTCAGTTTCAGGCACATTCTGTGCCTCAACTTCTGGCACTTCTTCTAAAATTTGCTGCTGCACCTCCCTTTCATGCTCAACAACGGGTTCAGTCGGCTCCTAACGGACAGGTTCCGGGTCTACCCCCATAGTTGTCATAGTTGTCATGGTTCCGGGTCTACCCCCATAGTTGAGAACGGGTTCAGTCGGCTCCCTTTCATGCTGCACCATATCCATAAGTGTACGGTTGCGCATTTCAGCTACTCCATTTTGCTGAGGCTCGCCCGACATTGAATACTGGGCTACTATGCCTGTCTCCTGCAAGAACTTCGCAAAAGGTCCAGGGACTTGGCCATATGGAGTGTGCCGACCTTAGTACTCTCCCCCACGGTCGGACCTTAGTATCTTTATTCTTTTATCATGCTTATTTTCAACTTCAGCTTTGAATATTTTAAATTTATCCAATGCTTCCGATCTTTCTTTGATTGGATAAATATAACCATAGCGAGAGTAATCATCTGTGAATGTTATGAACGAGTCATATCCATCCACACTTTTCACCAGAAATGGTCCACAAATATCAGTGTGGATGATTTCTAGTGTGCCTGTGCTATGGATTGCACCTTTTTTGATTTGTTTTACGTACTTTCCTTTAACGCAATCTATGCATTGTTCTAAGTCTGAGAATTCTAACGGAGGAAGAATTTCACTTTTGACTAATCTTTCTATTCTCCCCTTCGAAATATGGCCCAAGCGACATTGCCATAATTTCGATGAGTCGAATGTTCTTTTTTCTTTTCTTTTGTTCTTTATTCGACGCGGAAACATTTTATTTCACATTGCAAATGGAATAAACCTTTTCACGAAGTGATAACAAATAAATCTCATCATGTAGGAAAGCATCACCCACATAAGCATTATTTAACCAAATGGCACACTTGCCATGTCCAAAATAACATTCATAATTATCTTTGTCCAAGCAAGAAACACTAATTAAGTTTCTATTACATGACGGAACATATAAAACATCTCTAAGTAGAAGACTGAATCCATCAGCTAACTCCAAGGAGATATCACCGACAGCTTCAACTTCTGCTTCAACTCCATTTGCCACTTCAATGCGTCTTTCGCTTCTTAGCGTAGTCCGCGTCGAATGGAATCCCTCTTTTTGCCATGATTGACTTTAGCCAATCAGGACAGTCTTTCTTGTAATGCCCAGTCTTCTTAAAGTGGAGACAAGTGTCTTTGTCCACTGGGAAAGGATGTTGCTGACGCTGATGCTTATAGGGGGCTTTACCATATGGCTTTGCAGGAGAACCTTTGCTGTTTTGGTTGTAATTCTTTTCCTTATCCTTCACATAGTTGATTGAACCACCATGTGAGGCTTTGAGTTTGTCCTCTTCTTGGATACACATTGCTATTGTCTTTTCAATGTCCCATGTTCCAGGTGACATATCATAGTTTACGACAAAGGCTTCAAATTCCTTCGGTAGTGAAGCCATGACAAGGTGGACCAGGAGCGCTGGTTTGATCTCCAGATCCGCATCCATGGGCTTGAGCTTTGCTGCCATATTGCTCATCCTGAGGATGTGCTCTATTATTCCATGACTACCACCTGTGTAGCATTCTGTCACCAGTTTCTCTAACACCTGGGTGGCATATATCTTTGAAGAGCTAGTGAACTGACTCTTTATCTTTGTAAGCAACTCCCCTGCGGAAGTGCACTCTGCAATGGAGCCCACAATGGCTCTCTCAATTGTATTCTTTATAAAGGCCATGCACCTTTTTTTGCATTGACCCACTTTTGGTTTTCAATGGAATATCTTATTTCCACTTGGGCATGATCTTTTTTCTTTTTCTCCCATGCATCACCATCATCAGTAGCCTCTCTGACTGGCTCTGTAGGTCTGACCGGCTGTGGTTCATCCATAACCCAGTCCAGATCAGCACAGACAAATGCCAGTTCAACTTTCTTCCTCCACTCAGTGTGATTGTCACCTCTGAGTGTCGGAACATCTTTTAGGCAACTCATCAAGTGAAAGCCTCCTGAAATCACAATTTAAGTGGCATCAGTATACAATCATATGCATTAATCTAACATTGGTCAAATTAAACATACAATTGTCTATGCAATAAAATATATATTACCATTGGGTAAAATATTAGAAATAAATGCACCTGTAAATTTCAATAAAAAAACATGATCATGTTATTAACAACGTTGGTCATAAAAATAACATAATCATATTCATCACTTTAACATGCTCTTAAAAATTAATTCTATCTAAACTTTTATATTCTCTTTGTAATAAGAGCACTATTAATTATTTACGCAACGGAAAAACATGAATAAAAATTCACGAACTTTTTACTTTTTACAGAAACTTTTCTATGAACGAATAAAAATTTATGAACTTTTTTAGTTCTACAGAAACTTTTACTTTATAAAATACATAAACTTTTCTTTTTCTGAAAGTTTCTATTCTCTGAATAAACAGAATTAGCTGCGGCAGAGAAAAAATGTAGCTGGTCCGGCCTACCGCAGCCCAGCCGTCCTTGGCTCAGCACGGCCCAGCCGCGCGGCGGTGCCCGCAGCTGCTGGGCTTGGCCCAGCGCGCGTGGCGGCCCTGCCGCAGCCGGCCTCCTGCCACTTACGGCCCAGAGGGCCCGTGGCCAGCTAGGGTTTGGCTCCTGGCCATCGGATTCAATCCGGCGGTCCAGCGCGCGGATCGGGCGAACAAAAACGCCCCCGGTCGATCCGGCCATAACCCTAGCGCAGTCCGCCCCCACGCGCCTCTCTCGCTCTCTCTAGTGTGAGCACGGAGCTGCGCCTCGGCCGTCCTGTCCGGCCGCCAGCGGCGGCCGCGGCGTAAGCCACCGCGCCGCACGCGCGTCCTCTTCCTTCCCCTTTCTCTGTTTCTCCCCATCTTCCGCAACAGAGAGCGTGAGAGAGAGAGAGATGCATCTACATACCTTTGTAGATCGCGTGCGGAAGCGTTCAAGAGAACGGGGTTGAGGAAGTCGTTCTCGTCGTGATCCAAATCACCGGAGATCCTTGCACCGAACGGACGGCACCTCTGCGTTCAACACACGTACGGTCAGCATGACGTCTCCTCCTTCTTGATCCAGCAAGGGGGAAGGAGAGGTTGATGAAGATCCAGCAGCACGACGGCGTGGTGGTGGATGCAGCAGGGCTCCGGCAGGGCTTCGCCAAGCAACTACGGGAGGGAGAGGTGTACCAGGGAGAGGAGGGAGGCGCCAGGTGTTAGGTACGGCTGCCCTCCCACCCCCCCCTCTTTATATAGGGACCCCAGGGGGGCGTCGTCCCTAGGAGATGGGATCTCCTAGGGGGGGGGGGGCGACGGCCAAGGGGGTTGGAGTGCCCCCCAAGGCAAGTGGGGCGCCCCCTCCCCTAGGGTTCCCAACCCTAGGCGCAGAGGGGGCCAGGGAACCAGCCCACCGGGGCTGGTTCCCTCCCACTTCAGCCCATGGGGCCCTCCGAGATAGGTGGCCCCCCCCGGTGGACCCCCGGGACCCTTCCGGTGGTCCCGGTACAGTCCTGTGGACCCCGAAACTTTCCCGATGGCCTAAACTCGACTTCCCATATACAATTCTTTACCTCCGGACCATTCCGGAACTCCTCATGACGTCCGGGATCTCATCCGGGACTCTGAACAACTTTCAGTTTGCTGCATACTCATATTCATACAACTCTAGCGTCACCGAACCTTAAGTGTGTAGACCCTATGGGTTCGGGAGACATGTAGACATGACCGGGACGGCTCTCGGTCAATAACTAACAGCGGGATCTGGATACCCATGTTGGCTCCCACATGCTCCTCGATGATCTCATGGGATGAACCACGATGTCGAGGATTCAAGCAACCCCGTATACAATTCCCTTTATCAATCGATATGTTACTTGCCCAAGATTCGATCATCGGTATCCCAATACCTCATTCAATCTCGTTACCGGCAAGTCACTTTACTCGTACCGTAATGCATGATCCCGTGACCAAACCCTTGGTCACTTTGAGCTCATTATGATGATGCATTACCGAGTGGGCCGTGATACCTCTCCGTGTACGGAGTGACAAATCGATCTCGATCCGTGACAACCCAGACACTTTCGAGATACCTGTAGTGCGCCTTTATAGCCACCCAGTTACGTTGTGACGTTTGGTACACCCAAAGCACTCCTACGGTATCCGGGAGTTACACGATCTCATGGTCTAAGGAAAGGATACTTGACATTGGAAAATCTCTAGCAAAACGAACTACACGATCTTGTGATATGCTTAGGATTGGGTCTTGTCCATCACATCATTCTCCTAATGATGCGATCCTGTTATCAATGACATCCAAGTCCATAGTCAGGAAACCATGACTATCTATTGATTAACGAGCTAGTCAACTAGAGGCTCACTAGGGACATGTTGTAGTCTATGTATTCACACGTGTATTACGATTTCCGGATAATACAATTATAGCATGAATAAAAGACAATTATCACGAACAAGGAAATATAATAATAATCCTTCTTTTATTTCCTCTAGGGCATATTTCCAACAGTCTCCCACTTGCACTAGAGTCAATAATCTAGTTACATTGTGATGAATCAAACACCCATAGAGTTCTGGTGTTGATCATGTTTTGCTCGCGGAAGAGGTTTAGTCAACGGATCTGTGACATTCAGATCCGTATGCACTTTGCAAACTTCTATGTATCCATCTTGAACATTTTCACGAATGGAGTTGAAGCGACGCTTGATGTGCCTAGTCTTCTTGTGAAAGCTGGGCTCCTTGGCAAGTGCAATAGCTCTAGTGTTGTCACAGAAGAGTTTGATCGGCCCCGACGCATTGGGTATGACTCCTAGATCGGTGATCAACTCCTTCACCCAAATTGCTTCATGCGCTGCCTCCGAGGCTGCCATGTACTCCGCTTCACATGTAGATCCCGCCACGATGCTCTGCTTGCAGCTGCACCAGCTTACTGCTCCACCATTCAACATATACACGTATCCGGTTTGTGACTTAGAGTCATCCAGATCTGTGTCGAAGCTAGCGTCGACGTAACCTTTTATGGCGAGCTCTTCGTCACCTCCATAAACGAGAAACATGTCCTTAGTCCTTTTCAGGTACTTCAGGATATTCTTGACCGCTGTCCAGTGTTCCTTTCGGGATTACTTTGGTACCTTCCTACCAAACTTACGGCAAGGTTTACATCAGTGCAGTACACAGCATGGCATACATAATAGATCCTATGGCTGAGGCATAGGGATGACACTCATCTCTTTTATATCTTCTGCGTGGTGGGACATTGAGCCGAGCTCAATTTCACACCTTATAATACAGCAAGAACCCTTTCTTGGACTGATCCATTTTGAACTTCTTCAATATCTTATCAAGGTATGTGCTTTGTGAAAGACCTATGAGGCGTCTCGATCTATCTCTATAGATCTTGATGCCTAATATATAAGCAGCTTCTCCAAGGTCCTTCATTGAAAACTCTTATTCAAGTAGGCCTTAATGTTGTCCAAAAGTTCTATATCATTTCCCATCAAAAGTATGTCATCTACATATAATATGAGAAATGCTCTGAGCTCCCACTCACTTTCTTGTAGCGTAGGCTTCTCCATAAGTCTGCATAAACCCAAACGCTTTGATCATCTCATCAAAGCGAATGTTCCAACTCCGAGATGCTTGCACCAGCCCATAAATGGATCGCTGTAGCTTGCATACCTTGTTAGCATTCTTAGGGTCGACAAAACCTTCCGGCTACATCATATATAGTTCTTCCTTAAGATAGCCGTTAAGGAATGCCGTTTTGACGTCCATTTGCCATATCTCAAAATCATAGTATGCGGAAATTGCTAACATGATTCGGACGGACTTCAGCTTCGCTACGGGAGAGAAAGTCTCATCGTAGTCAACCCCTTGAACATGCCGATAACCCTTAGCGACAAGTCGAGCTTTATAGATGGTAACATTACCATCCGCGTCCGTCTTGTTCTTAAAGATCCATTTGTTTTCTATCGCTCGCCGATCATCGGGCAAGTCTGTCAAAGTCCATACTTTGTTTTCATACATGGATCCTATCTTGGATTGCATGTCTTCAAGCCATTTGTTGGAATCTGGGCCCGCCATCGCTTCTTCATAGTTGAAGGTTCACCGTTGTCCAACAACATGATTTCCGGGACAGGGTTGCCATACCACTCCGGTGTGGAGCGTGTCCTTGTGGACCTCTGAGTTCAGTAGCAACTTGATCCAAGTACCTTGATCATCATCATTAATTTCCTCTCCGGTCGGTGTAGGCACCACAGGAACATTTTCTGAGCTGCACTACTTTCCGTTCAAGAGGTAGTACTTCATCGAGTTCTACTTTCCTCCCACTTACTCCTTTCGAGAGAAACTCTTTTCCAGAAAGGATCCATTCTTGGCAACAAAGATCTTGCCTTGGATCTAAGGTAGAGGTATACCCAATGGTTTCCTTAGGGTATCCTATGAAGACTCATTTTTCAGACTTGGGTTCGAGCTTTTCAGGTTGAAGTTTCTTGACATAAGCATCGCATCCCCAAACTTTTAGAAACGACAGCTTAGGTTTCTTCCAAACCATAATTCATACGGTGTCGTCTCAACGGATTTTGACGGAGCCCTATTTAAAGTGAATGTAGCTGTCTCTAGAGCGTATCCCCAAAATGATAGCGGTAAATCTGTAAGAGACATCATAGATCGCAACATATCCAATAGAGTGCGATTACAACGTTCGGACACACCGTTACGCCGAGGTGTTCCAGGCGGCGTGAGTTGTGAAACGATTCCACATTTCCTTAAGTGTGTACCAAATTCATGACTTAAATATTCTCCTCCATGATCTGATCGTAAGAACTTTATTTTTCGGTCACGTTGATTCTCTACCTCATTCTGAAATTCCTTGAACTTTTCAAAGGTCTCGGACTTGTGTTTCATCAAGTAGACATACCCATATCTACTTAAGTCGTATGTGAGTGAGAACATAACGATATCCTCCATGAGCCTCAACGCTCATTGGACCGCATACATCGGTATGTATGATTTCCAATAAGTTGGTTTGTCGCTCCATTGTTCCGGAGAACGGAGTCTTGGTCATTTTGCCCATGAGGCATGGTTCGCATGTGTCAAATGATACATAATCGAGAGACTCTAAAAGTCCATCAGCATGGAGCTTCTTCATGCGGTTGACACCAATGTGACCAAGGCGGCAGTGCCACAAGTATGTGGGACTATCGTTATCAACTTTACATCTTTTGGTATTCACACTACGAATATGTGTAACATCACGTTCGAGCTTCATTAAGAATAAACCATTGACCATCGAAGCATGACCATAAAATATATCTCTCATATAAATAGAACAACCATTATTCTCGGATTTAAATGAGTAGCCATCTCGTATTAAACGAGATCCTGATACAATGTTCATGCTCAAACTTGGCACTAAATAATAATTATTGAGGTTTAAAACTAATCCCATAGGTAAATGTAGAGGTAGCGTGCCGACGGCGATCACATCGACCTTGGAACCATTCCCGACGCGCATCGTCACCTCGTCCTTCGCCAGTCTCCGCTTATTCCGCAGCTCCTGTTGTGAGTTACATATATGAGCAACGGCACCGGTATCAAGTACCGGGAGTTACTACGAGTCTTGGTAAGGTACACATCAATTACATGTATATCAAATATACCTTTAGTGTTGCGGCCTTCTTATGCGCTAAGTATTTAGGGCAGTTCCACTTCGATGACCCTTCCCTTTGCAATAAAAGCACTCGGTCTCGGGCTTGGGTCCATTCTTTGACTTCTTCCGGCAAGCTGGCTTACGGGCGCGCAACATCCTTGCCGTCCTTCTTGAAGTTCTTCTTACCCTTGCCCTTCTTGAACTTAGTGGTTTTATTGACCATCAACACTTGATGTTCCTTCTTGATTTCTACCTCTGCGACTTGACATTGAAAATACTTCAGGAATAGTTTTCACCATCCCTTGCATATTGTAGTTCATCACAAAGCTCTTGTAGCTCGGTGGGGCGGCGAAAGATTCCGTCAATGACCACCTCGTCCGGGAGGTTAATGTCCAGCTGGGATGGGCGGTTGCGCAACCTGACATTTTGAGTATGTGCTCCTTGATGAACTAGTTTCCTCCATCTTACAACTATAGAACTTGTCGGAGACTTCATATCTCTCGACCGGGCATGAGCTTGGAAAACCATTTTCAGCTCTCGAACATCTCATATGCTCCGTGTTGCTCAAAACGCTTTTGGAGCCCGGTTCTAAGCTGTAAAGCATGCCGCCTTGAGCGAGGGAGTAATCATCGACGCGTGACTGCCAAGCGTTCATAACGTCTTGGTTCTCTCGATGGGTGCTTCACCTAGCGGTGCTTCTAGGACATATTGTTTCTTGGCAGCTATGAGGATGATCCTCGGGTTAGGACCCAGTCCGAATAGTTGCTGCCATCATCTTTCAGCTTGGTTTTCTCTAGGAACACGTTGAAGTTCATGGTGACATGGCGTTGGCCATTTGATCTACAAGACATTTTGCAAAGATTTTAGACTAATGCTCATGATAATTAAGTTCATCTAATCAAATTATATAATGAACTCCCACTCAGATTTGACATCCCTCTAGTCATCTAAGTGTTACATGATCCGAGTCGACTAGGCGTGTCCGATCATCACGTGAGACGGACTAGTCATCGTCGGTGAACATCTCCATGTTGATCGTATCTTCCATCGACTCATGTTCGACCTTCGGTCTCTTGTGTTCGAGGCCATGTCTGTACATGCTAGGCTCGTCAAGTTAACCTAAGTGTTTTGCATGTGTAAAACTGTCTTACACCGTTGTATGTGAACGTAGGAATCTATCACACCCGATCATCACGTGGTGCTTTGAAATGACGAACTTTAGGGAGAACACTTTCTTGAAATTATTATAAGGGATCATCTTATTTACTACCGTCGTTCTAAGTAAGCAAGATGCATAAACATAATAAACATCACATGCAATTATATACAGTAGTGACATGATATGGCCAATATCATATAGGTCCTTTGATCTCCATCTTCGGGGCTCCATGATAATCTTGTCACCGGCATGACACCATGATCTCCATCATCATGATCTCCATCATCGTGTCTCCATGAAGTTGCTCGCCAACTATTACTTCTACTACAATAGCTAACGGTTTAGCAATAAAGCAAAGTAAATACATGGCGTTGAATCAATGACACGCAGGTCATACAATAATTAAGACAACTCCTATGGCTCCTTCCGGTTGTCATACTCATCGACATGCAAGTCGTGATTCCTATTACAAGAACATGATCTCATACATCACAATATATCATTCATCATTCATCACAATTTTTGGCCATATCACTTCACAAGGCAATTGCTGCAAAAACAAGTTAGATGTCCTCTAATTGTTGTTGCGTCTTTTACGTGGCTGCAATAGGGTTCTAGCAAGAACGTTTTCTTACCTACGAAAAATTCACGACGTGATTTGTCAACTTCTATTTACCCTTCATAAGGACTGTCGGTGTCAAAACCGGCGGATCTCGGGTAGGGGGTCCCGAACTGTGTGTCTAGGCGGATGGTAACAGGAGACAAGGGACACGATGTTTTTACCCAGGTTCGGGCCCTCTCGATGGAGGTAATACCCTAATCCTGCTTGATTAATATTGATGATATGGGTAGAACAAGAGTAGATCTACCACGAGATCAAGGAGGCTAAACCCTAAAAGCTAGCCTATGGTATGATTGTTGTTCGTCCTACGGACTAAAACCCTCCAGTTTATATAGACACCGGATAGGTTAGGGTTACACAGAGTCGATTACAAAGGTAGGAGATCTACGTATCCGTATCGCTAAGCTTCCCTTCCACGCCAAGGAAAGTCCATCCGGACACAGGACGAAGTCTTCAATCTTGTATCTTCATAGTCTTGGAGTCCGGTCGTGATGATAGTTCGGCTATCCGGACACCCCTAGTCGAGACTCCTTAGTAGCCCTGAACCAGGCTTCAATGACGCAGCGAGTCCGGTAGCATATTGTCTTCGCATTGCAAGGTGGGTTCCTCCTCCGAATACTTCATAGAAGATTTTGAACACCGAGGATAGTGTCCGACTCGCAAAACAAGTTCCACATACCACCGTAGAGAATAATTCTTGCCAGATCTGCTGGCGTATTCAGGCGTCGTGACATCACACCACGACCAAGCCTTTATACAAATCATTTTTCTGTTCCACCTTAGCGCGTTTAGCGGCGGTTTCCTTGGCGCGTCTTTATCAAAGCGTAGATCGCACCCCTTATTCCGGATTCTCATCAAATACGGACGTGGGTAACCCAACCGTGCCGTTAGCGCATCCTCCTCTACCGAAGGCGAGTCATAATCGACCACGGGAGGGCTCTTGGTATTCAACCTCTTTATAATGAGACCAAGGCCCTCTTCTTTTACACCCTCCATCGAGTTAGCCTCCTGCTTGAGTTCTAACACCCAAAGCTTCAGATTTAGGCGCTTGGACCTTCGGCGATGTCCGGCTCCGACCAGCACGGCCGATGGATGTCTTATTCCGTCACAGAAGAAGACGTGCAAAAGTTGCGAGACGCCAGGTATCTAACCGGCGAGATTTCGCATAGGCTGCCTGCTCCAGGGCAGGTCATTCTCACTCCCGAGCCCGGCGAGAGCGTGGTGTTCGTGTCACACTTCCTTCGGGGTTTAGGCTTCCCGGTGGATCCCTTTGTGCGGGGGCTCATGTTTTATTATGGGCTGGATTTCCATGACTTGAATCCGGAGTCCATCCTCCATATCTCGTCATTCATTGTCGTATGTGAGGCCTTCCTCCATATTACCCCTCACTTTGGATTGTGGCTCAAGACCTTCAAGGTGGAGCCAAAGATGATCGAGGGCAACAAGCGAGTCTTGGAGGCGGTCATAAGCAAGTGTCTTGATGATCCGTGGCCCAAGGGCTCTTTTCAAGAGGAGCTTGGTTTGTGGCAACGGGAGTGGTTTTATATTACCGCTCCCAGGGGCACCAAATGGGTGGCTCTTCCCACCTTCCGCTCAGGTCCACCACAGTGGCTGGCGTCATGGGTCAACTAGGGGCTCGACTGGGGGCCGTCCAAGGACGTTCCTCTGTTGCAGGGCCGTATTCGAGACCTCCGAGAAAGAGAGATCAATCTGGTCGCAGTGGCGCAGGTCATGTTGATTCGGCGCCTCCTGCCCTGCAAACGTCACGCCCTCCGTCTGTGGGAATTTAATCTGGAGGGACCACGAGCTCTCCAACATTTTATGGGTACGACGCCCGTGGAGATGTATAAACTGTTCTTCGTCTCACAAGAGAAGTGTCCGGACCTGACTGAGGACGCAGGACTAAGCTGCAATCGCCCAGATACTCAAGTAAGTAGTCATGTACCCGGACAGGCTGTCCGTTCATTTATCGTAAACTTGCCCTTAGAGGAGCTGTTTCTTGAACAGAAGTGGATAGCGAAGGCAAAGTTGATAAGGTGTCGGCTCCTCCGGAGACCACGCGGGATCCCATCTTGACCAAGATGTTGAAGGCGCGCCTTTTAAAGAAAGCGAAGGGGGGAGCGGGGAAGCAACTGCCTCCACGAAGGAGGCCTTTGAGGAAGGAGGGATCAAAAGTCCCACCCTCCAAGGAGAGAAGAGGACAGCTTGGAAGATCCGGAGGTCAATGCCTCGAAGAGGGAAAGAAATCTTAAATCCGAGTCCGCGCTGGGAAGTACCCCAGCCGCATTGTTTCCCCAAGGGATCAGCCCTCAGTGAGTGCAAGTAAAAAGAAGGGTCTTGTAAATAAGGAACATCCTGTATTTATTTCTAAAGATAACCGAGATTGTACCTTGTAGTTCGGATCTCAGCCCTTCTCAGTGAGCTCGTCTTGAGGATCTTCTTACGGAGATGATGGAGAGCGAAACGCCTCCACCTGTCGCACTCTCATGCGAGGCGGACGATCCTGAGGTGTCGTCGCGGAGGGTTTCCTCAAGTCCGGCGAGGCCGGAAGGTCCGGCGCCAACTAGCGTGCGGTCGGAGGAGCTGAAGGATCTGCTCGGGCGAGCGGCTATCTCACAAGATGACTGTGCTCTAATGGGTACGGTGATTGAAAGAATTGCATCCGCTGAGGCGGATTGCATGAAACCACCGGAAGTTCTTGGCGGGGTTTGAAATCTGTAAAATGATGTACCTTCGACAGTTATGCATATAGAATGCATACTGTATAGATAGTAGCCCACGAGACTCGGTATGTTGTCAAAATTGACAACATGCGAGATCATAATCTCGATTATAACATATCGCCGCTCCTCAATAGGTGGCGGGCGTCCGTGTGGCCAGCCGGACTGATGAATATGCCGAACTAAAGTGGCAACTTGACGAGGCGGATCACGGACATCGCTGGTCAATAAGCGGTTTGACGAGTCACAAGGTATCGACTTCTATGCGGACACCTGGTAAGGGAGCTTGGCGCCCATGCCTTACTACTTGTATGCTTAATGCAGGTGGTGCCGCTCTTTGTGGAGGAGCTGCGGTGGAACTTGCCCGCGAAAGAGCAAGCCAGAAATAGTAATGCGGCGCTTTAAGGCGGCGAAGAGCTAAAAGCGAGCGGGCTGCTCCTTTGCCGAAACAAAGAGGAAATAGCCGATATGGCCATGAAGTTGAAGAATACTACCGATTGCTGTGAGGTTCTTGAAAAAGAACGGCAAGCGAGCAAGAGGGCTGAAAAAGGCCACCGCCGAATCAAGGATGCCCGTTCCGCTTTGAGAGCTGCCAAGGAGGAGCTGAGTCAGGCGGGGCTATTGCGGCTGGAAAACCGTTTACGCTGCGGAGAAATATACGGATCCGGTATGCTCGGTTGGACAAGTTGTGGAGTTCGGAGGATGCTTATCTGGACTTAGTGGCGGCGCTGCGAGACGCGATTGAGCACTTCCGAGGCGGAAGGGGCCAGAAGGACGAGCTATATTGGTTGCAATTCCATAGTCGGGCGTCCTCTTCCGTTGACCGATCGGTTGGCGAATGGGCCAAGCTGAATCGATTATCCGGACTTTCCATGAAGCATGTCATGACTCATTTGTGGCGGCGTACCCGGCCGAAGAGTTATTTTGGTTTAGTGCAGAAGTTCCTTGAGTGCGGTACCGCGTGTCGGCCTTAATGAAGCGGTCGGCGTGTATTGAGGGCGCGGATGGCTCGGCCCGTGTCAAGACATATTGGGCGGAGATGAAGGCCACCGGCGTTGCATCCCAAGATTGGGACAGAAGCAGTACCGCGAGCACTATTTTGAGGAAGTCTGCGAGGCGCTTCGTTTAATAGAGGCGCGATGCTCGAAGGATATTATGTTTAAATGGCATGTATGATTTGTGAAAACAATGTTTCAATATAATATAAGAGCTTTTTATACTTGTGCGTTCAAGTAGTAAACTACTCCTGTCGGGCCGTTGATGTATATGGATATATAACTTTGAAAGATGGTAGTCCTTGGCTTCAGCCCCACGCACATAGTGCGGGGTGTTTTCAAAGAAAGCGCTTTTCACATAATCAACGTCGTGGTCTGTTAAGGAGGTGGTAGCGTAGCAAACTAGGCAACCGGACTATAATGCTTTATCACTTTCACTTAGCCATAGGAGTTCGAGGGTGGGGCTACTATATAGCCCACAGAATACCGCACTCTCCCGAATTGAAGTGCGTATGTGCTGACCGAAAAACGGTCCTTCTTTCATCGGAGAATTCTAAACATTCCGGTGAGTCATCGAGTGGTTGACCAGCCTCTCGCTATATCATGACGATCAGTTTTCGGCTTTCTCTCTTGAGGTGCTCGCCCGGCGAACCGGGGCACAATCGCGATAGTTCTCCTGGTGCCGCGTTAGCCGATAGAACGGGCGTAAGGCAGCAAAACACAGGGCAGGCAAACCCAACATTTGACCAAAGACATGATTGAGCTGATGCATATAAGGCCTAACTTCGAGGCGCGAATACTCCCTAAAGTATTCGGTCTTTATAAAAGCAGGCAGAATAATGCCCTAAGCCCACAGTGTCTAGAATGCGCACAAAATTCTGGTGCGGCCAATGCCAAAACGCCAGCCTCCTCCTCGGTTATAGTAAGAAACCGGGGATGTATATCAACAAGAGACAGTAAAAAGGTTTACGCAGGGTCTTAATCTGAAAAGAATCCTTGCAACGGGTCCCTACTACGTCTGCGCTTTGTGTCTCCGTTGTGCGTATCACGGGCGGGTGTAGCACGTTGTTCATCTGTAAAAGAGAGGAACTTAGTTTAAAGAAAAAAGATCATGCGAAAGATGTACTTTATATTAAATAAACAGAGTACGATTCGAAGAAGTGAATAAAATTGAGCTTTATTGTCTCTTGTTGTACATGCGTGCAGCCCCTTGTATGGGGGCATGCTGCTAGTAGGCGCCGGACTCGTCTAGCCGTGTCCGGGGTTTGAATGACCTATTCAGGTTCTTTGATTAGCGGGCGGATAGGTGTGGGACTGTCAAGGCAGTCTCACGTTCTTCCGTGCTTGAGTAACATAATACTCCTTTTAATGAGATGATGCCGTGTGGACCGGGCATTTTAAGTGTAAGAGATGCATAATGCGGTATGCGTTAAAAGCGGTAAAGCTTCGCGTCCCAATAGTGCTTGATGGCTACTTTTAAACGGGGCGACATGGAATACTAACTTTTCACGACGGATGTTGTCGGATGAACCGAACACAACTTCTAGCAGTATGGAGCCCGTACAATGGGCATATGGGCCTGGCATTACTCCTTTAAAGGAGGTGTTGCTACGGAGAATTTTGGTTGGATCTATCCCCATCCTGCGGATTGTGTCCTATATATCAGGTTTATGTCACTACCACCATCCATGAGGACTTGTGTAAATTGGAATTAAATCGATTATAGGATCCAATATCAAGGCAGTCCATCCTGCGTTCGGATACTTTGGAGTAGTCACGATGGTCGAAGGTGATTGGTTTTGACAACCGGTCTTTGGTACTCCGCTAGGGTAGTATGTGCAGCGCACATCTTAATAAAGCCATCTTCTTTTTTCCTTTTATCACGTGAAGTGAGTTTACTGTTTTAACCTCTTGTGGGAAATTCTTTTGTCTTCGGTGCTCTGCTTATGGGGTTCGTCATCATCCTCACTTGGTGTGTCGAGCCCCTTGTGTTCAGCGTTAGTCTGCGGACTGTTTGAAGACAACAATCTCGTGGGTATGGTTTGCAGGCTTCCAGAGTCTTGTGGATTTGACATATCTTGTCCAAGATTTTGTTTAAGTTGGATAGCTCATCGCTATTGTCCTTAAGGGGCAGTTTTTATTGTTCTGCCATGAGCTTTTGAATCCGGCGTTGATGCCGCGCTCTTTGGACCGTTCCCTTAATGGCGCTGGTCCTTGTTGCACGTGGTTTCCCATTTCCATCCCTGACTTGGATGTACTTGGGTCGCTGGTGCTGCATCTTGCTAGCCAGCTATCCTCTCCCGCATAAGCGGGTCATGAGGCTTATTAATGCAGCCATGGTTCTCGGCTTCTCTTGGCGAGGTGTCTGGCGAGCCATTCGTCTCGGACGTTGTGTTTGAAAGCTGCTAAGGCTTGACGTCCCAGACGATCGACTATTTGGTTCTTTTGGTGAGGAACCTGTTCGAAATTTGCGGGCTGACTCTCCGGGTTGTTGAGTTATATGACTTAAATAAATGCGCATCCGGAGGACGGACATAAGTCCCTTGAAAATTCGCGAAAAGCATCCTCGAGCTCTTCCCAACTTCCAATGGTATTTTCGGGGAGGCCTTTGAGCTAATGCCGGGCTGGCCCTTTGAGCTTGAGGGGTAAGTATTTTATGGCATGGAGATCATCTCCTCTAGTCATGTGTATGTGGAGGATATAGTCCTCAATCCAGACTCCAGGGTCTGTTGTTCCGTCGTATGCCTCTATGTTTACGGTTTTAAATCCCGCTGGGAATTCGTGATCCATCCGACCGGGTGGCCTTCTTACTTTTTGATTGTGGGGGCTTTATGGCCTCCTCGTCAAATTCGGGCAGTAGTTTTCTCTTTGGGTAGCTCTTTGGTCGGCGACTGTAGTCCGGCCATGGCTCTCCGGATAAAGAGAGAGACTTTAGTGAATTCAGGATGTCGCCCAAGGGCGAGTGCTGAAATATGTCCGCGGTAGTGAACTCCATGACCGGCGCCCTATCGGATTCGATTGGTAGGGGCGGAGGTTGAGTCGGAGAGAGTCCGCGCGTGGGAGTCATGGTCTTCGCATAAGACAGGGATTGTGTTGACTTAATCGCGTAGAGATTTCAGCCCCGAGGTGGTGTCAACCCACCATCCTCGTCGGCGAGATCGGCTCGAATCAATGTTGAGGCGGACACTAAATCTGACCTCCAGGACCTTTGTTCAGCGGCGAGTTAGAACATGCCTATCGAGGCAGTCTGGCGGCTTGGCTGTGCTCGAATCCGTCGAAGATCAAGTCTCCGCGGATGTCGGCCGTATAATTCAAGCTTCCAAATCTGACCGATGGCGGGCGTAGCTTCGATCTGCTGCGGATGGCCTAGCGAATTGGCCTGCGATGCAAAACCGCGAATCTGAAGATCTGTCCGGGAGAAAAGTCTCACCCTGGACGCGTCGTTCTTGATGATCGGAAGGAGCCATCGGGCCTATAGGTGGCGACACGGAGGAACTCTCAATGAAAGCACCAATGTCGATTGTCAAAACGGCGGATCTCGGTAGGGGTCACTGGAATGTGCGTCTAGGCGGATGGTAACGAGGAGACAAGGGACACGATGTTTTACCCAGGTTGGGCCCTCTCGATGGAGGTAATACCCTACTCCTGCTTGATTAATATTGATGATATGGGTAGTACAAGAGTAGATCTACCACGAGATCAAGGAGGCTAAACCTAAAAGCTAGCCTATGGTATGATTGTTGTTAGTCCTCTGGACTAAAACCCTCCGGTTTATATAGACACGGATAGGTTAGGGTTACCTGAGTCGGTTACAAAGGTAGGAGATCTACATATCTGTATCGCCAAGTTTGCCTTCCACGCCAAGGAAAGTCCATCCGGACACGGGACAAAGTCTTCAATCTTGTATCTTCATAGTCTTGGAGTCCGGTCGTGATGATAGTTCGGCTATCCGGACACCCCCTAGTCCAGGACTCCCTCAAGGACCCTTTTCGTCGAATCCGCTCCAACTAAAGTTGGAGAGACAGACACCCGCTAGCCACCTTATGCAACTAGTGCATGTCAGTCGGTGGAACCTGTCTCACGTAAGCGCCGCGTGTAAGGTCGGTCCGGGCGCTTCATCCCACAATACCGCTGAAGCAAAATAAGACTAATAACGGCAAGAAAGTTGACAACATCTATGCCCACAACAGATTTGTGTTCTACTCGTGCAATAGAGAACTACGCATAGACCTAGCTCATGATGCCACTTTGTTGGGGAGCGTTGCATAAAATAAAATTTTCCTGCGCTCACCAAGATCCATCTATGAGTTCATCTAGCAACGAGAGAGAGAGATGCATCTACATACCCTTGTAGATCGCGTGCGAAGCGTTCAAGAGAGCGGGGTTGAGAGTCGTTCGTCGTGATCCAAATCACCGGAGATCCCAGCGCCGAGCAGGCGGCACCTCCGCGTTCAACACACGTGCGGTCAGCGTGAAGTCTCCTCCTTCTTGATCCAGCAAGGGAAGGAGAGGTTGATGAAGATCAGCAGCACGACAGTAGCGGTGGTGGATGCTGCGGGGCTCGGCGAGGCTTCACCAAGCAACTATGGGAGGGAGAGGTGTAGCGAGGGAGGAGGGGCGCCGGTGTTGAAATGCGGCTGCCTCCACCCCCCCTCTTTATATAGGGACCCAGGCGCTGGCCCTAGGAGATGGGATCTCCTAGGGGCGGCGTCAAGAGGGTTGGAGTGCCCCCAAGGCAAGTGGGCGCCCCTCCCCTAGGGTTCCCAACCCTAGGCGCAGAGGGGCCGGGCGCACCAGCCCACGAGGCTGGTTCCCCTCCACTTCAGCCCATGGGGCCCTCCGGGATAGGTGGCCCCACCGGTGGACCCAGGACCCTTCCGGTGGTCGGTACAATACAGTGGACCCTCAAACTTTCCGATGGCGAAACTTGACTTCCCATATATAATTCTTTACCTCCGAACCATTCCGGAACTCCTCGTGACGTCCGGGATCTCATCCGGGACTCCGAACAACTTTCGGTTTGCTGCATACTCATATTCATACAACCCTAGCATCACCGAACCTTAAGTGTGTAGACCCTACGGGTTTGGGAGACATGTAGACATGACCGGACGGCTCTCGGTCAATAACCAACAGCGGGATCTGGATACCCATGTTGGCTCCCACATAATCCTCGATGATCTCATCGGATGAACCACGATGTCGAGGATTCAAGCAACCCCGTATACAATTCCCTTTATCAATCGGTATGTTACTTGCCCGAGATTCGATCGTCGGTATCCCAATACCTCGTTCAATCTCGTTATCGGCAAGTCACTTTACTTGTACCGTAATGCATGATCCCGTGACCAAACACTTGGTCACTTTGAGCTCATTATGATGATGCATTACCGAGTGGGCCCGTGATACCTCTCCGTGTCTGGAGTGACAAATCGATCTCGATCCGTGACAACCCAATGAACACTTTCGGAGATACCTGTAGTGCACCTTTATAGCCACCCGATTCGTTGTGACGTTTGGTACACCAAAGCACTCCTACGATATCCGGGAGTTACGATCTCATGGTCTAAGGAAAGGATACTTGACATTGGAAAAGCTCTAGCAAAATGAACTACGATCTTGTGCTATGCTTAGGATTGGGTCTTGTCCATCACATCATTCTCCTAATGATGTGATCCGTTATCAATGACATCCAATGTCCATAGTCGAAACCATGACTATCTATTGATTAACGAGCTAGTCAACTAGAGGCTCACTAGGGACATGTTGTAGTCTATGTATTCACACGTGTATTACGATTTCCGGATAATACAATTATAGCATGAATAAAAGAAAATTATCACGAACAAGGAAATATAATAATAATCCTTTTAGTATTGCCTCTAGGGCATATTTCCAACAAGGCACAACTAGCGAGTGTGTGTGTGTGTGTGTTTGAAAGAGGATTAGATAGATTATTATCAAGATCGATGTGCCACCCTACTCCTTCGGTGTCGGGTAGTGTATGTGTGTGTTTGAGAGAGAAGCCAGTCGATAGATTAGTATCAAGATCGAGGTGTCACCCTACTCCTTCGGTGTTGGGAAGTGTGGTTGTGTGTGGGGGGGTGTCACTCACATATCTCTACTCTTATAAAAAACATAGTTGGTGATGATGGTGTTCCTGCTATCCTGCAATATAGGCCATCTGATTTATATCCGACGGACAGGAAGGAAACTATGGCAATTTTGCAAAAAGATACCCACACCCCTCTACGCATTTGCAAATAAGGCATTCCCTCGTTCATCCTTTTCTCCCACAAGATAAACTTCTCATACAAATGCATCTTGATGTTCCGTGCAGCATGGGCATCTTGCTAGTAAGGAGAAGGAGTTTGTGTGGCGCATATCTAGCTATATTAAGGGATAGGTAGATAGCATATGTGTGAGACATTATTATACTTTGAGACATTAGTGGCTGTGGGTGGGCGGAATTAAAGGGGTGGGCGTGTTAGACATAGAGGCGTGTGTGTTTCTGTATGAGAGACTTGTAGGGCCAGGGTAGAAAGGCGAATTTAACCACGGCGGGAGAGAAATACACGAAGTGCGCGTGTGTGATTCCGATGCCCACAGGAAATGAGATATGTATGCGTGTGAGAGAGATTGCACAATTCATTCACGTATCACTATCTAGCGATCGTGGACATGCATCGCAGACATAAGTCAATATCTACTTCGTATCGTGGCCAAAGGTACAATATCGATTCAACGCTATAAAGATTGGACACTCACATATCACATATTTTTCTATTTAAATAGACCTTTTCAGTTGTGCATGCCAAAGTTACAATGATGTTTCTTTAAACAACCAATGTAGCTATCATGTACATGCACCATTGTTACTCTTGCATTCAATTCATTAGTCTTGGATGATTTAAGTTTCTATTTTGAAGTAATATATGTAATATTCATATATGAATTCAGCAGTGCATAATTTATGAAATGGAGGCTATGTAATCATATGAGTAACACTTTTAAATGGCGACTACAATATCCATTTCTTTTTGTGCGCCTCTACACTAACACGTCAATGCATTATGTTTAAAGTAAATAACCAATGGCACTAAATTATCTATTTACGAAAATACATAGGATGAGCATCCCTTTTTTGTGAACAGCGCCACTACACTCGTCACGATTATTAGCCCGCGCCGTGTGAGCGTCAAGTTATCGGCGCATCATCGAGTTATTGTTCTTTTTAAGGGTGGACTTCACACGATTATTAACTATTTGTGCGTGCCCGTGTACACAGTCTAGCATGACCTTCCCTTCTACGGTCCAAAATTAGTTGAAACTGGATCTGAACGATCCATGGTAACAAAATCTCCACCTCCTTCTAAAATTTCCGCCACAATCTTTAGCATGGGAAATCCCCCTTTTGTCCTTGGTGCACGGAGACCAACAGTTACAATACCGCCCTCATCTACATGATAGGTCGGGGCTGCTTTGGTAACTTCTGGTTCCCCCACTACACGGCACCCCCATTTCCTCTCCCCCTCCCGCAAAAACGACTAACTCCACAGCACCATAGCATCTTACATCACGCCGTCCGTACTCCATCGCCCTTTCTCCCCTTCCCTCTCGAAACCCTAGACTGCTCATCCACCGGCGTACCATAGCCCATTCACTGCCAGCGGCGTCCACCTCGCCAGATCTACTTCTGCGGCCGCATCTACCCCTCCCACCTCCCCTAGAAACAAGTAGACTGCTCATCCACCACTGTACCACAGCCCATACGTGTGGCCTTGTCCACGGTGCAGGATCTGCTTGCCGGTACTCTCATCAACACGCCGCATCTGCAGCGGCTCATTAATCTCCCCACGGAGGCAACCGTCCACACCCCTCGCAGCCCCCCCGGCGCCCCGTCGGCGACCTCTGATCCTCTTCGCCGACCCATTCCTCAACCCTACGGGCAGCCCGGACACCTTCCTCAACCCTATCGGGCCGCCGCCCGACACCATCGTGAACCCTACGGGTAACCGCCTATACCATTCTAAACCCTACCGGGCGCTTTGCCAACTCACAAGTCCACGGCCTCGAGATCCGCTTCTCGCACCCTCATCCAACCTCACGGAGCACCTTCGGCGCCCGTCCACGGCCGCAGATCCGCATTGTCGACACCACCCTTAACAAAACCACCGGGCAACCGGCGCCCGTCCACGCCGCGAATCCGCGCCGTCGACACCATCCTTAACCCAACCACGGGCAACCGATGCCCGTCCACGGTCCCAGTTCGTGTCGTCGACACCATCCTTAACCCAACCACGGAGCAGCTTCACCTACGCCCTCGTCCGCGCCCGCAGATCCGCTTCGCCCACACCGTAGTCCACCCTCTGGAGCCTCTCCACAAACACCCTACTTGGCGGTTCTAGATCTCCTTACGGACCCGACAGCCGGTAGGCGTCATCACCCTCGATGTTTCTAACCTGATTCCCATCGTGCGGAGAGATGCCAAGCACCGCCATGGCCTGGTACTTGTCACCTTTAAACCGTCTAGCATCACACCCGATGTACTTCAAATATACTAACGATCGTTGTTACCTGTTATGCGGTGGCAAAAACTACAAGGGCGATGTTTCTTGGATCTAACAACTTGTCCAACCAAGATCTGGTGAGGCATTGCTATGATCTTGTAAGCGTCTCTCTCTCTTGTATTGTTCTATGCTGCCAAATGTGCTTTTGCTAGGATTTTCGACCGATAATTCCTTTGTGCGAGACAATGATTTCTACTCTTGGCTGCTAAATTAGATATGTAGATGTCATACATGATACTACCTCGTACCTCCGTTCCTAAATATAAGTCTTTCTAGAGATTCCACTATAGGCTACATACGAACAAAATGAGTGAATCTACACTTGAAAATGCATCTATATACATCTATATGTGGTCCATCTTGGAATCTCTACAAGACATATATTTAGGAGCAGGGCGATACATTACACAAAATCATAGGTGGCATGTGCATGCCGGATTTGGGTTCAGCAGACCCTTAAGGTTGAACTCTGCAGGGTGCTGGCGAGATCCAACCCTCCACCGTCTCGCACCTCGCCCGAATCGCGAGGGACCTAAACTACTAGCAAGAACAACACAAGAGCGCAAGATTTATACTAGTTAGGACCACCGTTGTGGTGTAATACCCTACTCTAGTTTGTGGTGTGGTGGATTGCCTCAGGGGCTGATGAAAACGATCTGAGGGAAGAACAGCCTCGCAGTGCATTCTTGGTGGGTGTGATGAACTACTAGGTGGTGTCCGTCGCTCTAGCTTGAGGATCGGGTCTCTATCTCTCTCTCTCTCTCTGGGTTCGAATCTTTGGATCCTCCTTTTTCTCTACTTGGTGGCTAGCTCTACTTATATAGGCGAAGGCCACAGGCCTCTCCCAAATATTGGCGGGAAGAAGCGCGAACAATTGGCCATTCAAAGGGAGCAGTGGGTACACTTATCTGACTAAAGTTGGTCCTCGCTTTGCCAAAGGCTCTGGTGATGACGCCTGCTTAGGCTCCACGATGACTGCATTCCAGCCGTTGGGGCTGTAACACCCGGATGATTAGGGAACAGTAATCACCCCGGTTATATTAATTAACCTCTCTTTGATTCGAACCCGTCCTAAAACAAAAATCAAAACTAAAACAAACGATAAAAAGTTTCAAAAACAAAATCTAAAATGTTCGGGGGTTGTCTAAAATAGCTAACCTAATATTGGTGGGGTGCACTAATTTTTGTAAATGCTCTGGTATTTTAAATAAACTAAAAACAGAAAAAGAAAAATAATAAAAGAAAAAAAGCGAATTAAAGAGAGGAAAACCCTGGCCAGCCAGCCCCCCTCCCACTGCCCAGCCTGGCCCATTCCCCTTCCTGGGCGGCCCATCGGCCAGTGACCCCGACCACCCCCCCCACCCAGCGGCAACCCTAGCCGCCTCCCATTCCCCACCCACCCCCACCTCTCCCTCGCCGGATTGGATCGGGCGGAGAACCCCCGACCGAGCCACCTCCGCCCCCCCCCCTACCTGGCGGCCCCCCCGCCCGCCCACCCCGAACCCCCTCCTCCTCCTCGCCACCCACAGAGCCCTCCCTCCTCCCCTCAAGTCGCCCCCAAGCCGGGCACCCATGCCCCCGTGGTCAGCCCCTCCCTCCCGCCGCCTGGCGCTCCCCGACCGCCTCCCATTGGTCATCACCGCCTCCACCGTGCCTTTTGCCTAGACCCGGCTCCCCCTGTGAGGCCCTCTCCTCTCTTCCCCCTCCAGATCGACCCCAAGCCCGCCTCGTCGCTGGCCCGAATCCCACCTGCACCACCTTGACCCCCGGCTCCCTCTCCTCTCCCGTTCGGCCCGTGGCCGTCGCGGCTCCCTCGCCCGGCCGGCTGCCCAGTGCTCGCGCCCCCCCCCAGTTCCATCTCTCCCCCTCCGAACCCCTCCGTCGGCGGCGCCCGTCGCCCATGGACCTGCGTCGTCAGCGCCCTTCCCCGTCGACCACCGAACCCCCAGGCCCTTCCGACATCTCCGGCGCCCCTTCGGCGCACTTTCCAATAAACCCCCCCCCGTTTGCGCCACTATCCGCGGCGCCCACCCCCCTCGCCGCCCGTCCGTGGCCCCAGGTTGCCCGCACCAGCGTGCCCCATCGTCGGATGCCCGGCGGCCTCGATCCGCCTCTGAGCGAGGAGCCCTTCGAGTGCTTGGCGCCAGCGCCCGCCCGTTCAGGCGGCGCCCATAAACCCCTGGGCCCACAGACACACAGGGCCCCGCCCAACGTTTTCAAAAAAAAAAAAGAAGAAAGAAAAGGGAATTAAAATAAAATGAAAATAAATTAAACTAATTAACTAACTAATTAATTAATTAATTAAGTAAGTAATTAATTAATCTAATTAATTCTGAATTAATTAACCCTAATCATTAATTAACTTAATTAAGTAATGTTAATTAAATCGATTAGGTAAATTAGTCATTAGTGAATGACATGCGGGACCCACATGTCGGGGTTGACTCGATCAACCTGTTGATGATAACGTCGGCATGACATCATCTTGATGTCATAAATGCAATTTTGAAATTAATTAAATAATTAATTAAATTCAGAAATTAATAAAATCTTTTAAAATCATATCTTTTAATCCGTAATCCGGATTAAAATAATTTCAACATGAAAGTTGCTCGAGCGGCGAGGCGAATCCGGATATGTAGTCGTTAAATCCACCACACCCTAACCTATCGAACACTAAAACTTTCCTCTCGGTTCATCATCGTGAGACGTCCGGGCAGGAAAACTTCCGGATGTTTTCCCCTAACGGTACCCTTCTTACCACGTTAGAACACGCCTAGCATCGCTTCTTGGCATGTCATGCATCGTTATGCATCTGTTACCTTGTATTCATTGTTTCTTCCCCTCTTCTCTTGGTGAGACTCTGAGACCAAGCCAGCTGCGGTGGCAGTTCGACTACGGTGTTGGCGACCCCTCTCTCTTGCCCGAGCAACCAGGCAAGCCCCCCCTTGATCACGGATATCGCCTACTCTTATCTACCTGCTTGCATTAGAGTAGTATAGCATATTCTTGTTTCGGATACTCCTATCTTTGCTGCATAGCCTTGTCCTTGTAACCATTGTTACCTTACGCAATCCTATATGCTTAGTATAGGATGCTAGTACTTTCATCTGTGGCCCTACTTTCTTGTCAAATGCGCGTGCTATACTATCGGGCCGTGATCACTCGGGAGTTGATCACGGGTATATACTATATACTTATACATGATACATGTGAGACTAAAAGTCGGTTGGTGATGGAGCACCATGAGTGGATCTTTGTGGCGGAGCGGCAGGGCAGGTTGAGACCGCCTAGGAGAGAGTGGGCTGGCCTGTTCGGCGTTCATGATTACTTAACTGCAACAACGAGGTCTTGGTATTTGATCTGGTTGGCTCTGAGCTTATCGCACTAACCATCTCTGGCAGGGAGTAGTTATGGGTATCCGGCGTCGTGGTATCGGCCGAAATACTTGAGACGTCGTGACGGGCGGCCGTAGCCCGGATTGGTGGAGCGCTGATGGGCTAGATGCCTTCGGCCGCGTCATAGCGTGCGAGTGTGCTTTCGAGGCGATGGGCCCGGACCCTGCGGCGCAGGTTTGAACCGGCGTGTTGGCCTCTCTGTTGTGCCTAGGTGGGGCTGCGGCGTGTTGATCTTCTGCGGCGGGCATGACCGGAAAGTGTGTCGGCCAAATGGGATCAAGCGTCTTTGGGTAAGATGGTGCACCCTGCGGTGATTAATCTATTCGGATAGCCGTGATCTTGATAACAGGGCGACTTGGAGTTGTACCTTGAGCTTATGACAACTAGAACCGGATACTTGATAAAACACACCCTTCCAAGTGCGGATACAACGGTGGTCGCTCTCGCTCGGGGATATGGCGAGGATTGCGGGTAGGATTATTGCTATATGATGTTACTTGGAGGACTTCCGTTGTCCTCTTACATGCATGCAAGGCAGGTGTCGAAGCGTAGTCTTCGTTAAGACTAACTATCCCCTCTTATTACGGCATTCTGCGATTCAGTCCTTGATATGGCCTTTACATATATCCATGCATATGTAGTGTAGCTCCTTGCTTGCAGTACTTTGGATGAGTACTCACGGTTGCCTTGTTCCCCTTTTCCCCTACCTCTACTCGATTGCTGCAATCAGGCGATGGAGCCAGGGCGAGGCGCCACCGCCTCGGCGACTACTACTCGGAGGTGCCTACTACTACGTGCAGCCCGGCGGCGACGACGGGGAGTGACCTAGGAGGATCCCGGCGGGAGGCCTGCTCCTCTTCGATCTGTATCCCGTTTGTGCTAGCCATCTTATGGCACCTTGTTTAACTTATATACGTACTCGAGATATTGTTGCTTCCGTGACTTCGTCTATGATCGAGCACTTGTATTCGAGCCCTCGAGGCCCTGGCTTGTATTATGATGCTTGTATGACTTATTTTATTTGTAGAGTTGTGTTGTGATATCTTCCGTGAGTCCTTGATCTTGATCGTACACATTTGCGTGCATGATTAGTGTCTGATTGAATCGAAGCGTCTGAAGTTAATATCGAGCCATTGCTGTAGGAATCCCCTTCCACACTCCTTGGCGAAGTCGAGTCTAGACATTGCAAAACTTTTACTAACTTGGCTGTGTGCCTTACGGGCCCCGTCGCCATCGGGTGGTACTAGGATCTTTTACTCCTCGACCTTTACTCGGGACTCTGAACTCTCTTCTACTCGGGTTAAGCGATTTTACTAACTATCACTAGGATCCCGTGACCGCATTCACCCCAAGTTGGATATAGCCTTAGTTGTTTTGGAATTGTATTTGAGCAATTTCCACCTTGTCATTGACTCCTTTGAAGCGTCTTTGTTTTCAGATGGAACCCACGAGGCAGGTAAATGCGCCACACGGCGGCCATTGGTGCCTCGGGATCACTGCGGTGCTAGCCGAGATGATGACCTATCTGGGTTATCGCTGGCACCTGAGTACACCGTCTATGAGGAGTACCGGGACTATAACCAGGAGCGATGCCGGCGCCATCGTCCACCTCTACTCTCGGGAGTATGAGTCCACTCTTGTCTTTGCACACGCACATGGTGTTGGAGTGACTATCGATATGGCGAGTCCACGATGCTGCTTATGCTGCTCGACCGTCTTCGTGCAGAGTATCGAGTTGGACACCTCCCCTTGAGGCACATTGCTATCGCGTCGATGTTGGTGAGGAGGTTACTACTGCTGCCTACTCCTTTGTCACGAGCCCTTCCACCATCGAACTTTGTTACGCATCGCGATCGGGCTGGATCGAGCTAACCGAGCTCTTCGCCACGAGTTGTACATCACCGTCGGCACCTCTACCGTGCTCGGCGCTGATGCACCCTTTGTCCGATCCGGAGAGCTGCGCGTTCTGCGATCTACCCAGCCGGACCGTGATGCCCCGGGTGTCGGTTGGCGGGCGTGGGAGGCTACTCTCCGCGCTTGGCCCTTTACGCCACACGGGCGTCGGATTCAGCACCAGTATCCGCGGCCCCAGGTCAGCGGCGTGGAGGACTATCCTGCCGCACTACCAGCTTTAGAGCTCTGACTACCTCCATGATACCGCGTGGGACTGATGTAGACTTGCTTGTTAGTGTTTGATGTATTACCCATGCGAGCTGCGTGCGTGCGCCTATGATGTAGTAGTCTATGTCTTTGGACTCTATGTATCGAACTCTATGCATGATTCCTTTTGTAAGATATGCCAACTACTATGTAGTTCCCATCATCTTCTTTCATTATGCATGTTTCATCATGAATGATTCTGTCTCTTGCTTAATTTCTCAAATCTTTGAACTACCTGTTATATAATAGCGGGATGGTTAGGCCAGCAGTCGTGGTCGTGGTGCCAACTTCCCACCACCGCTTTGAGTACATGGCTGGTATGATCCAACAGCTCGAGATGAATCGCCAGTTCATGGAGAACATGATGGCTCAGTTCCCTCGCCCCAATATGAACCCGGCACCCAAGCGGAACAACTCTGCGAGGATTTCATACGCTGAACCCCAGCGTGTACGCAGCTCAACTCAGCCATTTGGATCTTGATGGTGGCTCCGTGACATCACCTATGAGATGGAGTCTGCTGATGTAGCCCACCCGGCTATGTCACTTTTGCTTCCTTCTTCTGAAGGGACCCGCAGCTCAATGGTGGGACAGCCACGGCGTACTCTGCCAGTTGGAACACTCATCACTGGCGGACTTCCAGGCTGCCTTCCGTGCCCTTCATCCCTCAAGGGTCATGGACGGAAGAAGCGTGAGTTCATAACCTCACCCAAGGCAACAAGACTGTTGAAGCCTATCGTGAGAGTTCTTGGACTTGTCTCGCTATCTTTGAAGAGGATATTGCAAGCGATGCCTTGAGACGGGAGAAGTTCCGTGGCGGTCTTCAAGTGACATCAAGCTCGCACTTCTAGTGCGACTTTGCTGATTTCGCCACCTTGGTGAACAAAGCTATCAATGTCGAAACTGGTCTGCAGGAATACGAGCTCTAACGGCGCAACCGTGACACGGGCTCATCTTGAGCCCGTCCTCGCGAGCGCAAGATATGGATTCCCAACAGCATGTACCGGCCGAATGCACCTGCTTCAAGCGAACTATGCTACACCTCGTGCGCCTACAACTAAGCAGCGAAGCTTCCAGCTCCACCACCCCAAGCTCTGTTCCTCCCAATAATGGCTTATGCTTGGTGCGGACAGCGAGGGCACCGTGCTAGAGAATGCAACGAACCCGAATCAGTGGCCCTTCCATGGCTGGCCGTGGAAACACCGAACCGCAACAACAACAGCAAGTCTTATGGGCAAGCTCAGGCCAACCACGTTGATCTGAGCGAAGCTCAAGACCAGCCTGCTCTTGTGATGGGTACACTCCTCGTAAATTCAGTACACGCATCTGTTTTATTCGATTCGGGAGCATCGCATTCATTCATGTCGAAGACTTTGCATACAAGCACGGCGTTAAGTGTGAAGAGATGAACTCTTGATGATGGTAAAAACCCCATTGGGACAATGTCAAACCTCCATGGTTGGCGTCGGCGTCCCGTGGAAATCGAAGGGTTGGAATTCTATGCCTCCCCATTATCTGAAGGCGTCTAACATCGACCTCATTTTGGGGATGGATTGGTTGAAAGCGCATCTGGCGTCAATCGTTTGCGCCACTAAGACCGTCCATCTGCTGCACCCTTCGATGAAATAATAGCTACAATGCTAAATGCGGTTCAAGATGCGAGGCAAGGCTCTATGCATTGAATGCATTGAGCGCGCACCCTCGAGGAATTGAAAACATTCACGTCGTTTGCGATTTCCAAGGCGTCTTTCTGAAGAACTTCGAGGATTCCCCTGCTAGAGCTGTCGAATTCGTCATCGACTTGAAACCGAGCACCACTCCTATAGCCAAGCGACCCTACAAGATGCCGCGCGCATGAACTCCTTGAGCTAAAGGAGAAATCGACAAATCTCTTCAAAGCGGCTTCATTAGCCCAAGTTGCTCTCCTTGGGGAGCACCTTCTCTCTTTGTCAAGAAGAAGGATGGGACAAACCGATTGGTCCAAGACTACCGTCCTATAAATCAAGCTACCATTCGAAATAAGTATCCTCTTCCTCGGATCAATGATCTTTATGATCAATTGGCTGGTTCGTCGGTGTTCTCGAAACTTCGACTTGAGGTTGGGTTACCACCAGATCCGTGTTCGTGAGGAGGATATCCCCAAGACCGCATTTGTGACTCGTTATGGTTCATACGAGTACACCGTCATGTCTTCGGCAACCAATGCTCCAGCCACCTTCTCTACTTTGATGAACTATATATTCATGGATTACCTCGACAAGTTAAATGCGTGGTTTATCTGGATGATATCTGATCTATTCCAAGAATGAAGAAGAACATCTTGAACATCTTAGTCTTGTCTTTGGAAAAGCTACGAGAGCATCAACTCTATGCCAAGTTCTCCAAATGTGAATTCGGCTTCCGAAGTAACCTATCTTGGGCATGTCATCTCTAAGGATGGTATTGCCGTCAACCTGAAAGAGTTCAGGCTATTCTCGATTGGACTCCTCCGAAGAGCGTTAAGCAAGTCGAAGTTTTCTCGGTCTACTTGACTATTGCCGTCGATTAAATGAGAACTTCTCCAAGATTGCCAGACCTCGACTAACTTTGTTGCATAAGGGCGTCAAATTCCAATGGACGGATAAGTGTCGGAAAGTTTCCGAGCACTCAAAGACAAGTTGACTTCTGCCCGATGCTAGCTCCTCCGATACTAAGAAGGACTTCGTCATTTCTTGCGGCGCATCTCGTCAAGGTTTAGGCGGTGTCCTAATGCAAGAAGCGCAAAGTGGTTGCTTATGCCTCTCGGCGATTCGCCCTCACGAGAGAACTACCCAGTTCATGACCTCGAACTTGCTGCCGTCATTCATGCACTAAAGCGTGGCGACATTACCTTCTCGTGTCGTTGCGAGATCTTCACCGACCACCAAAGTCTGAAGTATCTGTTTACTCAGCCAGACCTGAACCTCCGTCGGCGAGAGATGGATGGAGACTGTTGCGAGACTTTGATTTGGGTATTTCCTATCGCCGAGCAAGGCTAATGTAATGGCTGATGCCTTGAGCATAAGTCTTCTGCAACCACCTTGAGTTCACAAAGTTCAGCCCCACTTGTTGAAGAATTGAGAAAAGCTGAACCTCCATATTGTTCCTCAAGGTGCACTCGCTCCCCTCCTCCGGAGTTCCAAAGATGAATCTCCGTGTTGTTCCCCAGGGTTCCCTCTATACCTGGCTGTTGAACCCGATCTCGTGGGCACCATAAAGACAATGCAGGGATTTGACTCACGAAGTCTACAAGCTTAAACAAGACATCGGAAAGAAAATCCCTCATCCTTCACTATTCTTGATGATGGCGCCTTGTACTTCAAAGGCCGCCTAGTGGTGCCGTGTAAGAAGGAAAACCTGAATATGACTCGGAAGGTTATGCAAGAAGCTCATGATCGCCTCTATGTATCCATCCTGGTAGTACAAAGATGTATCAAGACATTAAATCGAGAGATTACGGTGGTCTAATATGAAGCGGGACATTGCTCGCTATGTTTACGAGTGTGGCGTTTGCCGTCGTATCAAAGCGAGAACATCAAAGGCCTGCTGGAACTCTGCAACCTATCTCTATTCCCGAATGGAAATGGGACCATGTTGAAATGGACTTAGTCACTGGATTTCCCAAATCGCGAGAAAGGTAATGATGCTATTCTTGTCGTCATTGACCGGCTTTCTAAAGTTGCACATTTTCGGCGGTCAAAAAGCGATCACTTGCTAGCCAGCTTGCAACGCTCTATATGTCGAAATTGTTTCACTTCACGGTATTCCACTGGTTATCGATTCGGACCGTGGCAGCTTATTCACTTCAAGATTACGGCAAGTTTTCAAGAAGCTATGGGGACTCATTTATCTTTCGATCTGCTTTTCATCCATGATCTCAAGGGCAAGTTGAGCGTGTCAACCAAATTCTCGAAGACATGCTTGAGCTTGTGTCGTTCATTGGCAAGAAATGGGAGGAATCTCTCCGTATGCTGAGTTCTCTTATAATAATAGCTATCAAGCTAGTCGAAGATGGCCCCCTTGAAGTGTTATATGGGCGAAAGTGCGAACCCCTCTGAACTGGTCGAAGCGGGAGCGTCCACTCTTGGTCCGGATATTATCCAACATGCGAAGAACAAGTCCGCATTATTCGCGAGAATCTCAAGACTGCTCGATCGCGTCAAAGAGTAATTATGACCGTCATCACAAAGACATGGTCTATCAACTTTGGCGAAAAGGCCTATCTTGGCGTTACACCAATGAAGGTGCTCACCGCTTCGGGATCAAGGGCAAGTTAGCTCCTCGCTATATTGGCCCTTTCACTATTACGGAAAGGCGTGGAAAAGTGGCTTATCAATCTGGAGCTTCCGTCGAACCTTTCTCGGGTTCACGATGTGTTCCACGTGTCCCAACTCCGACGCTGCTTCAAGGACCCAATCCGGCGATGGACCATGAAGTGCTCGGTTGCAACAGGACCTCTCCTATAAAGAGCATCCGGTCCGCATTCTCGACCAAGCTGAGCGCCGCACACGTCGGAAAGCGATCAAGTTCCTCAAAGTCCGATGGTGAATCACTCACGAAGATGAAGCCACACAGGAGCGAGGATCGTCTTGAGATGAATATCCGCACTCTTTCCTTCTACCTCCTAAATCTCGGGGCGAGATTTCTTGTAATGGAGGAGATTTGTAACACCGGATGATTAGGAGCAGTAATCACCCGGTTATGTTAATTAACCTCTCTTTGATTGAACCCGTCCTAAAACAAAAATCAAAACTAAAACAAGCGATAAAAAGTTTCAAAAACAAAATCTAAAATGTTAGGGGTTGTCTAAAATAGCTAACCTAATATTGGTGGGGTGCACTAATTTTTGTAAATGCTCAGGCATTTTAAATAAACTAAAACAGAAAAAGAAAAATAATAAAAGAAAAAAAAAAAAAAAGAGAGGAAAACCCCTGGCCCAGCCCCCCCTCCCCACTGGCCCCCCCCTGGCCCATTCCCCTTCCCCACAGGCGGCCCATCGGCCCAGCCGGTCCCACCACATACCCCCCACCCCTCAACCCTAGCCGCCCCCATTCCCCACGCCCCACCCCCTCTCCTCGCCCGATTGGATCGGTGAACCCCCCGGCCGAGCCACCTCCGCCGCCCCCACCTGCTTGGCCCCCGCCCGCCCACACCGAACCCCCTCCTCCTCCTCGCCACCGCCCGAGCCTCCCCTCCTCCCTCCGTCGCCCCTGCGCACTCCACCCATCGCCAGCAGGTCGGCCCCGCCCTCCCAGTCGCCCAGTGCTGCCTCCCGACCGCCTCCCTTGGTCATCACCGGCCCCCACCGCGCCGCCTGCCTAGACCCGACTCCCCCCCCTGTGAGGCCCTCTCCTCTCTTCCCCTCCAGATCGGCCCACAGCCCGCTTCGTCCTTGGCCCCGAATCCCACCAGCAGCCACCTTCCAGACCCCCCCCCGGCTCCCTCTCCTCTCCCGTTCATGTGGCCCGTCGCCCTTGGCTCCCTCGCCCGCCTTGCTGCCATGGCTCATCTTGAACCCCCGTTCCATCTCTCCCCCTCCCGAACCCCTCCGTCGGCGACGCCCGTCATGCATGACGCCAACGCCGTCCTGGCGCCCTTCCCCGTCGACCACGAACCCCCAGGCCCTTCCGACATCTCGGCGCCCCCGGGCGCCCACCGCACCAAGAACCCCGTTTGCGCTTATGTCGCCAGCGGCGCCACCCCCTGCTGCCCCGTGGCCTCGGTTGCAGCCTTGCGTGCCCCATCGTCGGATGCGGCTGCCTCGATCCGCCTCTGTGGTGAGGAACCCTTCAAGTCTTGCCCGCCCATACCGCGCCAGTTCGGGCGGCGCCGCAACCCCCCTCTCAGGCCCACACACAGGGCCCACGCCCAAACGTTTTTAAAAAAAAAAGAAAAGAAATTAAAATAAAATGAAAATAAATTAAACTAATTAACTAATTAATTAATTAATTAATTAATTAAGTAATTAATTAATCTAATTAATTAACCTAATCATTAATTAACTTAATTAAGTAATGTTAATTAAATCTGATTAGGTTAATTAGTCATTAGTGAATGACATGCGGGACCCACACAGTCGAGTTGACTCAGTCAACCTGTTGGTGATGACGTCGGCATGACATCATCTTGATGTCATAAATGCAATTTGAAATTAATTAAATAATTAATTAAATTCGAGAAATTAATAAAATCTTTTAAAAATCATATCTTTTAATCCGTAATCCGGTTAAAATAATTTCAACATGAAAGTTGCTCGAGCGGCGAGGCGAATCCGGATCACGTCCGTTCGTCCACCACACACCCCTAACCTATCAAACCTGCAAACTTTCCTCTCGGTTCATCATCGTGAGACGTCCGGGAGCAGGAAAACTTCCGGATGTTTTCCCCCTAACCATACCCTTCTTACCACGTTAGAACACGCCTAGCATCGCTTCTTGGCATGTCATGCATCGTTATGCATCTGTTACCTTGTATTCATTGTTTCTTCCCCTCTTCTCTCGGTAGACTACGAGACCGAGCGCTGCGGTGGCGATTCGACTACGGTGTTGTGACCCTCTCTCTTGCGAGCAACCAGGCAAGCCCCCCCTTGATCACGGATATCGCCTACTCTTATCTACACTGCTTGCATTAGAGTAGTATAGCATATTCTTGTTTTTCAGATACTCCTATCTTTGCATAGCTTTGTCCTTGTAACCTCATTGTTACCTTACGCAATCCTATATGCTTAGTATAGGATGCTAGTACTTTCATCTGTGGCCCTACTTTCTTGTCCGTCTCTAGTGCTATACTATCGGGCCGTGATCACTCGGGAGTTGATCACGGGTATATACTATATACTTATACATGATACATGTGAGACTAAAGTCGGTCGGTGATGGAGCACCATGAGTGGATCTTTGTGGCGGAGGCGGCAGGCAGGTTGAGACCGCCTAGGAGAGAGTGGGCTGGCCTGTTCGGCGTTCAGCGATTACTAACACGCTTAACGAGGTCTTGGTATTTGATCTGGGTTGGCTCGAGCTTATCGCACTAACCATCTACGCGGGGAGTAGTTATGGGTATCCCGCGTCGTGGTATCGGCGAAATACTTGAGCGTCGGCGGACGGGCGGCGCGCGGATTGGTGGAGCGCTGATGGGCTAGAGTGCGCTTCGGCCGCGTGCATAGCGTCAGGTGTGCTTTCAGGCGATGGGCCCGACCCTGCGGCGCTTAGGTTTAGACCGGCGTGTTGGCCTCTCTGTTGTGCCTAGGTGGGGCTGCGGCGTGTTGATCTTCTGCGGCGGGCATGACCGGAAAGTGTGTCGGCCAAATGGGATCAAGCGTCTTTGGGTAAGATGGTGCACCCTGCAGTGATTAATCTATTCGGATAGCCGTGATCTTGATAACAGGGCGACTTGGAGTTGTACCTTGAGCTTATGACAACTAGAACCGGATACTTGATAAAACACACCCTTCCAAGTGCGGATACAACGGTGGTCGCTCTCGCTCGGGGATATGGCGAGGATTGCGGGTAGGATTATTGCTATATGATGTTACTTGGAGGACTTCCGTTGTCCTCTTACATGCATGCAAGACAGGTGTCGAGCGTAGTCTTCGTTAAGACTAGCTATCCCCTCTTATTCTCGGCATTCTGCGATTCAGTCCATGATATGGCCTTTACACATATATCCATGCATATGTAGTGTAGCTCCTTGCTTGCAGTACTTTGGATGAGTACTCACGGTTGCCTTGTTCCCCTTTTCCCTACCTCTACTCGATTGCTGCAATCAGGCGATGGAGCCAGGGGCGAGGCGCCACCGCCTCGGCGACTACTACTGCGGAGGTGCCTACTACTACGTGCAGCCCGGCGGCGACCGGGAGTGACCTAGGAGGATCCCAGGCAGGAGGCCTGCTCCTCTTCGATCTGTATCCCGTTTGTGCTAGCCATCTTATGGCACCTTGTTTAACTTATGTACGTACTCAGATATTGTTGCTTCCGCTGACTTCGTCTATGATCGAGCACTTGTATTCGAGCCCTCGAGGCCCCGGCTTGTATTATGATGCTTGTATGACTTATTTTATTTGTAGAGTTGTGTTGTGATATCTTCCGTGAGTCCTTGATCTTGATCGTACACATTTGCGTGCATGATTAGTGTCTGATTGAATCGAAGCGTCACTGAAACTGGTCTTGGTGTTGTTGCACCAAAAGCGGATGCTGCTTGCTTGATGCTCTGCGGCTTGCTCCCTTTGCACCAAAGAGGAAAGGAGGGCGCTACTTGTGGCTGGCGCCCGGCTGGCGCGCCCAGGTGCGTCATGGCTTGCGTCACTTGGGCACCTCGCGAGGTATCTTGCCTTGAACTCTCGCCTCCTCGTGAGCCAGCACTGACGAGGCCGCGCTGAGAAAGCTCTTGGCCGTCCGCCTGCAATCCTTGGCCTGCGAGGTCTTGAGCTTGTGTTGATGAAGATGGGTTGTCTTGGGCCTCCTTTGAGCCACGCCAAGAAGCGCGCATGGTAGGCAAGTCTGGGGACCCCCGTTCCCGAGAACGCCGACAGTAGCCTCGGGGCCATGGCGGCGCCCGACCTTGGCGTGCAGAGGCGAAGGAGCAAGTCTGGCATCGTGGGCCCTAACAGCTGCGGACCTTGGCGCGTGTGGCGGATTGATTGGGCGTGGGAGCCTGCTCCCCACGACATATGGTAACCGGCTGGATTCGACAGGTCCCTGCAGAGTTGGGCATGATGGCTGGTGATCGTGGAGGCCGGCAGGTTGGCCTCCGCCGGCTAAGGCACCAGAACGGCGTCGCCTCCGGTCTATCCTTACGCTTCTCCTCTTCCTCGTCTCGTCTTGCTGCCATGGCTCCGATCCGCGGTTCTCCAGGGAAGAGAAGGAAAGGCTCCTCAAGAGGATCTGACCCGCTCCCCCAAAAAAGCGGCTTGCTCTCTCTGTGTCAGGCAGGAGCGCGTGAGGCGCCCATGCCCTGATGCGGCCGCCACCGGGGTTTCCTCTTCCCTTGTATCGCAGATTGGTGGCCTGAAGGAGGTGGCCTAGGCGCCACGAGCGGCGCCATCGGCGCGCTGGCCGAGTCACGAAGGTGTCGTCTTCCCCACAGGTCCACGCCGAGGCTCTGCCGGAGATTCGTGCCAGCGTGGCATGCGCCTCCTAAGTCTTGGATTCGCCTTCCTTCTTTCTTCGCCTCCTTCCGTCCGGCGAAGGAGCCCCTAGGACTCTGGCTGCAGACTGCGGGTGCGGCACCCAGCGGACAAAGGCGAGAGTCGCGATAGTTGCCGGCGAGGTCTTCATGACTCGAGGCTGGGGCGAGTCGCCCGAGCCTGCGGGGCGAGCGCCCTCACAATCCACAGGAGTCTGACAGTGCTTGGTGATATCCTTCAAGCTCTTGACGGAGGGTCGCTGCTGGAGTGCTGCCCGGGAGGCGGTCGGGGTCCTGCTGTGGTGAGGCAGAGGCCAACCGCCCGCTCCCTTGGCAGCTCCTCGAGCGGACAAGGCGGAGGATCCAGCGACTCCGCAGGAGCTCTTCGCGGCCTTGGGAGGCAGTGGCGGCGGCCTCGAGCCCCTCGAGCCTCGCGCCGCTCCGGAGGAGGGCGGGCTCGTCAGGTCATCGCCGCCCCTGATCTGGACGGGGTTGGCTCTGGACCGGGTGGCCCACTATTGATGATGGCGTCTGCCGCGGTGTTCCCTATAGATAGGATTCCTTAGGATTCGTGTCTTTTGTTCCTGCGAAGAGCCAAGAACGTACCCCGCGGGGGCTTGCAAGATATTTGTAGCTTCGTTTGTCAATATGATCCTTATTGCGAGGCAATGCGGGATACTCATTCTGTTTAGCATCATCTCTTTCTTTCGGACCTCGTGAGGGCTTGATGCTCTGCGCGACAGGTCCCAGCCTCCCAAAGCGGCCGGCCGTGCCGCTGGTATGCTGGTCGCGTTGCCGTGGTCAAGGCCAGGAGGTGGCGGCCCAAGGTCGTAAGATCCTCGAGTCGTGATGCTCGGGGGTCCCCCTAAGGCGCTCAAGCAGCCATCATTGGTGAAAAGGAGGCGGCGTTGCTAACGGAGTTGCATTGAGTGTGGGGATGGTGTTGCGATGACAGTGTGGACTGGAGGTGACTTATCTCGGGGTTTAGGACAAGGCCTCTGAGTGCGGCGCCAGTCAGTGCCTTGGCCGCGAGAGATTGTGTGGCGAGTCATTTCGTGCTCCTTGGAGGGACCTGCGGGTTCACCACAAAAGGAACAAGAGCTGTATGTGGCGATTGTTAGTCTGTCGTTAGTTGCTTGGGAGGCACGAGGCCTCGCGGTGTGTTGGGGCACCCGTGAGCCAGCAGGACTCATGAGCCCTACCTCAAGGCGGGTTGCGCTGGCTCTGGGCCTTACAACCAGTGTGTTCACGCAAATTTGGCGGATCTTGGGTGCTCTCGTCTTGGTCCCGGCTCTCGGGCTGGTCTCTACGTCGGCTGGCAAGCCAGTCGCGATGCCATGGACAAGACCAGAGGGTGAGGGCCGGAGGCGGTAGGAGCCACAGTCGCGATGCTCAGGCACCCCCCTTTCTTGCTAAGCAAGCTAGGTTAGATGACGCAACTCTCGTCCTCGGGTCCGGCTCTCGGGCTGGTCTCGCCCGTCGTTGGCAAGCCAGGTCGCGATGCCATGGACAAGACCAGAGGGTGAGGGCTGGAGGCGGTGAAGCCTTGAGTCGCGATGCTCGGGCACCCCCTTTAGCAGCATAAGGCTGGGTTGGATAAGCGAAACTCCACGTCCTCGGGTCCGGCACTCGGGCTGGTCTCCATCGTCGTGGCAAGCCGGTCGCGATGCCATGGACAAGACCGAGAGGTGAGGGCGGAGGCCGGTAGGAGCCCTGAAGTCGTGATGCTCGAGGCACCCCCCTTTAACGTGCAAGATTTTGCCACCCGGGAGAAGGCACCAAATAACAAGCATGGTGGAGCGAGGCATAATCCTAAGGAAAACGCATGAAGGATACATGCCGCTGGGGTGGCCCGGCGGCTTGGGGATGATGCAGCCAGGGGCCCCAACAGGATAAGCTAAAGACATGAAATAAAAGGGATACATGCAGCGGGAGCGGACCCACGCGCCTGGGAATAATCTGACCACAGGCGCTCCCAGCCGAAATAAAACTTAAAGATGTCACTGGTGATGTTGGGGATGAAGGGTTGTTGATGTAGCAGACTCGGTGGGCTGCGGGAGCCGATCCTCACGAGCCCCCAGGCCGGGGCCTCGGGAGGCTCGGGAGGCGGCGGCTCCTCATGGGCCATCTCCATCTCCGCCCGAGGCTGCGGGCGTGCTGACCTCTTGAGCCTCGGGATGGTCCTCATGAGGCAGCCAAAGCGCGGCAGCCGCGTTTGGCAGCCATAAGGCATGCGTCACGTGGCTGTGGGGCGGACCTCGCAGCGTCCCACTCGCGAGGGCAGGCGCTCTTGAGATCTGGCTCGGTTGAGCCCTGAGTACGTCGATCTGACGCGCAGCCCACCATCCTCGCTGGATGGGGGGCCACGGTAGTGGCGGCGGCTGCCCCTCATGACCCTTGACTCATGTAGCTCCTGGATGGCCTTGCTGATGAACTCTTGAGGTTCTGTCCTCCTGGTCTTGCTCACTGCTTGCGGAAGCGTGCTCAAAACACGCCTCCATGTGGTGCCCAAGCGCCTCCTCGAGACCTTGGCGAGGTCGGCGGCCCTCGAGGAGAGAGCCCCAGCCCTGCCTTAGGAGGGTGCAGGCGCTTTCCTATCTCGATGGAAGGAGGCTCCCCGGCCCAGTCTGCGGGCCTGAGGGCTGTCTCTTGAAGAGTCGGGCGGTCGATGTCTTCTTCTTCTTGGGTGCTGCCTCGGGAGGCATCCTGCTGCTTGTGGTGCAGGTCTTCCAGTGATGCGGCTGAAAAGCTCGCTCGGGGAGCCTGCTGCATCTCTCTCTTCACAAGGCACCGTGATGACTCCGCCGCTTCTGGCATCTTGAGGATGTTGTAGCCATGGTGGAGTTCTGACCATGAACTTGGCCAATCTGGCTTCAGGGATGGCGTTATCTGGCGGCGAATGTGGGCGAAGTCGAAGTCGATGAGCTCGGTGTGGTAGTTATCGCGGGCCCGAAGGTGACAGGAAGGCGGACCTGCCCGATCGGGACCGTGGAGCCGTCGGTGACTCGGAGAAAGGGCTTGGTTGGCTGAAGCTGGTAAAGGCACGAAGATTGTTGAATGTCTCCACGGACGGGACGTTGAGCCCTGCTGCCGTCGATGAGGGTCTTAGTGACTAGCACGTTGCTGATGATTGGGGAGCAAAGCATCGGAAGAACTCCGGCTGTGGTTGCGCACTTGAGCTGATCCGCTGAGCTGAACGTGATGGCACAAGCCGACCACCTGAGAGGGCGCGTGGACTCGAGCTTGGGGAGGACTGCATTCACTTCGCGGGCGAACTGCTTGAAGATGCGGTGAGAGGCTGGGGCTTGAGCTCCGACCAGGATCTGAGCGATCGCCGCGCTTCTGAAGCCCCAGCCCCTCGTCTGATGGCGGTCTTGACTCTCCTTGGTGGCGGCGGCAGCGGAGGGAGGCCTGCGTTCCCTTGCGGACGATCCTCACGAGGCTGATCCTCCAGCCCCTCTCGAGAGTGGGTCTTGCAGTGATCCTCGCGAGGTTGGTCGCGCCACCCTTGGCACGGGCGTGATCTTCCAGCGTCCTGCATTCCTTCCTCCTCCTCGGCCGTAGCCCGGTCCGCTGCGCTCAGGCGTCTGCCGACCCTTCCTTCAGCGCGGGACGGAGTTCTTGACATTCATTGGTGTTGTGGGTGTGGAGGTCGTGGTACCGCAGTACCGGCTGCCCTTAGAGGACTCGGGTTGATCTCGCCTCGCTTGGTGTCTGGTTCGGCTGCGAGCACGGCAGCCCCTTGCGCTTCCGTCCTTGGCCTTGGCTTCTTCTCTTGGGATCGCGGCGGCAGCTCGAGGAGGAGGCGCCCTCCTCAGCCTGGCGCGCTTGGTCGCCAAGTTGAACAGCTCGAGGAGGTGCACGGTCTTCATGCATCGCCAGCTCCTCCTTCATCTTGGCGTCGCGCCGCCCGTCGGAGAAAGCAGAGATGATGGCCTCCTCCGTTACCACAGGGATCTTGAGGCGCGCATTGTTGAAGCTGGATGTACTTTTGCGGGTTTCCACAGCTGCTGCTTGATCCGGCGCATGTCGCTCATGTGGTGGCGGTCGCGAGTACCACTGGAAGTTGGCGATGAAGCGGAGTGCGCATCTTGGCCCAGAAGAGATGCGTGCACAGGGCCAGATCGGGGAGCAGTGCGGGCTCCGTCCTTGGCGCCATGGGAAACCAGTTCGCCATGACCTTTTCATCCCGTTAGCAGCCTCGATGCCCACCTCATAGAGCTGGAGGAACTCCGTAGGGTCAGCTGTGCCGTCGTGGCGTGGAGGCAGGTCGGCGAACTTGGCGGGCCACCCGGCGCTGCGCAGCTTCGGTGGTGAAAGGCGAAGCAGCCCGCCGTGGGCAGCGGGGGCCTCGGACGGCGAGCTTGGTCTTGCTGGCCTTCTGCGTCATGGTGGGGGCAGCGCAGGGTCTTGGCGTCTTTGGAGAGGGCGCTCGGGCAGCTTCTTGCGGGCGAACTGTTCTTAGCAGCTCTGCTCTTGCAGCGCGGCGGCGCTGGCGGAACAGGTTCCGCCCAGGGCCCGCGCGCTATGAGCAGGGCGCCGTCTTGAGGAGGAGGCGGAGAGGTGCCCGGAGCTTCATCGCCCGTCTTGGGCGAGTGCGGTGCAGCGAAGCCAGACGGCAGTGCGCCTCCATGCATTGTGACGAGCTCAGCGGCAGTCGAGCCATTCTTCATAGACGTCGTCGGCCAGGGTGGTAGCCTTGAGAGCTCGTTAGCGCGATGAGTGCAGCTCGGGCCTCCATGGCCTTGGCAGCGCGTGTGAAAAAGAACCAGCGAGGTGGCGAAGGTGTGGTGATGCGGCCGTCCGCCTCATGGGCGGGTCTTTGGGACAAAGGCTTGCTGCTCGTACCCGCCCGGGCGGTGGCGGCGTTAACGGCAGAGCCACGAGGAGCAGCGAGGGCGACCGCCCGGCGGAGCTGTTGGGGATGTAACTACTGAATATAAACACGCCGAAGGGGCGGTTTACCCTAAAGCCATAATTGGGGCCACGAAGACTCGGAAGGTGGCGATTGCTTGTAGAGTTTAGAGGCCGGAGCCGAGGGCGAGTTAGGGCCCATAATGGTAAAACCGCCATAACCATGTAACTTGTGTTGTAAGATAAGAGAAAAGAAGAGGCCGAGGCGGACACTTGTATGAGCGGCCTCGGGACTCTGTCAGAGACTGCAGACGTCAACCTGTGTATATAAGAGGGCGATCCGGTGGCGGTTTAAGGGACGAACAACGACAATTGAGGCTTAAGCGAAGCTATTGCTCCCTAATCGCGAAATCACATCAATCCCATCACAAACTAGGCGTAGGCTTTTACCTTCATCGAAGGGCGAACTAGTATAAACTCGTGTCTTTGCGTCCGCTTTAACCCTTTAAGTTAACCGTCACGATGGCCTCACGACTAAGTCCTTTCATGAGGACATCTGCCATGACAATTCCACGACGGTTAGGCGCCCACCGTGGGAGCTATCGCCACGATGGTTTGATGATCTTAGAGGAAAGTTTGAAGGACTCGAAGGCTATCTGTGGGCGGATGACCAAAAGTCGTCGCGGCAAGCTCTATCGGCGATGCAGGCTGGGGCCCAGGCGGCTCGATTAGTCTGGTACGGGTCCCCTTTGGTGGCATACGTGTTCATCGGCAAGATCGGTGAGCCAGGGCCTGGGCGGACATCTGCACCGACCTCGTCGAGGCGGCTCGTGAGCGAAGAAAAATCCTGCCCTGACTAAACCGGCTGTCGGTGCGTGCTTCGTGGGAGTCATCCACGGAGGAGACTATGAGGCGGATCAGCATCTGGTGGCGAAACCGTTGTCTACTCGATGACGAGTAGTCGACCGAAGCCGAGTCTCTGTATCAGCTGCAAGATGGCGAGATCGGGGGCTGTTCCGATGGTAACAGTATTCCGGACCCCTTTGATCTGCCCAACCGGGTTGGAATATTCATGGCCGGTACACAAGCGACGCTTCACTCCTCAACCGCCGTGACAACGGTCGCCGGTTCGACAGCGGTGGTGGCAGCCGGGGCAGGAGGCCCTGTGCGCCCGCCGGCTCAAGTTTTATAAGAATTATTTGATGCGTTGGCTGTGCTCATGGCAGAGGCTAACCCGACGGATCAAGATCTGCATAACGCAGAGATTGCAAAGGTGAAGGAGCAAATCACTCATGCTAAAGCGGATCTAGCAGCTACAGATGCTAGGATGGTGGCAGAGCGGGCCGCTTTGGATGCGCAGGCTTATAGGCTCATGCTGGATCAGAATGCGTCGCATGAAGACATGAAAAGAAAGTACAGATCCCGTTTGCCCTCGATTTTCGAGGGAAGAGCGTCTTCAACACCCGAGGGCGAGGACCCGATATGTCCGTCGCCCGATGGTGAGCCGGCGGAAGCTTTGGGGACGGCGCGCCGATTCAGCCTTGCGTGATAGATCTACCTCGCCATCATGCGGCGCGCCTCAAGCTGTGCAAACACCTCCAGTCACTACTCAACCCGATGGATAACCTTGTTGCGGCTGCGGCGCGGTTGGAGGCGATTCAATCGGCGATTCACCACGGCGGTGGAAACACGCCGGTCAAAAACTCCTTAGGACGCCTCTGGTCCAACAGGAAGCGTATTCAAACAGCCGCGATCGGATCCACTCCACCCACCCCTTTGAGCCGGAGCTATAGCAGGCATGCAGATGAATCGGCCGTGTCAAGTAATGCGCAGCGCGGTGCACCCCGCGGCAACAACCCGGCGAGTGGTTTCGAAAACGCTCAAGAGGTAGTGGACCGGGCCAGGGCACGTGGGGGGGCCGAGTTAGCAGCACATCATCAAGATTATCAGCTTGCGCCGGTTCGACCGAGTATCTTCGAGCCTGGAGTTACATCTAGCTCTTTGGGGGTGCCTTGCCTTGTCCCCGCTTTACGCAATATACGTTTGCCCAAAGATTTCAAGGGGCCACGCAAGGTGCCCAATTATACCGCCGATCTGGCTCCAGAAGCATGGATAGAAAGCTATGAGATGGCCATGGAGATGTTGGATGTGGATGAAGCTGCGTGTGCAAAGTATTTTACCATGATGCTTGAAGGTACGGCCCGTGCTTGGTTGAAAAACTTGCCACCCAATTCCATCAGTTCATGGACCCGATTGCGGACCGGTTCATTCAAATTTCAAAGACACACATAAGCAGCCCATATACGTGGTGGACTTGGCGACTTGTGTCAGGTGAGGAGAATCCACAACCCATTGGGTGCGCCCGCGTTTGAGGTTCTGCATTCTTGAGACGGATCAACACCGATTCGCAATCTTAACCCTAGAGAGCAATTGCGGTTCGAGCCTTTAAAATTGAAGCTGGAGTGCGCATGAAGCGTTTTGCAATGACATGGGCACTCTCATGGGCGTTTTAGTGAAGTATGCTGATTCTGATAGTACCAAGGATCCCGAGTCCGAGGAGGAGGATACAGGGAAGGGAAAACAGAACAACAACTCCAGAGGCCAGCAGCATCAGTCGGCGGGTAATGGAGGAAACAAGCGTAAGGCGAATGGTAACATGGGCTTTGTAGCCAACACCAACGCGCAGGACAAGGGCCAACGGCGCAGGGGTAAACATCCGAACCGAGGTGGTGCGCCTAATCACAACCCGGACCGGTTGAATTATCTGTTGAATCAACCCTGTCCGAAGCATGGGACGAAGGTAGCGCCAGCAAACCACCTCTGGAAGGATTGTTACATTATGCAGGAGTTCAAAAGTTCCAACGCTTTCCGGTATGACCAAGGCCCCGGCGGCGGTTCAGGGTCCGGCCCGGGTTACGGTGGAGGAAATTCCGGTCCAGAGTTTAATGGTAATCCGGGTGGGCAGAACAATCAGAACAATCAGAACAACCAAGGTGGTTACAATCAACAGCAGCAGCAGTCGGGTTATCAAAGCGACCCGAAGCAATTGAATGGTGGACAGTATCACGTCTTCACCACTAGCTTGGACAAGCGAGACCGGAAACTTCAGAAGCGGGCAGTCAACGTTGTTGAACCGGCCGTGCCGCATTACCTACGCTGGTCAGAGCCGCCTATTGTGTGGAGTAGAGGATCATCCTCCCGGGTTGACAATGCGGGTCAGCTAGCCCTAGTGGTGGCGCCTCGGTGGGAGGATACAAGTTCACCAAAGTGCTTATGGGCGGAGGGAGCAGCATCAACATCTGTATTATGAGACCTTCCGTCGTATGGGGTTAACGGATAAACATCTCAGGCCGTCCAATACGGTGTTTCATGGTGTGGTGCACGCAAGTCAGCATATCCGGTTGGTAAAATAGCTCGGAAGTGGCCTTGAGGATGAACATGACTCGGATCGGAAACATTGGCGTTTGAAGTGGTGAAAATTCAAAGCCCTTACTACGCCTGTTTGGGCGGCGGCTTATCCAAGTTTATGGCGCGGCCTTGTTACGTCTATTTGCAGCTAAAATGCGGGTCACAAAGGGGCGATAACAGTTCATGGGAGCCGCAAGATCGCTTTAGAGTGTGAGGAAGGTGATGCGGCTTCGCAGAGTCGGTTTGTGCCACGAAGAGCTAAAGTACTATAAAGACAATGTTGATCCGGCGGATATGACCCGTTGAAGCCAACTACTGAGCACGATCCGGATCTGAAGTTTAAATCGGTAGTGAGACTAAACTTGTGGACTTTGTGCCCGTGATTCGTCCAAGCAGTTCATCATCGGTGCTAACTTGGATCCTAAAAGCGCGCTCATCGAGTTCATCCGTGAGAATCGGGACATTTTTGCATGGAAGCCTTCGACATGCGGGTGTCTTGAGGAACTTCGCTGAGCACACTCTTAATGTTGATCCCAAGTACAAACCGGTAAAGCAGTTCCTTCGCCGGTTTAATGAGGAAAGGCGTAAGGCCATTGGAGAGGAGGTTGCGAGGCTCTTAGCAGCAGGTTTTATCGTTGAAGTTTTCCATCCAGAGTGGCTTGCTAATCCGGTGTTGGTCCTTAAGAAAACGGCACTTGGCGCATGTGTGTGGATTACACGATCTTAACAAGGCTTGTCCAGCAGATCCTTCGCCCTCCCGCATTGACCAGATTATTGATGCTACGGCGGGTTGTGGCGTTTGAGCTTTTTGGATGCGTATTCTGGATATCATCAGATCAAAATGGCGGTTAAGGACCAGGAGAAGACAGCGTTTATCACTCCCTTTGGAGCCTTCTGCTATGTGTCTATGCCTTTTGGGCTCAAGAGCGCCCAAGCAACTTATCAGCGTTGCGTACAAAACTGTTTGCACGAACAGATCGGCCGTAACGTGCATGCTTGTGTGGATGATATTGTGGTTAAGTCAAGGAAGAAGGAAACACTGATTGAGGATTTGAAAGAAACCTTTGACAACTTGCGGGTGTACAAGATGATGCTTAACCCGGCCTAGTGTGTTTTTGGTGTTCCAGCAGGCAAGTTATTGGGTTTCCTTGTGTCCAACAGGGGGATTGAAGCTAATCCGGAGAAGATTACAGCTATCACCTCCCTGGCTAAGCCAAAGTGTATCAATGATGTCCAGCGATTGGCGGGCCGGATTGCTGCGCTGAGCCGGTTTATCAGCCGCCTCAGAGAGAAGGCCATTCCTTTGTACCAGATGCTGAAGAAGACAGATCAGTTTATCTGGAGCCCGGCTGCGGATGAAGCGTTGGAGGACTTGAAGCGGCAATTGGCCAACCCGCCCGTACTCGCCGCTCCCATTGACAAAGAGCCGCGTCTGCTATATGTTGCTGCTAATGCCAGGGCAGTTAGCGTAGCCATTGTGGTAGAGCGGAAGGAGGCAGGGAAGGAGAATCCGGTTCAACGTCCGGTTTATTACATTAGCGAAGTGCTCATTGAATCCAAGCAGAGATATCCGCATTGGCAGAAGCTGGTGTATGGAGTTTTTATGGCAAGCCGGAAACTGAAGCAGTATTTTCAAGGCATCCCATCACGGTGGTCGATTCAGCTCCTTGGCGATATCATCTGAACCGGAAGCGGCTGGCGGATTGCTAAGTGGGCCATAGAGCTTGGACCGCGGTTTAAAATGCGATGCCTCGGACGGCAATAAATCGAGCACTTGTGGATTTCATTAATGATTGGGCCGGAGTTACAAGCGCTGAAAAGCCAGATCATACCTATTGGACCATCCACTTTGACGGATCCGAGGCGGTTGGAGGCTCGGGGCTAGAGTTGTGTTAACTTCCCACAAGGTGAAAAGTTTTATTCGTCCTCCGCTTAATGTTCCCTTGTACCAACAATGCAGCTGAGTATGAAGCCTTTCTCCATGGTCTTGGATGGCTAAGGAGATGAATCTAAGCCGGGTTAAGTGCTTCGGTGACTCGGACTTGGTGGCCCAACAAGTGTTAGGCACTTGGGATTCCAAAGACCCACTCATGGCTGCATATCGTCGGGAGGTGGATGTTGCTGCAGGTCATTTTAAAGGCTATCAGGTGGACCATGTGGATCGTCGGAAGAACGAAGCGGCGGACGCTTTAAGCCGGTTGGGCTCTCAACGTAAACCGGTCCCGCCCAATGTCTTCCTTGATGTACTGCACAATCCGTCAGTCAAGCTTCCCGATGAAGTAGATTTGGCTATTCCTGATCCGGAGGCTCAGTTGGTGGCTGCCCTGCATGTCATTCCGGATTGGACGCTCCCTTATTTGGCGTACATGAGCAGGCGAGTTACGGAAAGATGAGACGTTGGCTGACAGATAGTTGGCGGTCTAAGTCTATGACCATTGTTAATGGCGAGTTGCATCATTGCGAGGTGTCGAGGCGTTTCAACGTTGTGTGTCCCCGAGGAAGGCTGTGAAATATTGCATGAGATCCACGAAGGGGACTGCGGTCACCACGCCGGTTCAAAATCCTTGGTGGCTAAGGCGTTCCGCCATGGTTTTTATTGGTTGACTGCCCATGCTGATGCGGAAGATCTGGTCAGGCGATGTGATGGTTGCCAGAAGTTTTCTAGGCGTGCTCATATACCGGCCCAAGAATTGAGGATGATTCCAATTACTTGGCCATTTGCGACTTGGGGGCTGGATATGGTTGGACCTTTCAAAAGGTCCAAGGACAAGAAGACCCACCTGTTGGTGGCGGTTGACAAATTTACAAAGTGGGTAGAGGCAGAACCTGTTAGCAAGTGTGATGCGGCCACGGCGGTTCAGTTCATCAAAAAGGTGATTTTCCGGTTTGGGTTTCCACGGTATCATCACGGATAATGGTACCAATTTGTCCAAAGGTGCCATGAAGGAGTTCTATGACGTGAGCACAACCGGCTTGACGTTTCTTCAGTAGCTCACCCACAATCCAATGGTCAAGCGGAAAGAGCCAATCAAGAGATCCTGAGAGGTATTAAGCCCCGGCTTATGGTCCCTTTACAGAGGACGCCGGGCTGTTGGGTAGAAGAGCTACCATCTGTGTTATGGAGTATAAATACTACCCCTAACAGATCCACTGGATACACACCGTTCTTTATGGTCTATGGAGCGGAGGCAGTTCTCCCCAGCGATATCCGTCATGACTCGCCTTGTGTGGCGGCCTATGTTGAGGCAGATAATGAGGCAGCACGACAGGATGCTTTGGATCGACTGGATGAAGAACGAGATATGGCGGCTGCTCGCTCGGCGATTTACCAGCAAGATCTTCGTCGGTATCACAGTCGACGGGTCAGAACCAGAACCTTTCAAGAAGGAGACTTGGTGCTTGGCTCATTCAAGACCGCAGATATGCACAAGCTATCCCCACCTTGGGAAGGGCCTTTTGTGGTCAAGAAGAATCTGCTGTGGGTCATACTATCTGATTGATATTCGAGAGCATAAAGACTCACATACGTCGGAAGAGGAGACCAACAGGCCGTGGAACATAGCTCATCTTCGGCCCTATTATACCTGAGCCATCGGCTCTCCTTATGTACATATTATGACAATGTATATACTATGAATAAAAGGAATAAACCGGAGCCTCAGCTAAAGCGGGGTATCCGTTCTATAAAAATCCGGCTTGGGTAGATGGAGTTATTGTCTTAAAGCGGCCTCCGGTTTATCCCTTGAGCTTGCTCGTCAGAAGCTTTTAGATATCACTTGGGGGCTTGGTCGTATCCGAACCAATGCCACACCTCTTGATAGGCGAAAGCCACCAGATCACTTGGGGACATGGTCAAGTCTGAACCAGTCACGCCTCTTGATCGGCCTAAGGCCATAGAGTCACTTGGGGGCTTGGTCGAACCCGAACCATTGCCACGCCACTTGATCGGCATAATGCCACGGTTTCAGTTGGGGACCTGGCTGACTTGAACCATAGCTACACCTTATTGGGAGCTTGGTCGTGTCTGACCATGGTAATACCATCTGATCGGCTCAGTAAAGCCTCTTTCTGCAAATTGCTATTTGATTTTTTGTTGCGTTTTTAAACCAATAACATTTTTTCAAACCGGTTCAGCCAGTCAATCGACGGCTTTCAGTTTATGTTAATCCGGAAATAACTTACCCGGTTTGACTATTTCTGTTAACGTCCCATTATGGAGTAACAGGGGGGGCTTAACATGACCCGGCATGGTTTACATGGTAAACCGGCATTATAAATACAGGAGCTGTTTTCTCCTTTGACGGTAATGGTATATACAACCTCCGCTTCCAGGTTGGCTAAGCCAACTACATGCCCGATGCTGGCAGGTATTTTTGTATCACAAAATTTTGATCATATACCTCAATATTTCCTTACATATACATATGAGCGTCACAAACCGGCTGGCGACACAAGCCGCCGTGGTAGTTTAAGAATTTGTGATTGCAGGCAAAATAGATTGAAGGTTTCGATTATTCAATCAAAAGTATCAGCACATTTGTGCGAAGGTTGCAGACTGAAGGCATAAAAGTTATATTCAAAATCAAAGGTGCTGGCTATTCTATTACAAGGCCTTCCGAGGCCCAACATTTCGAATGGCGTTATGACTAGCAGCTTATGATGCATCAATTGGCTTGACGGATTAAGCTTCCTCGTCGGGTTGACGTGAAGAAGATGGGTCGTCTGGCGTCGGTTCAGCTTCTTCCTCTTCATCACCCAATGGCCGGAAGTCATTGGTAGACCAGTCAATCCGGTTTAAAGCCTGAAAGACAGCCTCTTCACTTATAAGCTCAGCCGGATCAACGTCAGGGGCATAAGTGTGCTTACGGATTGGAGGAACAAGGTTCTGCACTTCTGGAATGACAAACTCCACCCACTTGTTGTTTGCATCATAGAAAGAGTGGTAAAACGCCAGGTTGGCTTCTGCTGCCAGTTGACTCGCCAGAGGACGCATCTCCTTTGTTATTCGTTTGAGGGCGTCATTATCAAAACCGCCGTTTTCTTGGCGCTGGGAAGCCCTTGGCTATGTCGGCCGGATCAAGGTCTGTTATCCATGCCTTGGCGCGCGTTAGAGCCAATAAAGTGCCAGCCCGGGCCGCGGATCGTTTCAACTCTCCAAGTTGTGCCGGAATCATGGATAGCCGGTCTAGCGTATCTTTGATCAAGGACGGAGATGTGTTATCATATGATGTAGCGCATATGACTCGCTAGGTGCCGGTATACAACTGCTCAACCAGCGTGTATGCAGCCTTGAGCTTCTTCCGCATATCAGAGCCCAGATGAGCAATACGCTTCCCTATACCGGTTTAAGACAGCTCAGGTTAAACTGGCGGAAATATCAAAACGGAATAGTAATCAGTGAAAAATCTCTTACCAAAGATCGCAGAGGTCATGGCATTAATCTTGCGCTTTAGTCCGGTGAGCTCTTCTGTCACCGGTTTAAGAGCCGCTTCAGCATCTTCAGCCTGTTTCAACAACCCGGCCTTCTCCGTCTCCCAGTTGGCCTACTCGGATTTATACCACTCCTTGAGCTGCTCCATAGTGGTCAAGGCAGTTTTCAATTCGTCCTTGGCCTTGGTGGCTTCTGCTTGTTGAGTCTTCAGATTGGCACGAAGGTCCTTGAGTTGTACGGTTTGCTGGTCTATCTCGCTCTGATAAAAAATGGATCACGTTAGTTGTTTCATTATGAAGTCCCAAGCTCAATACAGGTATTCAACTTGGCACTTGGGGGCTAATGGCTAATTGATCTCATCTTGTTATGGTGATACATGCTAAAGTACCGGTTTAACTATGCTAAGTTGAACCGGCCCTTGGGGGCTACTACACAACAAAAGTACAAGAGAGGCAGAACTCCTTACCTCATAGCGTTCCTTCATACGATTCACCAGACCGGCTTCGAAGTCACGACTTGTGTAGAGTCGGTTCAGGAAGCCGGAGTGAAGTTCTTGGGCAGAGAAGTTATCATAAGCGGACAGATCAGTTTTTCCCTTCTCTTTACCCATGGCAGTAAATTCTTCCTTGGCACTGTGTTTTGATAGGGCGACCGGATTGCCAGGGGCGGTATAGGCGGTGCCTGTCACTACGACATCATCATCTTTGACCGGGCTGGCCGGATTGGCATTCTTCCTTGGGCTTGGTGTTTTCATACCCAGGCTCGGCGTTTCAGCAACTGTTACCTGTTCCGCTGCAGAACTCGGTGGAGCAGGATGTGATGTTTCCACTTGGGCGTCCGGTTCAACCTCTGGTGGCTTAGCATTGTCGTCTTGGTTCAACCCGGCAGAACTGTTTTTAGCAACTTCAGGCTTTTCGCCATGGTGCTCGGGAGTCTTCTCCGGATCAGCATCCACAGTAGGGTCAAGGGTTTTCGCCTTCTTACTTAAGCGAGCCTTCGTGCTGCAATATTCAGAGTTAGAATGTGATGAACCGGCTAATGCGGAGAAAACAAAAAAGAGCATTATGCTTACCCCGTAGCAACTTTCAGAGGAGGCAGTTGAGTGGTTGATGAACCGCCAGATGAGTTGGAAGAGGCCTGATAATTCGGATCAGACGGATTGAGAGGACATCGGAAGAAACCTTTCAAAGGATAACGCTTTTCGGAGAACAAATCACCTCACGGGCGGCGCTTCGGGTTGGGGTGTCGAGTAAACCGGACGATGTAATTTGTTGACCGCTGTGCCGGGTCGTACGACGCTCTTCAGCCTGCTGTGTCTTCAAAGAAAGGTCCGGATTCAAATGAGCACGGGAGTGAGATTTTTTCACTTTCCGGACTATGCGGCGAATTCTTTTAACTGGCACAAGATCAGATTCGGAAGAAAGAAGAATTACCTCAACAGGATCGGCATGACTGGCTTCAGCATCATCCTGGGAATTGAAACTGTCAATAAGATGAAGGATAAAAAGGGACAAAATAAATCAAGCTTTACCTCAGCTTCTGAATCTTCTTCTTCTGGCGGATAAGAAGACTCGGCGGTTCTCCTCTTGCCAGCCTTCTTGGTGGTCTTGGACTTTACACGAGGAACCCGGGCCGGTTTGGTTCGCTTCCAGAAGGAGCTGTTAGCCTGAGAAGTAACACGGATTAATACATATCAATAAGGCATTAACATCAGAAGAGCGATGAGCGGAGCCTTACCGCAGGCGGTTTGTTGGAAAAACAGAATGGGGCCAACCCGGTTTGGCTGCAGACGGAGATCGGCTCATCGAGCATCTTCTTCACTGTCTCAGTGACTTCAAGCTCAGTTATTGCTAGCTCATGACGTCTTTGAGGGTCTTTGACGCTACCAGTGTATTTGTGCATCAATCCGGGGCGGCGGCTTAATGGCAAGATGCCCGAAGAAACCCAACATCAAACAAGGTCAATACCAGTTAAGCCATTGGCCATTAGAGCCCGGAGTTTGATAATTTGAGGTGCAAAATTCTTCCGTTCTGCGGCGGTCAAGCGTAAAGGCAATGGGTGATGGTTGCTAAGCCGGTGAGGGCGGTAGCCCGGCAAGGGGTTCTCGCTGTCAGGAGCGGTATTCCGGCAATAAAACCAGGTTTGGTTCCAATCTTTCGGATGGCTATGGTGTTTGGCGTGAGGAAAGTCTACTTCCTTCCTTTTCTGGATTGAAACGCCACCCAGTTCCGTGTTAGGACCATCAGAAAATTCCGTACGGCGGTTCAAATGAAAGAAATCCCGGAACAGCTCCACAGATGGTTCTTCTTGAAGATAGACTTCACAGAAAACTTGGAAATTGCATATATTGGACAGAGAGTTCGGACCAATATCTTGTGGATGGAGTTGGAAACTTGCGAGGACATCCCGGAAGAATCTCGATCCGGGCGGGCTGAATCCCCGGTCTAAGTGCTGCATAAATACAATTACTTCACCTTCTTGAGGTTCAAGAGGACATTCGGTATCCGGAACACGCCAATGGAGGACATTTTTGGAGGCTAAAGCGCCGGTGGTGACATATCCATTGAGTTGCGTCTCAGTGATCTTGGACCGGACCCAATTGCAAGCTGAGAATTGTTTGGCCATTCCGGAAGAAGAGACTGCGAAAGGAAAAGTAAAAAACGGTTCACCGTTAACGGTTCAGATATATTATACAATGCTAAACCGGCAGTTTGGCAGTCAGTTCCAACTTCCGGTTTAACTGAGGACTAATGGAGTATGGCGGATTAGCTATCAAAAAGTTAAACCGCCCTTAGGAGGAAGAGACAGAACTGGAAAATCTGCTAAGTGTGGACAGAAACAGGTTTCACATATGAATAGAGTTAATTTGGATCTACCGAAGATTCAGTAAGGAAAAATTTCTGCGACCCATGCAAGCCTTATAAAGGGCAGGGAAGTTCGTGCGTTCTAGCAAGAGGGTCTGAACAAAGGACAGATGTGCAGCGTGCTAAAAGCTGAAGGCGAACAAGACTACACAGGATATACGCTACTGCTTGGATTAAAAAGACATGGCGAGCAGGTATGAAGAGATTAAGGATAAACACCTATGAGCAGCGACATGAGCAGGGAGCCTCAAGATGCAGATCTAGGGCATGAGGAGGAGCCTTACCGATGCACGAACAGCGGAGGAGCGCCGAGAGTCTCTGGTACAACCAGGTTGATGCAGCGACCTTGCACTTGTGGCGTTCGTTCGGGAGGTCGGAGGCGACGGCGAGCTTGAGCTGGGCGTCGCGAGGAAGAAGAAGCGGAAGGAGGAAGAAGAAAAGGGCCTTCGGTCTATTTATAATAAAACGAGTAATTAACAGCGCGAGAATGGGCGTTGAAGCGGCGGCAGCAGCGCGCGGTCGCCTCGATTTCGGGATAGTATTAAATGAAGGGAATCTTCTTGTTGGGCCGTTAATAGAGATGGCGTCAAGATGCTCTGTTGCTGTGGTCGGAGGATAGCGTCATGGCGGTTTAAGCAGATGGCGGTTTACTGAAATATGAAGGAAGAGATTGAGTTTTCTAAGATGTTGAAGATTAACATGAACAGGTTCAAGTCAATCTGGGGCCTAATGTTGGGGATGTAACTCTGAATATAAACCGCCCGAAGGGCGGTTTACCCTCGCCATAATTGGGGCCCACGAAGACTCGAAAGGTGGCGATTCTTTGTAGAGTTTAGAGGCCGGAGCCGAGGCGAGTTAGGGCCCATAATGGTAAAACCGCCATAACCATGTAACTTGTGTTGTAAGATAAGAGAAAGAAGAGACCGAGCCGACACTTGTATGAGCCGCCTCGGGACTCTGTGAACCGCCGAGGCGTCAACCCGTGTATATAAGGGGCGATCCGGGCGGTTTAAGGACGGAACAACGACAATTCGAGGCTTAAGCGAAGCTATTGCTCCCTAATCGCCAAATCACATCAATCCATCACAAACTAGGCGTGGCTTTTACCTCCATCGAAGGGGCGAACTAGTATAAACTCTACGTGTCTTTCGTCCCGCTTTAACCCTTTAAGTTAACCCGTACGATGGCCTCACGACTAAGTCCTTTCATGAGGACATCTGCCGTGTGAGTTCCACAGCGAGAGCCGTCCCAGGCGACATGGGAGGCGAGGGTGGCTCGGTGCTCGGCGCTCAGCAAGGCCCAAGCGTCGGACATGGTTGCGGTGGTCGGGGAAGAACGAGGCGACGAAAGGCAAATTCAGCGCACCCTACAGCGCGCCAAATGTCGGAGTTCGGGTTCCGCAGACCCTTAAGGTTCGAACTCGGGTGCGGCGGAGATGCAACCCTCCACCGTCTCGCACCTCGCCGAATCGCAGGGACCTAAACTACTAGCAAGAACAACACAAGAGACGCATAAGATTTATACTAGTTCGGACCACCGTTGTGGTGTAATACCCTACTCTAGTTTGTGGTGTGGTGGATTGCCTCAGGGCTGATGAAGAACGATGCAGGGAAGAACAGCCTCGCGAGGGTCTGTTCTTGGTGGGTGTGATGAACTGCTAGGTGGTGTCCCGTCGCTCTAGCTTGAGGATCGGGTCTCTATCTCTCTCTCTCTGGGTTCCGAATGCTGGATCCTCCCTTTTTTCTCTACTTGGTGGCTAGCTCTACTTATATAGACGAAGGCCCTGGGCCTCTCCCCAAATATTGAGCGGGAAGGGCACCAACAATTGGCCATTTCGAAGGGGAACAGCGGGTACACTTATCCTGACTAAAGTTGGTCCTCGCCTGCCAAAGGCTCTGGTGATGACGCCTGCTTGGGCTCCATGATGACTGCATTCCAGCCGTTGGGGCTGGTCTTGGTCTTGTTGCACCAAAACGGATGCCTTTGCTTGATGCTCTCGCCTGCGCTTGCTCCCTTTGCACCAAAGAGGAAAGAGGACGCTGCGCGGGCTGGCGCCCGACTGGCGCCCCTGGTCGTCATGGCTTGCGTCATGGGCACCTCGCGAGGTACCCTGCCTTGAACTCTCCGCCTCCTCGTGAGCCAGCCTGACGAGGCCGCGCCTGAGGAAGCTCTTGGTCGTCCGCCCAGAGGCTCCAGCCCTCTCACGAGGGTCTTGAGCTTGTGTTGATGAAGATGGGCTGTCCCAGGCCTCCTTTGAGCCACGCCGCAGGCGCATGCAGCAAGTCTAGGGACCCCGTTCCCGAGCCGACACAGAGGGAATTTCAGTGCACTACATTAGGCTCCCTTAGAGTGCCTGCTAGTCCAAAGATACAAAGTCATGGCTAGTTTATGATACGCACACAATCGTTAATTGGTGGTTTAAATATGCATAGGGATATGCAATGTAGTATCATGTAGAGATGTCTGAAATTAGCCGTGTCAACTTGCAGATAGGGTTACACAATGAAAAAGTACAAGATGTATGTGACAATTTCATGGAACATCGCGAAAAAAGGAGAGGCAGCGGTGAGCCTATACAGTGTGCTATGGTACGTCACTCCTCCATTGCAATCATCGTGACATGTTATTTATATGCCAGTTCTATTAGCCATGTTTCTTAGAGACAGTTATTACGAGTTATCCTAAGAAAATAAGCACCTGTGAATATAAGCTCCATGTAATAAGCCAACCAGTTCTTTTCATTGCGTTTTCAGCTTATCTTTGGTATGATCAGTGGAAAGTCTAGGTTGCATTATACATATTTCATTTTGCTGCCCATATGAAAATTAATTTGACTTGCAAGCATCACAAATTAAACCCAGTGCAGTAATTAATATGATAGGAAAACCGACCATCACTATTTGCTCAAAATGCAAATACAAAGATACCATCTACTTGGCACAATCTACTTTGGTCAATGTTTTCCATAGAGATCTCATTGCCTAATTTAAACAAAGAACGCATGACCCACATTTAAATGAAGAACAATTATTTATTGAAATTCGATGGTCCAAGTGGCTGGTTATTATCGTATAGCAGCACCACCTGAAAGCATCATATAGCAGCAGCAACTCATAGCAACTCATCATACAGCAGCAGCAGTCTGCAATTCATCATATACCAGCAGCAGCTCATAGCAATTTATCATATAGCTGCAGCAGGAGCAGCTCATAGCAATCTATCTATCTATCTATTATATACTTAAAACAATAGGAAAACAAGCCACCACGTTCTTCCACATAGATTAAATTTTACAATAGGCAAACAAGCCACCACGTTCTTCCACACAGATTAAATTTTCTTAGCCGTTAATTCTTAGATGTAAACGGTTGAGATTTAAAGATATAACGTTACACATAAATATTTGTGTACAAGGATATATTGTGTTGCATGTACGTCTATCACGTACATGTACATATGATGGAAATATAAATCTATCTATCGGTCAAAAGGATAGAGCGTGAGAGATAAAAGTTGAATAGAAAAAGTAAGAGGAGTCCGATCATATCATGTATGGCTGGATTAGAATACGGAATCTATAAGTGCCGAACGTCAGATTTTGGACGTTTCAGCCCGAACGTGTCGGATACCATTGGTTATGGACGCACGAATCTTCACGCACGAAATGAGCCACGTCAGATTATCTTTTCGTTCGGTAGGACGTGTCGTCGTGCCGAACTGCGACAGCAGCTTATCCTCTTGCGGTCTCCTCTCCCCACTCACTAGTAGAAACCACCGCTCCCCAAACTCAATCTCAGGCACATCCACGGCGGCCTTCGCCCGCATCCATGGCGAGACACGACGAGCTCCGCAGCTCCCGCGACGGCCTCGCGCAGAGGAGCGCGGCAGGTCCCGCAGCATGGGCGCGACTCCGCCTAAGGACTACCGCATCAGTGGTTGCCGCGCATCGACGACGAGCAACGCAGCTCCCGTGACGGCCTCACACGGAGGAGTGCGGCAGGCCCCGCGGCAGGCGAGCGCGCCCGACCGAGGACCACCGTATCGGCGGTTGCCGCGCTACGAGGAGCCCCGCAGGTCCCATGACGACCTCGCGGGAAGGAGTACGGTCGACGGCGACCGCGCGACGGGAGCTCCGCAGCTCTCGCGATGATGAGCTCCAGTACAAGCAGGCCATGGCGTCATCGAGAACTTGCGCTACGCGGAGAGGCACGCCGTCAGATCTTGCGCCGTCGAGGTCGAATCGCGGGAGCTGCGTATGGGGTACGCCCCTGCTACTGCCCCGGGTACTGACGCGGCTAAGCGAGCGCTCCGGTCCGGGATGGGGCATGCTGCCCGCCGACCCAATGCCAGACTTGGGCAGCTCCACCGCCGCGAGTCGCGACCTGGTAGACGATGCGGCGAACACCGACGACCGCGCTGTGGAGTTCGATGGCGAGAAATGACCGTGCAGCTGGAGGTGTGGTGCCCTGCGGCGTCCTCGTCATGCTGCTCATCTACAACGAGCCCAGCGAGCTCGTCCTCGAGGTCTCTATGTCCACATCCTACACCTTCACCTATGTTTCATTTCATTTGTGTACACTAGGTGAATGCCCGTGCGGGGCACACATAAGGCAGGGGAATCAATTGGCGTTGGTTTTCTAGGAGTGGTTTCAATGGAAAACCAACGCGAGGAGGACGTGAAGAAAAAAATGAATCGCACGGGTGAATATATCAGGTTACCCAAGATTGATCCAAATTTACTACTGCGTTATATGACTTTCAAATTATTTTAAGCAGGTTACAAGATTGCAAAGCTTCTTTTGACTATGCAACTCTACTCTCCCCATTCACAAAATTTATTGCAAGAAATAAAATCTAACATATAATGAAATAATGATCAGAAATTTGAGTGGAATCTGAGATAAGAAGCTAAGTGATAAAGTACATTTGCTTTCACAAAGAACTGAACTACTCATGCAAGAAATAATGCACATGAACTGAACTATCTTGTTTTCATCCGACGTCAGGAATAAGCATGGACTACTCAAGACAACGTCACTAAAGAATAATAGAATATCTTGTTTTGCATCCGATGTCAGGATTAAGCATGGACTTCTCATGATCCAAAACACCATCACTAAAGGATAATAGAATAATAATCCAAGCTTTTCATGACCGAGCTCTCACACTTTGTTTACCTTGGCAGAGGCGTTTGGTGAATACTCGAGGACTAATCCTGTACATGACATTTATGTGGCATCATTGTCAATAATGAATTCTTATGCCTGAAATCATCCTTGCAAATTATTAAAAAGATACAAAGTGTATATAAATGCAGTGAAGGAAGTTAGATCCTGGAATATCCAGAACTAAATAATAGTACTTAGTAACCTTGTGATCCTTTTACATAGAAAACCTTTCGAAAACACGGAGGATTTAGAATGGTTACTCCTTTTTAAATCATAGCTTTGAAAACACCAGAGAAAGAGTTAAAACAGAGAAACCCACTCGGATTTTTTCTCAATTTTCAGAAATTGACCAAAGGAAGGATTTTGGGGTTTTGAAAAGTTTATACTGAAAACCATCATTGGTTTGTCGAAATAACTATTAATGACATGAATCAAGAGGCCACCAAAACTATGAACTATTCAATGCCATTATCGAAAAAGAAATTCCATTAGACAATTACATCATAAAAATGCAGTTGAAGTGGTCCATTTTCCGGATGATCTTTCCTGCATTCCTGCATAATACAACATGAACAGATCCTTGAAGATTCCAATAAAAAGGAGAGAAAGTAAATGTGAAAGATCGTGTATGAAAACGTCATGTGGTACTTTCGTTCTTTCGTAAACATGTTTTAAGATTGTACTGTCAACTATGCCAACGACATTGGAACCTGGTCTGATGTCTCCTCTTACCTACCAAATTCAGCAAGCACAAGTATGAAGAGTGACTTATCTGTAGAATCAGTACCAGACGGCACCCTAGGGGAGTATAAGACAAACCTGCAAAGGGCGAGATTGCTCGGAAATTCAAATGGCATCAGCAGCACCTACTCCCAAGTGAAAATAAGCTGGATGTTGATCACGTAGAGGTTGATGCAGGTGACGTCGTCGCCATCGACGCCCTACCGCAGTAGCTTCTTGCCGTATCGCGAGTTGCCACACCCCACCTCAACGACCTACAGGCTGCAGCACAACAAGCAACATATATGTTCAGAAATCAGGAGTCATCACGAGATTGACCTCAAGAATGGGGGAAGAGGCAGGGGAGCATGACCTGGGAAGGGGAGGGAGAAGAACAGGGCGTGGCCGGCTGCCGCATCGACTCCATGTCCGCGTGACGATACGAGCCCGGCGACGGCAGCCTCGGGAAGGCATGAACTCTCGCCCACGCCCTCCTCGACGCTGCAAAATAGCTCCGTGCGCCAACGGCGAATCCTTGGGTGTCGCACAACGATGACGGGGAGCGCGCGTCCTCCTGTCGTTCGCTAGATCGGGGAGCTTGTGGCGGTGGCCAGATCAGTGGGATAAGGCAAGGAATCAATTGGCGTCGGTTTTCTAGGAGTGGTTTCCATAAAAAAACCAACGTGAGGAGGACGTGAAGAAAAACAAAATCAATCGCATGGGTGCAGGAGGCTTGACGAAACTAACGACGTAAAAGGGGAGACGGAACCTTACGGTTCTTTTAGGTAGTAGAGATTCAATTTGTTTCATCTCTGATGCAATTGTCAAATCTATGTGCCCTCTGTATGGCTTTACCCAATATACATCGCATGGCAATTTGTGTGTGTAAACTGTAAAATGAATGGACTGACCCACACGACAATTTTTCGGTGTAATTATGTTATCTAGATTTTTTTTGTTCGTGGCAATTTTGCCACTGTTTTAGGGAATAATCATTTTTATTTGTTAATTTTTGTTGATGGTTTATCAGTTCTCAACAGTTGCCATGTCTCCATATTTGCCAGGGAGACATGGCTAAAAATCTGACAACATGTCCATTTCATCATGGTCTACTTTTTTGCCGTTGGTCCCGCTTCTGTTTACTAAATACTCCCTCCGTTCCTAAATAATTGTCTTTCTAGAGATTTCAACAAATGACTACATACGGAACAAAATGAGTGAATCTACATTCTAAAACATGTCTACATACATCCGTATGTTGTAGTCCATTTGAGATGGCTAGAAAGACAATTATTTGAGAACGGAGGGAGTAGTTGCCATGACAGGATTGCTATGAATTTTCTATGATTTTTTATATACCATGGCAAATTGTTAGTAAATAGTTGCCATGATTCATCTACAACTTTGTTTAGTAAAATATTTGCCATGATGCTATGGCAGAAATTGCTATGATTTCAGAACAATTAGTAGCAAGCTTTCCCTATCTTTTTGACATGTCCAAACATCATTTTGTCTTGCAAACATGACAAATTTAGGTCTTTTTGCAACACAACCGTCGCAAGCTTTAGGATTATACCATGGCAAATCCAATTTACGTATCACAACAAATTTTCTTCCTGGACGATGTCAAATATATTTATCACATCATGGCAAATTTAGTTCTCGGATCACGACAAATTTATTGCATTCTTGCCATGGCAACTTTAGATTTTGGATCATGGTGCAAATTTACTGTTTTTATCATGGCATTTTTTTGGTACACCGTGGCAACTAATCCTATACATTTTGCCATCTAACCATTGAAAATTTAGTTTATTGATCATGGCAATTCTAGTTTTCGGATCACGGCAAATTTATTTGCATTCTTGCCATGGCAACTTTTGATTTTGGATCATGGAATATATACGTGTTTGCAATTTATATGGGACTATAAAAGCAAAAGTCCATGGCAAATTTAGTAATTAACCATGGCAAACTCTTCATTTTTATTGCCATGGCAATTTTACTTTTTTTTCATCCTAATTATTACTTTTTTATTTTCAACCATGGAAAAAATAAACCATTTATTTGCCATGGCAAATTTTGTTGGGGAACGTTGCAGAAAATTAAAATTTTTCCTACGGTTTCACCAAGATCCATCTATGAGTTCATCTAAGCAACGAGTCAAGGGAGTGAGTTTGCATCTACATACCACTTGTAGATCGAGAGCGGAAGCGTTCAAGGGGATGGTGATGATGGAGTTGTACTCGCCGTGATTCGGATCACCGATGACCAAGTGCTGAACGGACAGCACCTCCGCGTTCAACACACGTACGGTACGGACAACGTCTCCTCCTTCTTGATCCAGCAAGGGGGAAGGAGAGGTTGAGGAAGATGGCTCCAGCAGCAGCACGACGGCGTGATGATGGTGGAGTGACAGTTCTCCGGCAGGGCTTCGCCAAGCACACGCGGAGGAGGAGAGGTGTTGGGGAGGGGAGGGGCTGCGCCTTCAAGTGTCTTCTGCAGCCCTCCCTTCACCCCTCTATTTATAGGGGGAAGGGAGAAGGGGTCCGGCCCCTCTAGATGGCATCTAGAGGCGGCGGCGGCAAGGGAGGGGGACTTGCCCCCCAAGCAAGGGGGGCGCCCCCTCTAGGGTCCCCCCCCCAACCCTAGGCGCATGGGCCCAAGGGGGGGCGCCAGCCCACCAGGGGCTGGCTCCTTCCCCACGCAGCCCATGTGGCCCCCCGGGAGGGGTGGCCCCTCCCGGTGGACCCCCGGAACCCTTCCGGTGGCCCCGGTACAATACCGATATGCCCCCGAAACTTTCCGGTGTCCGTTTGACAACTTCCCATATATAAATCTTTACCTCCGGACTGTTCCGCAACTCCTCGTGACGTCCGGGATCTCATCCGGGACTCCGAACAACATTCGGTAATCACATACAAGTCTTCCTAATAACCCTAGCGTCACCGAACCTTAAGTGTGTAGACCCTACGGGTTCGGAGACATCTGAACATGACCGAGACGGCTCTCGGTCAATAACCAACAGCGGGATCTGGATACCCATGTTGGCTCCCACATGCTCCTCGATGTTGTCATCGGATGAACCACGATGTCGAGGATTCAAGCAACCCCGTATACTATTCCCTTTGTCAATCGGTATGTTACTTGCCCGAGACTCGATCGTCGGTATCCCAATACCTCATTCAGTCTCGTTACCGGCAAGTCACTTTACTCGTACCGTAATGCATGACCCCGTGACCAGACACTTGGTCACTTTGATCTCATTATGATGATGCACTACCGAGTGGGCCCAAGATACCTCTCCGTAACACGGAGTGACAAATCCCGCCTCGATCCGTGTCAACCCAATGACACTTTCGAAGATACCTGTAGTGCACCTTTATAGTCACCCGATTCGTTGTGGCGTTTGGTACACCCAAAGCACTCCTACGGTATCCGGGAGTTACACGATCTCATGGTCTAAGGAAGAGATACTTGACATTTGAAAAGCTCTAGCAAAACGAACTACACGATCTTGTGCTATGCTCAAGATTGGGTCTTGTCCATCACGTCATTCTCCTAATGACGTGATCCCGTTGTCAATGACATCTGATGTCCATAGTTAGGAAACCATGACTATCTGTTGACCAACGAGCTAGTCAACTAGAGGCTTACTAGGGACGTATTGTAGTCTATGTATTCACACGTGTATTACGATTTCCGGATAATACAATTATAGCATGAATAAAAGACAATTTACCATAAACAAGGAAATATAATAATAATGCTTTTATTATTGCCTCTAGGGCATATTTCCAACAGTCTCCCACTTGCACTAGAGTCAATAATCTAGTTACATTGTGATGAATCGAACACCCATAGAGTTCGGTGTTGATCATGTTTTGCCCATGAAGAGGTTTAGTCAGCGGATCTGCGACATTCAGATCCGTATGCACTTTACAAATTTCTATGTCTCCATCTTGAACATTTTCACGGATGGAGTTGAGCGGCAACTTGATGTGCCTGGTCTTCTTGTGAAACCTGGGCTCCTTGGCAAGGAAATAGCTCCGGTGTTGTCACGAGAAGAGTTTGATCGGCCCCGACGCATTGGGTATGACTCATAGGTCGGTGATGAACTCCTTCACCCAAATTGCTTCATGCGCTGCCTCCGAGGCTGCCATGTACTCCGCTTCACATGTAGATCCCGCCACGACGCTCTGCTTGCAGCTGCACCAGCTTACTGCTCCACCATTCAACATATACACGTATCCGGTTTGTGACTTAGAGTCATCCAGATCTATGTCGAAGCTAAGCGTCGGCGTAACCCTTCTGACGAGCTCTTCGTCACCTCCATAAACGAAACATGTCCTTAGTCCTTTTCGGTACTTTAGGATATGCTTGACCGCTGTCCGGTGTTCCTTGCGGGATTACTTTGGTACCTTCCTACCAAACTTACGGCAAGGTTTACATCAGGTCTGGTACACAGCATGGCATACATAATAGATCCTATGGTTGAGGCATAGGGGATGGCGCTCATCTCTTCTTTATCTTTTGCCGTGGTCGGGCATTGAGCCGAGCTCAATCTCACACCTTGCAATATAGGCAAGAACCCCTTCTTGGACTGATCCATTTTGAACTTCTTCAAAATCTTATCAAGGTATGTGCTTTGTGAAAGACCTATGAGGCGTCTCGATCTATCTCTATAGATCTTGATGCCTAATATATAAGCAGCTTCTCCAAGGTCCTTCATTGAAAAACACTTATTCAAGTAGGCCTTAATGATGTCCAAGAATTCTATATCATTTCCCATCAGAAGTATGTCATCTACATATAATATGAGAAATGCTCTGAGCTCCCACTCACTTTCTTGTAAACGCAGGCTTCTCCATAAGTCTCATAAACCCAAACGCTTTGATCATCTCATCAAAGCGAATGTTCCAACTCGAGATGCTTGCACCAGCCCATAAATGGATCGTTGGAGCTTGCATACTTTGTTAGCATTCTTAGGATCGACAAAACCTTCCGGCTGCATCATATACAGCTCTTCCTTAAGATAACCGTTAAGGAACGCTGTTTTGGCGTCCATCTGCCATATCTCATAATCATAGTATCGGCAATTGCTAACATGATTGAGACGGACTTAAGCTTCGCTACAGGAGAGAAAGTCTCATCGTAGTCAATCCCTTGAACTTGCCGATAACCCTTAGCGACAAGTCGAGCTATATAGATGGTGACATTACCATCCGCGTCCGTCTTGTTCTTAAAGATCCATTTGTTTTCTATCGCTCGCCGATCATCGGGCAAGTCAGTCAAAGTCCATACTTTGTTTTCATACATGGATTCTATCTCGGTTTCATGGCTTCTAGCCATTTGTTGGAATCTGGGCCCGCCATCGCTTCTTCATAGTTCAAGGTTCACCGTTGTCTAACAACATGATTTCCGGGACAGGGTTGCCGTACCACTCAGTGCGGAACGTGTCCTTGTGGACCTCTGAAGTTCAGTAGCAACAATCTGAAGTACCTTGATCATCATCATTATTTTCCTCTTGGTTGGTGTATGCATCACAGAACATTTTCCTGAGCTGCACTACTTTCCCGTTCAAGAGGTAGTACTTCATCGAGTTCTACTTTCCTCCCACTTACTTCTTTCGAGAGAAACTCTTTTCCGTAAAGGATCCGTTCTTGGCAACAAAGATCTTGCCCTCGGATCTTAAGTAGAAGGTATACCCAATGGTTTCTTTAGGGTATCCTATGAAGACGCATTTTTCCCACTTAGGTTCGAGCTTTTCAGGTTGAAGTTTCTTGACATAAGCATCGCATCCCCAAACTTTTAGAAACGACAGCTTAGGTTTCTTCCCAAACCATAATTCATACGGTGTCGTCTCAGCGGATTTAGACGGTGCCCTATTTAAAGTGAATGTAGCTGTCTCTAGGCGTATCCCCAAAATGATAGCGGTAAATCGGTAAGAGACATCATGGATCGCACCATATCCAATAGAGTGCGATTCTGACGTTCGGACACACCGTTCGCTGAGGTGTTCCAGCGGCGTGAGTTGTGAAACGATTCCACATTTTCTTAAGTGTGTACCAAATTCGTGACTTAAATATTCTCCTCCACGATCGATCGTAGGAATTTTATCTTTCGGTCACGTTGATTCTCTACCTCATTCTGAAATTCCTTGAACTTTTCAAAGGTCTCAGACTTGTGTTTCATTAAGTAGACATACCCATATCTACTCAAGTCATCAGTGAGAGTGAGAACATAACGATATCCTCCGCGAGCCTCAACGCTCATTGGACCGCACACATCGGTATGTATGATTTCCAATAAGTTGGTTGCTCGCTCCATTGTTCCGGAGAACGGAGTCTTGGTCATCTTGCCCATAAGGCATGGTTCGCATGTGTCAAATGATTCATAATCGAGAGACTCCAAAAGTCCATCAGCATGGAGCTTCTTCATGCGCTTGACACCAATGTGACCAAGGCGGCAGTGCCACAAGTATGTGGGACTATCGTTATCAATTTTACATATTTTGGTATTCACACTATGAATATGTGTAACATTACGCTCGAGATTCATTAAGAATAAACCATTGACCATTGGAGCATGACCATAAAACATATCTCTCATATAAATAGAACAACCATTATTCTCGGATTTAAATGAGTAGCCATCTCGCATTAAACGAGATCCAGATACAATGTTCATGCTCAAACTTGGCACTAAATAACAATTATTGAGGTTCATAACTAATCCCGTGGGTAAATGTAGAGGTAGCGTGCCGCGGCGATCACATCGACTCTGGAACCATTCCCGATGCGCATCGTCACCTTGTCCTTTGCCAGTCTCCGCTTATTCCGCAGCTCCTGCTGTGAGTTACAAATATGAGCAACGGCACCGGTATCAAATACCCAGGAGTTACTACGAGTACTGGTAAGGTACACATCAATTACATGTATATCAAATATACCTTTGGTGTTGCCGCCCTTCTTATCCGCTAAGTATTTGGGGCAGTTCCGCTTCCAATGACCCTTACCCTTGCAATAAAAGCACTCAGTCTCAGGCTTGGGTCCATTCTTTGACTTCTTCCCGGCAACTTGCTTACTGAGCGCGGCAACCTCCTTGCCATCCTTCTTGAAGTTCTTCTTGCCCTTGCCCTTCTTGAACTTAGTGGTTTTGTTGACCATCAACACTTGATGTTCTTTCTTGATTTCAACCTCTGCTGACTTCAGCATTGAGAATACTTCGGAATGGTCTTCACCATCCCCTGCATATTGTAGTTCATCACAAAGCTCTTGTAGCTTGGTGGGAGCGATCAAGGATTCTGTCAATGACCGCCTCGTCCGGAGGTTTATGTCCAGTGGGACAGAGGTTGTGCAACCTGACATTTTGAGTATGTGCTCACCGACAGTAACTGTTTTCCTCCATCTTACAACTATAGAACTTGTCGGAGACTTCATATCTCTCGACCGGGCATGAGCTTGGAAAACTAGTTTCAGCTCTTGAACATCTCATATGCTCCGTGTTGCTCAAAACGCTTTTGGAGCCCGGTTCTAAGCTGTAATGCATGCCGCACGAAGCGAGGGAGTAATCATCAACCGAGTCTGCCAAGCATTCATAATGTCTTGGTTCTGCAGGGACGGAGCGTCACCTAGCGGTCCTTCTAGGACATATTGTTTCTGGCAGCTATGAGGATGATCCTCGGGTTTGGACCCAGTCCGTATAGTTGCTGCCATCATCTTTCAGCTTGGTTTTCTAGGAGCGCGTTGAAGTTCAGGTTGACATGAGCGTTGGCCATTTGATCTACAAGACATATTTGCAAAGGTTTTAGACTAAGTTCATGATAATTAAGTTCATCTAATCAAATTATTTTAATGAACTCCCACTCAGATTAGACATCCCTCTAGTCATCTAAGTGTTACACGATCCGAGTCGACTAGGCCGTGTCCGATCATCACGTGAGACGGACTAGTCATCGTCGGTGAACATTCTCATATTGATCGTATCTTCCATACGACTCGTGTTCGACCTTTCAGTCTCCGTGTTCCGAGGCCATGTCTATACATGCTAGGCTCGTCAAGTTAACCCTAAGTGTTTTGCATGTGTAAAACTGTCTTACACCCGTTGTATGTGAACGTAAGGATCTATCACACCCGATCATCACGTGGTGCTTGAAGCAGACGAACTTTAGCAACGGTGCACAGTTAGGGAGAACACTTCTTGAAATTGTTGTAAGGGATCATCTTATTTACTACCGTCGTTCTAAGTAAACAAGATGCATAAACATAATAAAGATCACATGCAATTATATAGTAGTGACATGATATGGCCAATATCATATAGCTCCATTGATCTCCATCTTCGGGGCTCCATGATCATCTTGTCACCGGCATGACACCATGATCTCCATCATCGTGTCTTCATGAAGTTGTCACGCCAACGACTACTTATACTTCTATGGCTAACGCGTTTAGCAATAAAGTAAAGTAATTTACATGGCGTTCTTCAATAACACGCAGGTCATACAAAATAAAGACAACTCCTATGGCTCCTGCCGGTTGTCATACTCATCGACATGCAAGTCGTGATTCCTATTACAAGAACATGATCTCATACATCACAATATGTCATTCATCATTCATCACAACTTCTGGCCATATCACATCACATGACAATTGCTGCAAAAACAAGTTAGACGTCCTCTAATTGTTGTTGCATCTTTTACGTGGCTGCAATTGGGTTCTAGCAAGAACGTTTTCTTACCTACAATAACCACAACGTGATTTTGTCAACTTCTATTTACCCTTCATAAGGACCCTTTTCATCGAATCCACTCCAACTAAAGTGGGAGAGACAGACACCCGCCAGCCACCTTATGCAACTAGTGCATGTCAGTCGGTGGAACCGGTCTCACGTAAGCGTACGTGTAAGGTTGGTCCGGGCCGCTTCATCCCACAATACAGCTGAAGCAAGATAAGACTAGTAGCGGCAAGCAAGTTGACAAGATCTACGCCCACAACAAAATTGTGTTCTACTCGTGCAATAGAGAACTACGCATAGACCTAGCTCATGATGCCACTTTGTTGGGGAACGTTGCAGAAAATTAAAATTTTCCTACGGTTTCACCAAGATCCATCTATGAGTTCATCTAAACAACGAGTCAAGGGAGTGAGTTTGCATCTACATACCACTTGTAGATCGAGGCGGAAGCGTTCAAGGGATGGTGATGATGGAGTCGTACTCGCCGTGATTCGGATCACCGATGACCAAGTGCTGAGCGGACAGCACCTCCGCGTTCAACACACGTGCAGTGCGGACAACGTCTCCTCCTTCTTGATCCAGCAAGGGGAAGGAGAGGTTGAGGAAGATAGCTCCAGCAGCAGCACGACGGCGTGATGATGGTGGAGTGACAGATTCTCGGCGGGGCTTCGCCAAGCACACGCGGAGGAGGAGAGGTGTTGGGGAGGGAAGGGGCTGCGCCTTCAAGTGTCTTCTGCAGCCCTCCCTCACCCCTCTATTTATAGGGGGAAGGGAGAAGGGGCGGCCCCTCTAGATGGCATCTAGAGGGGGGCGGCGGCCAAGGGAAGGGGGGACTTGCCCCCCAAGCAAGGGCGCCCCTCTGGGGTTCCCAACCCTAGGCGCATGGGCCCAGGGGGCGCCCAGCCCACCAGGGGTTGGCTCCTTCCCACGCAGCCCATGTGGCCCCGGGAGGTGGCCCCTCCAGTGGACCCGGAACCCTTCAGTGGCCCGGTACAATACCGATATGCCCCCGAAACTTTCCGGTGTCCGTTTGACAACTTCCCATATATAAATCTTTACCTCCGGACTGTTCCGGAACTCCTCGTGACGTTCGGGATCTCATCCGGGACTCCGAACAACATTCGGTAATCACATACAAGTCTTCCTAATAACCCTAGCGTCACCGAACCTTAAGTGTGTAGACCCTACGGGTTCGGGAGACATCTGAGACATGACCGAGCCGGCTCTCGGTCAATAACCAACAGCGGGATCTGGATACCCATGTTGGCTCCCACATGCTCCTCGATGTTGTCATCGGATGAACCACGATGTCGAGGATTCAAGCAACCCCGTATACTATTCCCTTTGTCAATCGGTATGTTACTTGCGAGACTCGATCGTCGGTATCCCAATACCTCGTTCAGTCTCGTTACCGCAAGTCACTTTACTCATCCGTAATGCATGATCCGTGACCGGACACTTGGTCACTTTGAGCTCATTATGATGATGCACTACCGAGTGGGCCCGGTGATACCTCTCCGTAACACGGAGTGACAAATCCAGATCTCGATCCGTGTCAACCCAATGACACTTTCGGAGATACCTGTAGTGCACCTTTATAGTCACCCGATTCGTTGTGGCGTTTGGTACACCCAAAGCACTCCTACGGTATCCGGGAGTTACGATCTCATGGTCTAAGGAAGAGATACTTGACATTTGAAAAGCTCTAGCAAAACGAACTACACGATCTTGTGCTATGCACGAGTTGGGTCTTGTCCATCACGTCATTCTCCTAATGGCGTGATCCGTTATCAATGACATCGATGTCCATAGTCGAAAACCATGACTATCTGTTGACCAACGAGCTAGTCAACTAGAGGCTTACTAGGGACGTATTGTAGTCTATGTATTCACACGTGTATTACGATTTCCGGATAATACAATTATAGCATGAATAAAAGACAATTTACCATGAACAAGGAAATATAATAATAATGCTTTTATTATTGCCTCTAGGGCATATTTTCAACAAATTTATCTCTATCGCCATGGCAATTTTTATTTAACATAGATGGAAAATTTACTTTTCGGCACTCATGGCAAATTTACTTCTATTTAGCATGCCAAGTTTTACCTTTTTTTACATGGCAATTTTTTTTACATCGTTGGCAAATTTTGCCTTTTGAACCGTTAGCTTTTCTAAGAACATGCCATTTTTACTTCTTATTGCCATGACTTTTTTACTTTCATTTTTGCCATCCCAATTTTTGCTTATTTTCAACCGTGGAAAAATTAACCTTTTTTATTGCCATGACAAATTTAACTTTATTGGTATGGAAATTTTTATTTAACATACATGAAAAATGGCAAAATTAACCTTTTATTTGCCGTGGCAAAATTAATCTTTTTATTGTGATGGCAAATTTAACTTTATTGGCATGGAAATTTTTATTTAACATACATGGCAAATTTACAGACTGTCACTCATGGCAAATTTACTTCTATGGAGCATGACAAGTTTTACTTTTATTTTCCACAGCAAAAAAAAGTACCTTACGTTGACGGCAATTTTTTGCCTTTTTTCCGCCGTTCATGTGATTTTTTTCCCATGAACCTTTCTCTTGTGCCATTTGCGATCTTTTTTACCATGGCATTTTTTGCTTTATAAAGATGATGGCAATTTTTTGTTTGAAACCATTGGGTATTTTAGTACTCCCTCCATCCCAAAATATAAGGACGTTTTTAACACTAGCATAGTGTCAAAAACGTTCTTATATTCTGGGACAGAGGGAGTAGTATCTTGTTTCTTATTTTCTATCTATCATGACAAATTTATTTTTCGATCATTCCAATATATTTCAGAGTATGGCAAATTCTGGCCATTATTATCCATCGGCAAAAGTGTGCTTATTTTGGTCACAGTTTTTTCGGCCCAGACTGGGCTGCAAAAAGGCCTGTGAGGATTGTGTTCGCGCTGGGCGCTTCTCGTCCCGAACAGAATCGTTCGATCGATGGACTGCCCTCTTCCGAATGAGTCGTTCGGTCTGGCTCCTCCCCAGACCGAACGTTCGTTCAACTAGACGACCCGTTGCGCCAATGGCGCAAAGGCCGACAGCAAGCCAAGTATTGTAAGAGTGGTGATAGGAAAACACAGTCACAGGTCGAAATAATGAGTACTTACTGCTGGTTACTATTTCTGTTCATGATTACTGTTTCTCCCGAAACACTCTGCTAAATGATAGTGCTATATCCCTTGAGTGGAAGGTGGACGCTACCAGGTAGTACCCGATGTTTGAAACAGAGAAGTAGTAAAAACAGATAATTATAGATAAGGGTGGCATTATGCATATTAATAGATCAATGAGGAACAACAGCGGAGGTTGTATAGGTAAAAGCATAGGTGGTAGTTGTTCAAAAGCAACAGATAGCATCGTCGAAAAACAGAGGAAGGTAGTCCTATTACAGAGCTTGATTAGTAATCCTTAGAATGCTAGATGATATTTAGATATGACTTCCGTTGCCGTCGAGGGTTCATCTAAAGGCAATGAACAATGAGAGCTAGTCGCCGCTTTGTGGTGACCTTGAAACGAAAGGCACAGATGTCTCCTTCCTGGATTTTTGCAAAGCGCCGGAACTCAGACCAGTTGGTTGTCAATGTGGCTCTCTTGTCAGTTCCTAGCATGATGCGATAATTGGCGTGTAGATCATTGTTTGCAAGCCTGAGCGTATCATAAACTGGGTCAACGTAATCTTTTAGTTTGCTTTCAGTGTAGTTGAAAAAAGGAATTAACTAAATTGATTCTTACACTGAGAAGGTTTAAATATAGATAGTGAGAACAGTTATCAGTAAATAATGGCAGGGAGCAAAAGAAGGGTGCAGAGCATAGGATCCATAGCAGTTTTCAGATAAGTAAAATACGAATGTCGGATTCGTAACAGGTTAACACACAAACCAACTGCGTCTATGAGTCGGTTATATAGGAGCCATAGTAGTTTCACTATGCTAATCCTGACACGTATAATTTAATACTACAATTTGACAACTAAAATTGCTACTCTAATGGTTGTGAATATATTCCCTAATAAGCGAAGAAGTTATAAGAACACCTCTTCCGACATCTCCTTTACTCGAAGAAAACTAAAGTAGTCTATGCCGGAGTTCATGCCCAGCAACCGAGTCTACACCTTTTCTCTGTGCATAGCTTTATTTTCAGTTACGTATGTCTGAGATAAGGCTACACAAGGAAGGATCAGGAATTCGGGATTTAGTTCAATATTGTAACAGAGTTATATATGAACCCTTAAAGAAAAAAAGATTTTATTTACAGAGAGTATCTATAAAAATGCTGCAATGCGCAGATTTATGGTGAAAATGTCAACTATTATTCTGAAGTTACAGAGAACAAAAAGGCTTAAGTAAAATGGTGTACTAAGTTGAAAAGTAATATAAAATGAAACTATGCATGATCATTTATCAGAGGATTGATGTGATGATTCGCAGGCCAACACTACTATCTACTGGCTTTCAGATGATTATCATGCAAGGAGGAAGAAGATGAGTCGTGGAAGATGAAGAAAAGTGAAAAGAAAATACAAGATTTTTCTACTGCTCTGTAACTTTAGCCTTGTGCTTTTCATGTAACTTCATGTGATTCAGGAGAGTGGGCGTGTTCGGCAACCATCTAGCTTCACAAAACTTCACGTATCTAGCTTTTCTTCCCAGCTTCCCACTCCACGCAATGAGAGAAATCTGTTCGGTAGCATCGCTAGCTTCTTGCATCGCTAGGGCCTGTTTTAGCGCCATAATGACACTTTTTCATGTAACTTCATGTAATTCCTTCTACAGGAACATGTGTGCAACAATTCGTGGAAATATGTAAGGGCACTACATATGCAATATGACTTCAGAGTGAAACATGTGATTATTAACTGACCAAGCAAATGTAGCTTCAACTCCACATGAGAAAATCCAGGCAGGAACATGCGCGCCTAAACACTAAGAGAAACATCAATCTTGGCATACAAAACCAAAAATGAAGCAAGAATTTGACAGTAAACAAAACCATTCTAGTGACTTGCATCCTGCAAAACCCATAGCATTCACAGGTTATCTAGCACAACACTCTTTAAGCATAGTGAGCTCAGCTATAAAACTTGGACTGCTTAAAAAGAAGCATCCACTCACATAGAGTTGCTGGTCTCCTCAAACAATTATTAATTGGGGCAAACATACCAGTGGCTGACAGTACTAAATATCATCAGAGATGTTAATTTCTAATCAAGTTGGTATGGAAAATTCACATGCTCCTGAATTTTTAGCAACACAAAGTAAAGTTTCTTTTGCAACCATTCAGTGCAGGATGGAGTCAGTCATGACAGAGTAATGTTTTCTTATTTTAACATAATTAAATCAACATTGAAGCATATGGTATACAAATATTTCAAAATAATTGATAAGAAATGGAAGTGTTATCAATTCTTTAAGGCAAGACAGTAAAAGAATAGATCGAGCATTACTTTCACTATGTTGGATGAGCACAACAATTGGCCTAAATCATAAGAAAGTTCAAGTAACTTCATGATAAACAATCTTATAGGTTGCCAAAGTACAGTGTCAGTATTTCTTATGCACTCATATGCTTATCTAGATTCTAAAAATATCACATCTTATGGGTATTATTGAATATCTCCAACAGTCACATCGCGGGCGGAGTCACATTCTCCGGCGCCGCAATGGATGTCCGGTGACCCCTGGCACCGCAACCGCGTCATGGTGGACGTGTCTATCCATCACCGATCTCACATCTACCGACTATGTGCAGGCTCCAAGCTCCGACGAGGAAGAGTAGGGCATAGGAGACGTTGGCGCCTCGAGCCCCACGCGTCCCATGTCCTAGTCTTCCTTCCCGACGACCGCAGTTCCATTCAAAGGCGCAGCCAGTTGCTGAACATGGACATGAACGGAACAATAAGGACTGCGCGAAAATTTAGAGTAGTTTAGTTGCATGTAATTGTATGGATTTGATGATTTGCAAATGAGGTATATAGTCATGAATACAATTTTTTGTGTTGGCTAATCACTGTCCATGACGAGCAGCGCGTCATGAGGCGGCTCTTATATTCTAAGAATAGTTGTTGGAATATATCAGACAAAACAGTACATATCATACAAGTGCTACAAATTAGCACTAAGATAAAATTACAATTGTGCCACTGTGACGAGAACCACACATTCGGACACTTCTACACACGTATGGCGCATATAGCATAGAGATCACCACGTGGTTGACTGTTGGTCTTGGTTCCATCGACCAGTTCATTGATTCGTTCCCTCTCCCCACTGTACTCGTCTTTGAGAGAAAGTACGGCTCCATCTTCACGGACGCCACGCTGCAGCTCGGCGGCGGAGCAGCTCGCTGCAGCTCGAGGCGCGACTACATCTGCATCTCGGTGGCCCGGTAACTTTGGGGCGCGCAACGACTCATCGGTTCCATCTGCATCTCGGCGGACCAGCAGCTCGGAGCTGCGGAAGGGGTATGGCACCGCTGTTGCTCGTGTCGGCGAGCCAATCCTCGCAGATTGCTGCTGTTGCTCCCTGCTGAAGGTGGCGTCTATTCTGGCTGTGCCGACACTCCTGAAGCTGATGACTTTCGACTGCAAGCGAGGCTCCAACAAGACCATGGTGGTCGCCGTTGCCGCTCAGGTAAAAACTAACCTCCTTCATTGTTTGATGAATTTGTAGATTTTTTTGTGATTCAATTCCACTATAGCACAAGGAGCACCATAATCTACTCTTTTGCCGAGATTAGTGGAACGGCAAAGTACATCTTTATTTTCTGAAAAATAGAACAAAAAACAGAGCAAGATGCAGGGAGTGAGCACTCTTAGAAGTAAACTCCAAAAGGAGAAACTTATAACTTCACTAAATAACTATACCAGGAGCAACATTACTGATTACATCCTCATGGTCTCGTCATTTACAATAGGCCCAGTTGGAAAATGGCCTGTCAGGCCGTGACGTTGCTGACGTGGTGCACCGGCCCACATTATCGGTGAACCATTGTCCGAGTTGAACTTGTTGATGGACAGTGATGATGGAATGCATCCCTAAGGCCTGAACGAACTGAGCATTTTCCTGTTTTTTTATCTAGCCTCTCATTCTTAACTTAGACATACAAATGTAAAAAAATAGGTACCGGAGAAAGAGGGTGGAGACTAAACAAAGAGAAACCAAGATACCAAATGAATAGTGATAATGAAAATAGAAAGCGAAAAGTGAATAAAGAGAAACCAAAGACTCGAGAAAATAGAGTAAGAACGAACGGCAAGGACCTAGCACTCCTTTGCTAATAGCCAAGCATGAATCATACCAAGAAATTTGGTTGTCAACCTCATTGGCTGCTATTTTTTCACTCTACACTTGCTTCACTTTTTGCAATTTTGGAAGAATGTGTACATTTTTAACTCTAATATCCAAAATCTCGTATAAGAATGTTCATAGTAGCAGTAAGTTAATTAGTGCCTCCATCATATCTAGTGCCACATGATTACCAACTCTAAAACAATGGCTTCATCAGCAATCCTTCCTGATGAACCCAAAATAAATTTTAGTCCTTCTGCTCGAGGTAGTGTGATGCAATATGGAGCATCAAACGGTACACTGAACACCCAACTTGCACATAATGCTTACAAACCAAAGAGTGACAGAAATCTCGTCTTACCACGTACATTTATTATAACAAGTAAAGTAATTCAAAGTAGACTCTTTTTGTCGGTACAATCTTGCATACTGAAATCAAGAAGCCTAGTAATGTGAAATCATGAATTAGTCAATTGATAAAATCTAGTGTGTACATTAGACTATCTGCACATTTTGCAAAAGAAAGTGAGTGTATGTAATTACCAGAGCCACAATGTGCATACCACTGATGTGGCCACCTAAACATAGCAAAGAGCATGTTTTTTGCTAAGACCCTAAATCCTTGACATTTTTTCAAGCAGCTTGTAGCTAGCACCATTTTTTCTTAGTAGAAAAAGTTGTATAAATTATAAACATATTTTGTTACAAAATCTAAAGATGCGGACCTATACAAAGGCTGCATTTCCCTCTAAAATGTCCAAATAACACAAAGGTATGCTGTCACGTCCTAAAACAGAGCGATGAGCATTATTCAACAAGAAACCAGTTTCAGCTAGCAAGGACAGGGGTTAAAGCCTCAAACTCACTGTGACTAAGAAAAGGTCGCCACTTACATGCGATGAGAGCATGGTGGATACATACCTAGAGTTTTCTTTCTTCTCCACTGCCTCATGGGTAGAGAACAGATCAATCAACATCTAATCTTAGTAACTTTGAGAGGGAGAAAGAGAGGTAAAAGACTCACAAATCAAATAAAATTATATCTTCTCCAGTATGTTGATTAATGCAAAGCAGGAAGCACAACAAGATTAGATAAAATCCACACCTTTAAATTTCTTTTGTCCCTACAACTAATAAACCGATAACAACTCACCGCCAGATATGTAGCAGCAAAATAGGAAAACTGGACAGTGCAAGCAAGACACACAACAGATCGATTATAGTGCAAGCAAAATAGGAAATCCCTGAATTTTTGTAGGCTAGCACACAGTGCAATTGTAGTCTCTAATCACAAACCCATAGATCCCCTGTAAGAACTTTTCCTTGTAAAGCAGCCTATTCATAGACGACCAGTGGCCCTGTGCAGCCAGCTGCCCAGAAGAATCTCCTATCTGGCGGCAGGAAGACACCATTCTTAGAAATCTCAAGCTCCACACCAGCGAGCACAATCCCGTCACCAGTAATCTCACACATGTATGAAAGAGCGAGCAAAGTAAACTACACATCATCATGTCACCATGCAAGGTTAATTTAGCAGTAGGTACAACAACACTTAACAGGGGACGTCGGGTCACCACCTAATCTATTTTGTATACCATTAGTATATACAGGCCATTTGATCAGGTCAGTGTAACCTAAAATATATCTTGGCATGAATAAATGGAATCACTCACTTTTATAAAGGAAAGCATCAGTATGGAATAAGTGCAGATAAATTAATTCATCTGCCTCTACTTCCATTAAGTGACTGGAATCAACTTAAATTATGAAGTTAGCATCCATCTTCAATTATAAAAACGAACAAAATTTACAAAATTGTCAAACAACTAAACATGTGTGTGTTGTGCCTACCTCTGATTAATGTCACAGATGACGTGAATATTCAGTAATAGCTCAGCTCCAAATCCACTGCATTTGCTGATCATTCTTCAGCAGAATAGTAGGAGCGCAAGGCCACACCAGATTGCAAATTCTATCCCTGCTGCTTGAATTAAAATGTGGAAGACAAGGAAAAATTAAGTGTCACAAAATAACATTATGCCAAATGATAAGCATGTATGTAGGAAATTAAAATCCAGTAAAATATTTCTTTAAAGGGAATATGATGCCGTTAACATTCTGCAATGACTTTTCCAGAAGAACGAACATGGGCTGCAAGCTTTATTCGTCGGGTGATTACCGAGATCAACAGAATAGGTAAGATAATTAGTGCATCACAAATTTGTGAAGAGAAAAAAAATATGTCTGGCCTTACAGAAACACCATTCATCCTAGTGACCTTAATTATCATAACACACACACTTGGTTGAAATCACAAAAACTTATAGGCTGTAAACCAGCTACGCCAACAAAATCTCGATAAACTTGGAAAGAAGATCATGAGCACACACACTTGGTTGAACAAACAAAGCAAGGCATGAAAGAGAAAAATGGGGGAAGAACTCGCTGGAACAGTATGTGCAGAGCAACCAGGGATATAGAATTTTTGACAATAGCAAACTGAAGAAAATATCAGGATATCAATATGAAACGATGATGATGTGTGCCTTGCCACAATAGCTACAATATCCACAAAGTTGGGCATCATAAGGGCTAATGTTTTCTTCAGAATCCCATACCAAATCTCTAATGTGCAAACTGCTTTGCACAATTGCCGGCACCATCTAAGGTTGATCGGTAAGATAATAAAAAATATGAGAAGAAGAAAGTCATCAGTCCAATATCAACATGTGTGCCTTAATTTTCTCGTAATACATATGTAAGAGAATCAACATATAGCGCATGATGAGATCTCACTTTTATTGATTAGAAGGCATCTCTAGACGCTATCAGCATCCCAAAGAAACTACGGGTAAGAGTAACCATCTATTTGAAATTTCCAAGTCATTCTTCTTAAATATTATACCACATGGTATATGTCCATGTCAAAAAGAGGAATCAGATGGAAACCAACGAGCATATGGTACAATAACTGTATCCTAAAACAGAAGCCAAGCTCAGCACTAAATTTTTTAAGGAATATAAGCTGGCAACTGACGTCTTAAATAGTGAATATCGATAATACCTCAAAGCATGAAAATTTTGTCCGCTAGTAATTCATATCAAAGAGATATAGAACTAAGAGAGTGTGCACACACAAGAAATACATGCATGTCAAATAAAGATATTTGAATGAACCTAAGTAAAATATTAGACGACCTTCTTTACGAAATCTAGACCATACACTGCTGAGGTTATAGCATTACCTGCTTCATTTGTGGCACGAAGACAATCTGAACTTAGTCTGCAGTTGAACACCGAGAAATAAGATTTCAGAATATAAGGCAACAATTTGTATGTTTTATACAAAGAAATCTGCAGACGCGATATGAGATTTATGAGCAAACGAACATGCAGTTAAACGAGCTACAACATAAACAAACTCATAACTTGTGGTGAGTATACCTGCCTAGTAGTAGATAGATCACTCTACGTTAGACTTAAGTCCCATCAACAATATATCAGGTAGATTTACATCATTGAACCTGCAACAAATCCCAAAAAATTAACACTGTTAAAGATCAGAACATATGTATGTCAAACCCAAATAGTATAAGGAGGAAGCAATGAAGCCAGACAGACAAAGGGACGCACAATCGTGACTATCCATGGCTAGAATTGCAACCTGTCGATGGTAGGCGAATAGCAGAGGCTGGATCCGGCAGGGGTGCACCCAACGATGGTAGGCGAATAGCAGAGGCTGGATCCGGCAGGGGTGCACCCAACGATGTTCGCCGCAAGCCGTGACTGCCCACCGTTGTCCTGTGAAGAAGTGGCTAGGGGCGGCGACGCGGCAATGAGTGAGGAAGAAGAGGAATCTGATTGGGGAGGGCGTCGTGGAGCGTGGTAGCTGCAGGTCGGCTTCCTTTGATGGCCTCTTCCTGCAGGGCACGGTGTAGGAGAATCAAACACTATATTAGTTCATCAAAAATCAATCTTGTTCGAAACATGGGATAGGATCTGTAGCTAACAAGATCAACCATCAGTGACTTATCCTAAGTAAACGCGACCAAATAATCAAGCAAATAAACTGTAATCACATCTCAGTTAGCAATATAAACAATTACCCAACAATTCGAATCTCAACTCTCCCGGTCACGAAATGACAAGAAGAGGACAAGTATAGATGAAATATACCCGCTTGCGATGGCCAGGAGGTTCACCTTGTTCTTGACGGTGGGACTTTGCGATCATGTTCAAGAACGGACCTCCGCCGTAGCCAGCACACTGGAAACACAGCCGCAGAATCTACCCCTCCTTGCCAATTTCAGGAACGGACCACCGCCGCAGCCAGCACACTGGATATTGCCCCGGGTCACTTGTTCCTTACTGGCTAGCAGCAAGCGCCATGGTGGTCACCTGTTCATTGAGATCCGGTCGGCAACGAGCGCCATGGAGGGACAGAGGAATAAAATGTGTGGTTGGCCATGGAGGCAGCAAGGACGCGACGAGGAGGCGAAGATAGGCGGCGGACCTCCTTCGTCTTCCCCGCAGCTGCACCCCACCATGACCGGAGCGCAGTCCCCGCCGCTCTTCACCACTCTTCACCGGCACGGATCCATCGCCTGTGTGCGCCTTCTATGGCGCCGCCAACGCTGCTCTTCACCGGCACGGATCCACCGCTCGTGTGCGCCTTCTATGGTGCCGCCGCCGGAGAGAAAAGTGAAGGGGAGGAGGCGGCGCAGTGGAGAGATGGGGAGGACGGAGGCGGGGCTGGATTGGCTGCTCCGAGACGCGGGGATTGGTGGCTAGGTTTTTACTGCGCAGCACGATCCACCCCACGTCTCCCCTTTCTCCCATCCAGGACGCACACAAAGCAACATCTCCTACCCAGGACACTGATGAGTGGGCCCAACCCGACTGAAGCGGAGGAGACGCGGCGGGTGCAGGCAAGCGAGTGACAAAAGTCTATCCCTCACGTTGGGCGCCCTGCAGCCCACGATCGCAGCGACCCACCCCTCTTTTCCAGCCAAACGCGCACATACACGCTGTCCATGACTGCAACGACGGGCCCGCGCAGAAGAGTGGCCCAGCCGTCATCCACTACAACCGAAACTCATTGGGTACAATTAAACCGACGGTTAGATGTTTGACAGAGAAGTAAAAAGGACCAGAAATTTTACAGCGAGGCACATCGTGCGAGCGAGATCGCGTGCGCGCCGCGAAGCCTCCAGATGGGCGGGTACTCTAGGAGGCTTTATATGTTAGATATCGACGTCCTTAGAATACGGAAGGAAATACAACTTCCATCCGACCCTCTCAGCAGGACGCAAAAAATATGGCCCTCTTTTTCAGCTTCCGATCGTATCTCGGTCCCTGCACGGCCGAATCGACATGGGCCAGCAGCATTACCATATGTACGTGCTAATCAGATCAGTATAGACCCAACTAGATATTTCTACGTTTTATTGTAATATACATACTGATTGGCCAGGGCCTCAGTAATACATGCATGCATGCATGGGAAGAAGCAGGTCCGTGTCAAGCTTTGTCTGAAAATAAATGTCCATGTCAAGATTGTCCTAAAAAATTCCATGCAAAGCTTTCTTTTTATAACACATGTCCATCAGTCTTTCAAGTGCATTTTCATGGCATATCAAATTGCGTTGATTCCTAAGAAAATAATTGAATTTAACTAGCCAAGAATTTACATGCTGCATGAGACATACGTATTGCCAAATTTAATTTGGGTAATTTCAACTCGCAAGACTGATAAATGCATCAATGGAAAAAACATATTACAGTGTGATATCTTTTTTTTTGGTGCGTGTGATATCAACTTGAATTCCACATGATGAAAATTTTACCAAATCTATTTATATACTTAAACATAAGTCGAACGAGTCATCACGTTCTTCCACATATGTTCAAATTATATGCACCGTTGATCAGTAATAATTACGACTGAGATTCAAAGATAATACATTACATGCCGACACGTATAAGGTGTGTTCATAAAAAGTTGGAAAAAATAGATGAGTTATGAATCGGCGAGTAACTAGCACGAACGGATGATTTCAAAAATAGCACGTAAGAATCATATAAATTCTCTGACGTAGTACATGCATAGTTATTGAAAGAAAACCACCATCACGTGGATAAAGATGGACATCTAAAAGTTAATGCCAGCTACGTGTTGTACATGGAAAGAAGGAACAAGTATCCAAATCTGATTTGGATTCTAACCAGAGAAAAAAAAAACACGCTTCGGACATACCTAAACTAATATCACGTACGTGTGTACGTCACTAAAAGAAAAGTCCCTGAAAAATGTACATAGCTTTTTTTAATTAGAAAAACATATATAGCTATAGAGAAAACAGTGTGCTTTGTATAGAAAGATCTATTTACATGTTACAGAAAGAAGCGTGCATATTAGGAAAGTAAGCTTATGAGAATGATTCTTGGAATAAAAACATGAGTGCGATAAATCTGTCAACAAGCCGCTTCCCGGGCTTATACATACATGTACGATATTACATGATCTATACATTTGCATTCCATCAAACGGATGGAAACCAATAGTAAACTATAGTGAAATGCTGAACATATTAGTTATGAAAATAGTCATCCAACCCGGATAAACAGAGACCACCATATTAATCATTTAAACTAAAATCTATACTTAAATTTATATGGATAATGAATTCTACTTGATTTATATGCGAAGTTTAAAATAAATACAATTTATTGAAACAATTCTATTATAAAATTCAACTGTAGTGTTTAAATATAAATTTTAACCCATATGGTCGAGCATGTATTTAAATTTCAAATAAATAATTATTTGATTCCAGCTAGATTAGAATATAATTTGACGAGAACAATATGGAAACAAAAACCAGTAAAAGATTCAGCAAGATAAAAAATTAAAACCAACTTTGTTGGATATACACTAATGGTGTTAAAGGAATTTTCATTATATAAACTTTTGCTATAGAGCTAAAATAAAAGTTACCCATAAATTTGAATATGTAATTTCAAGCAAATGTTAAGCGATTCCAGCACATTGAGAATGTAAATTTATGAAGAACACAAAAAAAAATCTATAACAAGGTTTAGGGAGACCAAAAATTTAATACTAACTTTTTAGGATATACACCAATTGTTTCAGCCGGAGATTGACCATGTTTCCTCAAGATGACATATTAGTACAAGAGAGAAATCTGAAGATCATTATAGAATTATAAAGCTTTTCACTGTAATATGTTGAGCTTTATCACAGTCCAATGTGTTTTCCAAGAACAATACAATTAAATGCAGAGTCCCTCAGTGTCATCTTTCTTTGAAAGTACACATTTTATATATTTTCATTTTGATAAAAAATATTGCTAGAGATATACTTGGCAAGGTCCACCGAAAGAACATTATGGCCAATTGACCCGCCATTCATCGATTATGTTCATTCAGACTTGGAATCAGTATTCATAATTACATTATGCATGATGAGATGATGTGGAAGCCCATGTATGGATATGTGGATATATAATATCATATGGTACTAATAAAACATACATGAAAATATGGTGGACGATGAGTTAGACAGTGTGAAGCAGATAACAAGGTAATTGTTTAGAAAAGGCGGAACAATGAATGCTAGCGATTAGTAAAACAAAGCTATTGCCATTATTTGTTTGATCTTTGTTTGTCACACAACCAAATGTCTACCAACAACTTTATACAAATAATGGAAATATGTGTAGCATGTTTAACAAATGTATACTATGGCGACAAATATTAGCTATATTTTTTAAATAAATACAGATATGGCGATAGATGAAATGAAATAACATAGGTAAATTAAAGCCACATAAATATGAAAAAATTTCTGAGAGGTCTAGCCGCACAAATGCGCGGGTCACACCACTAGTTCATCATATAGCAGCAACAGGAGCAACTCATAGCAATTCATCATATAGCAGCAGCAGGAGCAGCTTGTAGCAACTCATCATATAGCAGCAGCAGCAGCTCATAGCAATTCATCATATAGCAGCAGCAGCAACAGCTCATAGCAACTCATCATACAGCAGCAGCTCATAGCAATTCATCATATAGCAGCAGTAGGAGCAGCTCATAGCAATGCATCATATAGCAGCAGCAGAAGCAGCTCATAGCAATTCATCGTATAGTGGATCAGAATGAAAATTTGGCAAAAAATCAGAGGAGATCCTCACCTTGTTGGATGAGCTCATCCTTCAACAACACCTCAAGGCCATGGCCTGGGAGGAGGGGAGGGGGAATAAGGTGCCTTCGCATGCATGTGGCATCAGCCAGTGTTGTGCAACGCCCCGGAGTAGTCGTTGGACAAACCACAGATGGAGCAGCTCTTGGAGACCATGAGAATGAGGGGCGGCACCAGAGGGAGGAGCAGCCAGGGAGATTTGCCCCTACCCGCCGCGCATGTAGCCTAGCTGGACATAGCATCGTCGAGGACCAAGCCAGATGGGACCAGTGGCGACGGCTCGCTGGAGGAGCCCTAGTGCTGCAGGCAGGGGATCGAGGTAGAGGGAAAGGGGTGAGGAGATGCAAGCGGGCAGGGCAATGAATCCTTGCGTGTTTGTTTTTACTTGAGGGTCAGGTGTGACACGGGCGTCAGCAGTTGCATTTTGAGTGTAATAGGCAGACAACAGAGTCATTTCACTATTCCCCTTCCCTTCAATTTTTAGTGAGGTTCTACCCGAAACACCCCCCTCCAAAGCGAAATTAGTTAAGCCCAAGCCCATAACTCAAAATGGCTTCTTTACATCTTTTATGGCTTATTTTGACAGCATGCCCTGAAAAGGCGGAATCGAACTGGCCCTTAACCTGCAATTCAATTGTGCGTGCAATGATGAATCACTCCTGCCTGCTATCTGTACAATTAGGCATCATCATACATGCCATAGCCTAATAAATGTGCATTCCATTGTAGAATCTGGAATATGCAATGTTAGTTCATACGTTGCACATGATGTTTAAATGCCCCTTAAATATGGTCAGTCAAGTGATAGTCTTTAAGCCTACTTCTTTGCTTCTTTTCTTGATATGTAAGATTTGCTCACACATCTGTTCAATTGCTTGTTTGCATCAGCCAGCCATACTAGGACTGTTTTCTTTGATTACTTGCTGTTCTTGACCTAACACTCTAACAAAGCTTGTCAACGATTTAAACACTAAGGGCTGCTGTAGTGGGGCCTTGTCTAATTCATAGGTGACATAAAGGTTTGACTGTACACTACAGTAGGCTCTCCAAGAGTACCTGGAGATCCAGTTCGAAGGTATGCCTAGTTTTTACATAGTGCAGACATAGTAAATGCCCATTTCATTGTGTGCAAGTGCAAGAGATGCGACATGTTTCATTATGTGGTGTTGTTTTGTTATAATCTCATCCTTTTGTGTTCACATACTGGAAAGTATGCATATTTATCTTCCAAGAAGACGAGTAACTAGTTTGTGTCACCTTGCAGAGGGGGTGCAATGAAGGTAAGATTGAGGATATCCAAGTACAAGATGTTAGGAAGGAGCCTTGCAAGAGAAGTAGGAGCTGCGCTCAGCCTCTTCAACCTGCTAAGGTAAGTCACTGTATGCAACTCAACAGTTCAATTCCTTGTTTGTTTCAGGCGTAGTTAATTTTCTCTTTTCAATTGCTTTATTTGTCCTCAGTTAATGAGATGCCCAAATAATCATGCCTGATGTTCGGTACTTGTATCACTATTAGTTGACATAATTAAAGGCCTTACCATTTAATTACTCTGCCGAAGTGTGCCTGAAGCTTTGAAGTCTATTAACCAACTATTATTGCATGAGGCTCACAATCTAGTTTATACTACGCTAATGATTGCATAGTTTTGCCTGCTGTAGTATGTTTGTATGAAACCCTCTGCTGTTCATTATGCTCCCTAAGACTTTAATTGAGGCACAGAATGGCCAACTGCTTGCTTACTTATACGCAACATGCTGTCTAAATTTGTAATTTGTCTGTGTTTTCGATTGGGCCCCAACATCATGCTCCTCTGATGAGCTAAGAGGGATTTCTGTATGAAGGCTGCACAGACTATCTTTTTATAATTTTTAAAATATCACCTGCTTATGCTTCATGACGTGTAACATTTTTTTTGAAAGTGATGTGTAACATTATTGTTAGTCCTGCTTTGCCATGTAGTACAAAATAGTGTCTTGTTAAGCTTCATCGTTGTAACTATATTTTGCCCTAGTCATGTGTACTTACGAAACATTTCAGGATGAAGTGACATCAACACAAAGATCTGCGAGCAGTGCGGCATGGACGTTACCGAATGATTATGGATTGGAATTGGAATGTGCTGATGTTCTCGAGCATCAACTAGAGGTGGCAAGACAACGTGTACATAATTGTCAACGTATAATCAACAAGTTGAGACTGGACATGCAGGTATTAGATGCAGGAGTCAAAAAATGAAACAAGACACTGAGGTAACCATGAAGGAATTGGAGATTTTGCAGACTGAAATTTGTGCTATCTGAATTTGGCCAATCTTATTTTCTGAAGAGATTATAGTTCAAATGGAGTTAAGTTGATGCGCGTCCATGATGTATGAGCTGTATTTGCCCAGTGTATGTAATTTGCTGTTTGTGTATGCTTTATTATCACCTGTGCCGAACCATAATGCCCAGTGGGTATAATTGGCTGTAATTTCTTTATTGTATAGTGTAGGATTATTCTACCTTTCTATGCCTTGATCTCTCTGTTGTATAGTGTATGCTTTTTAGAGGTGATAGTACTAAGTAGGATAATTCTTTGAATATGCTATATCGTTCAAACGGGGGCCAACTCGCCCGACCATGGCCCTTCACGGGCCGTCGGATCCATGGGCCTTCTACGTCTCGTAGGATACATGGGCCTTCTACGTCTCGTAGGATCCATGGGCCTTCTACATCTCGTAGGATCCATGGGCCTTGTACGTCTCGTAGGATCCATGGGCCTTCTATGTCTCGTAGGATCCATGAGCCGCCGACTCATTTATGGGTCTTGTACGGGCCTTTAATGGGCCGTAGACGGGCCTTTAATGGAAATCGTACATTTTATGGGCTGACCATAACGGGCCGTTAATAGGCCATATTTGGTGATGCTATGAAAATGGCCCAACAGACTAACGGTCCACAAACGGGCCGACTGTAATGACGGGCTGAATTTGGCCCACAAGCAGAAAATGACAGTAATGAGCCGTAAGTAACCGAATGCTGCAAGTGAGCCCAAGAATAAATGGGCCCTCAGAAGGCCGAAAGTTAACTTGGGCTGGAAACGGCCCAACGGAATAACGGGCCATTAATGGGTATAAAGTGATACACTGTTCATTACGGGCCAGTTTCAGCACGGGCCGTTAATGGGTGTAAAGTAATACATTGTTCATTACAGGCCAGTTTCAGCACGTGCCGCTAATGGGCCAAGAGTTACAAATGGCCTCATATGGGCCGAAAGACGTCATGGGTTATATATACATGGGCCAGAAGTGAAAACGGGCTGGAATCATATTGGATGGCCCAGATGACATAATTCGGATAGGGCGTAACGGGCCTTGGGTTAGCGGGCTGTAAATGGGCTATATGCGAACATGCCGCTAACAGGCTTTCCATGGGCCGACCCGCCAGCTTTTGACCAAGTCAAACGGGCCGGCCTTTTCACAGGAATGGGCCACTGTTGGGCCATGCCACGTGTCGACGTATCATAGGCGCCTTCTCTCCAGTGAGTGGATGCCATTTGTCCCAACGATGAGCCGACACGTGTTTCCTCTAGCCAATGATGATTTTACACGTGGAAAATCCCCATTGGTCGGGGCTGTTAACGGGTTATCGGATCCAAAACCCGACCCGATAGCTTAACGGCGTTCCGTTACGGTGGATGCCACGTGTCGGTCACCCTTGACGAAAAGCACTTCGTGGACGACGATTTATCGTCATGGAAGTGGACACTTCCGTGATGATAATTTTGGTAATGTCATGGAACACTTCTACGACAGCACATGTATGACTATCTTGGTTCTGTCATAAATTTGTCATGGATGTACATGCATGACAAAAAACGTGACCTACTGTGACAAACATGTATCATCACGGAAGTGTATTTTTTTGTAGTGCATGGCGGCTTAAATAATCTGACATAACTAGCCATATACCATTAGGCCCCTTTATAAGTCTCCATCTTGAATATGAATTGAAGTACTCTTCACCGGCTTAAATTTTGAACCGGAAATTTTTATTTTGCCGTAGGCTTCCATCTCCACAATCCCGCCCAAGGCTCCCAAAGCACCCGTTACATGCAACTGGGTCAAATCCATCGTCACAGATAACACATTTAATGATTTTGTGAAGACTGGTTATCTGCCGAAGAAGGAAGTCATGTCCTACCGTGCTCCTGATCCGACATAAGAAAAACCTCAACCCAAGGAAGGAGAATTTATCGTCTTTACTGATCACATGAACCGGGGTTTTTCTCCACCCGGCTCAAAGTTTTTCAGAGACGTCTTGCACTTTTTTGACCTCCGACCTCAAGACATCGGGCCCAATTCCGTGTCAAATATTTGCAATTTTCAAGTGTTCTGTGAGGTGTACCTTGGATAAGAACCCAGATTGCTACTCTTTAGAGAGTTATTTTATTTGAATCGCCAGAATGAACGTGCCAATGGGCCCAACCTGGAACTTGGTGGAATCTCAATCCAACGACGGAGAGATTGTCTTTTTCCGTATGCCGAACCACCGAGTCACCATAAAGACTGGAACCAGACATGGTTCTACTGTCAAGATACTTCCCCGGTTGATGAGAACTCTCTACCCGGCTTTCATGCCCTGCGCCTTGAGTCCACTCACCCTTTGCCAGATAAGCTGTCTCCTGTTGAACGCCAAAAACTTGCCCCCACCATGAGTAAAGTTAAAGCTCTTCTAGGGATTGGTTTAAACGACATTGATCTGGTCCGGGTTTGGCTTGCCTGGCGGGTTATTCCTTTGAGCCGCCGCCCCGGCTTCATGTGCAACTACACAGGCGAGAAGAATGATCCTCTGCGACACAACCCTGACGATTTACCAGAGGACGTCATTGATGATATGACAAAGTCTCTTCTGAATGAGAGCCTGGCAGATTGTGGCAAAGTAGGTTTAAGTCCTTTCTACAAAGCTAACCCGGCTCCAGCGGTAAGCCACTGATTTAAGCATTTTTACCTTCAATTTTGACAATTTTTCCTTTACTAAAAAACTCTTGTTGTAATTCATAGGCCACTGATGAATTTTGGAAGGTCAAGTATGATCATGAAGCTGCAAAGAAGGCCAGAAAGGCCAAGAAAGCCGCCAGGAAAGCTGCTGCTAGGAAGAAGGGGAACAAGGCCAGCGCCTCAGATATGCTTCATTTAGAAGACACCTCTGAGTCAGAGGTAGCTCTTGACTCTCTAGGCTCCTTTTTTAACCTTCTTATTGACACCGATTATCATCAGGAGGATACATGAGCGAGTCGTGCAGTGGATGAAGAGGTGACTATTATTTCCTCCGACTCCGAGCCTTTGCCAAGACGAAAAGTCCGAAGAGTAACCCGCAAAGTAAGATTTTCACATCCTTTAGCTTATCAAGATCCTCAAATTATTTTGAAGCAACAGACGCATGAGAACCGGAGGCAAACCCGGACCAGCAAGGACGCCGAACTTTCCTCCGGCTTACCAAATGCACCAAAGAAGCGCCGGAACAAGGTTACCTCCAACTTACATCCCACTTATCCTTTGGCGGGTCTCATTCGTGAATCTCTCAATTCTTCTGACTCAAACTATCAGGAAACTTCACCTTCCTCCGGCGAATCAATGCAGTCCAACTTGCCGACTTTTAAAACCGCTCCAGGGTAATGATAATCTGCTTATCTTATGTTTATCTTAACTCTTGTTTTTGCACTAACCTTTTGATTTTTACACAGCGTACAAGTAAAGCCCAGCAAAAGGGTGAAAAAGGACAAGCCAGCCGAAGAGCCGATCTTAAATGAACCGGAGCTCAGAACGGCTGCTCCTGACATCTCCACTCATGAGCCGCCGCTGAAACCGGCCCACGATATTCCAACACCTACTGCTGATCCGCCTGTCGAGCAAGCCATTGATGGTTCTGAAAACCCGGAGATCCCTAGCCCGACCAAGATAGATGATCCCGATGTCGAAATCATCAAGACCGTCTTTGTTGAGCCAGGGAGACCCACCGTGCTGGCCAAGTGCTTCGCCAAAGAAGAACTTCTGGAACACCGTAGGGCCAAGCGGGATGTCACCGATTATACTCATGTGAGTATTGGAGAAATCGTCTCTGGTTATATGAACCAAGTGCACAACAGCCGTGACACGGAAATTGACATGGTGAAGCAGATACACCAAAAATGCGAGGTATAACTCTTGTTCTGTATTTTATTTATTCTTACCATACCAGCCCCCAAGTCTATTTCTTATGACTTAATATGCTGTAGACTTAAAACCAGCTTGGTAATATATATATAAGAACTCCGGCTTATCCTGTAGCCCGCAAGGGCCGGCTTAAGCAGCATGTTTGAACCGGTCCTTATCATGTTTTAATCAAGAAGTACTGGGAACAGCAATATGCATTAGCCCCCAAGTGCCAAGTACCTTTGCCTGCAAAGTGCTTGGGACTTACTTTTATGAACCGCCACTGTAAACAGAGTTCTTCAGCATACATTAGCCCCCAAGTGCCAAGTATCTTTGCTTGCAAAGTGCTTGGGACTTAATGTTGCATTATGGTAATCCTGATTGTAACCCGACATTTGTACAGGCCACCATTAGTCAATTTGAATCGGAAATATCTGACCTGAAGAATCGCCTGGAAGCACAGGAGATTGAAACCCAAAAATCCAACTCCAAATTTGAACAAGAGAAACTGAAAAAAGGCTTTGAGGCAGAGAAAAGGGCCTGGGCTGATGAAAAGACCGTCTTAATCAATCGGGTTGAGAAGGCAGAGGCGGCTCTTGCAGAAACAACCGCCGAATTATCTGGTTTAAAACACCATATATCTCAAATGGTCTCAGCAATCTTTGGTAGGCTATCTTGCAACTGTGGAATCTTTTCTAATAATCATATCAATTGTTATCAACTCACTTGACTTTGTAATGCAGGCCCCAGGAGTGCCAATCTTAACCAAAGCATGCTGATAAAGCTGAAGGCGGTTTATACGTTGGTGGAACAACTCTACACCGGGTCACAACGTGCCTTAGCCGTCGTGGCCTTGTTGAATGAAGTTCCCACCCTCCTGGCGGATGTACTGAACCAGCTTGCCGTGTTACCTCAGCGGTTCCAAGAATTAAGGCGATCTTCTGTGAGAGCCAGAGCCATAGCCGCATTAAGCTGGGCCAAGGCGTGGCTACCGGAGCTAGACCCGGCCGACATCGCCCTTTGGTATCCAAGCCTGAAGGAGGACGGCACCCCATTTGACCAGAAGGATTTCACCACTTGTGTGAAAGAAATACGCCCTGTGGCTACTCTGATTGGTAATGATACAGATCTTACCAAGTACCAACCGGGTTATGACGCCGAGAATCAGAGAATTCCAACGCCACGTTATGAAGTGATCAGCCTGATCCCTCCAATTCGTAAGCATAACTTCACCCCTGAAGTTGATCCGGCCGGGTTAATTGATGATGAAGCTGAATTGGAAGCTTTGAATGGCATTGACTGGTCATCATCAACCTTCCAGGACAGGGAAACAAATGGAGGAGCGGAAAGGAATGAGCCGGAAGCTTCAGGCCAACAAAACAATTGATTCGGCGGGCGACTCATATATGTGTTTTGCTGAAAAAACAATATGAATCCTTTGGACTCGGGGAATCATGTAATAGGGTAGAAATAATTTGATTTTGACGTGCCATTGTGTACGTATTTGGCGCTCAACAATGTTAAGCCGCCGTTTGATATTCCTCCATATTATGCTTATCATCTGTTTCCTTATGCCTTAAGAGAGTTTGATTCAACTGTCCTGCATACAGAAACAAATCACAAGATCCTTGGCGACTTACCGCAAGGCGGGTCATATAACTTATATAAAACCCAAAAAGAATCATAGATAGGTAAGCCTGTTATCAATTATAACCTTGGAATTCAACTGATGATATCATACATATGATCCTTTGAATGATACTGCCGGTTTATGTGACCCAGACAGTGAGGGTGAGAACCCAATTCTGTAAAAGCCGGCACATATGATGTTTGGTATGTGCTGACAACTTTTATTGATCAATGTTAAGCCGATGGAATCAAAGCCACTCCCGAGATGCTTTCAAATATGATCAAAAAAGTCTCAACGCAAAGTCAAATAACTGTGATTGCAAAAAACTGTACAAGAAACAAACAATATTTTGAGGCTTCTGATTCAAATACGATTAGTAAACCGTTCCAAAGGGGTTAAGCTAAGATTCGAATATGGTCATATAGCCCCCAGTGGCTTTGGCGTTGCCGATCAAGAGGATACCGACATCTATGTTCTCTTTTGTTCAAATACAACCTATGTTTGAACAGGAAGCCCCCAAATGACCTTGAGAGTTGTTTACCGACGCTGATTCGAATACGATCCACGTCAGACCCAAAAGGGGTTGAGCTATGATTCGGATACGATCAAGAAGCCCCCAAGTGGGTTTGGCAGTGTGCCAATCAAAAGGGTACCGACAGCTACGTTCTCTTTGGTTCGAATACGACCTATGTTTGAACAAGAATCCCCCTAGTGATCATGATATTTAAGGGCTAGATTCGAATACGATAGTGAGCCGGATCAATCGGGTCAAGCTAGATTCGAATACGATCAGCCCCCAAGTGATTATTTAAAAGACAAATGATAATGATAATGACATATTACCTTTGAAGGATGCAAAAAGGACAGAGGTCCTGCTTTATTATTTATTATAATATATACATCGTCAAAATATGTACATCATGAGAGCCGGTGGCTCAAGTGTAGTAAGGACGAAGATGAGCGATATTCCACGGCCGGCAGGTCTCCACCTCTGACTTACGTGAGTATTTGTGCTCTCGAACATCGATGAGGTAGTATGACCCGTTGTTCAAGTTCTTGCTGACCACAAAGGGTCCTTCCCAACGTGGGGATAGCTTGTGCGCGTCGGACTGATCCTGGATGAGCCGGAGCACCAAGTCACCTTCTTGAAAGGTTCTGGACTTAACTCGGCGGCTGTGGTAGCGGCGCAGGTCCTGTTGATAAATCGCCGAACGGGCTGCTGCTAAGTCACGCTTCTCATCCAACAGGTCAAGCGCATCCTGATGGGCTTGTTCATTATTAGCTTCAACATAAGCCGCCACGCGGGGCGAGTCATGACGGATGTCACTGGGCAGAACTGCCTCGGCACCATAAACCATAAAGAAAGGCGTGTAACCCGTAGACCTGTTGGGAGTAGTATTGATGCTCCATATCACCGAGGGCAACTCTTCTACCCAACAACCCGGCGTCCGTTGCAAAGGGACCAGAAGCCGGGGCTTGATGCCTTTTAAGATTTCCTAGTTGTCTCTTTCCGCTTGAGCATTGGATTGAGGATGAGCTACTGATGAAACATCGAGCCGTATATGTTCACATTGACAGAATTCCTCCATGGCTCCCTTAGATAGATTAGTGCCATTGTCAGTTATAATGCTGTGTGGAAAACCAAAGCAAAAAGTCGCCCTTTTCATGAATTGAACCGCCGTGGCTGCATCACACTTACTGACCGGCTCTGCCTCAACCCACTTTGTGAATTTATCAACCGCCACCAGGAGGTGGGTCTTTTTATCATTGGATATTTTGAAAGGCCCAACCATGTCAAGCCCCCAGACTGCAAACAGCCAGGTAATTGGAATCATCCTTAACTCTTGAGCCGGCACATGAGTTGGTCTTGAAAATTTCTAACACCCGTCACATCTACTGACCAGATCCTCCGCATCAGCATGAGCCGTCAGCCAATAATACCCATGTCAAAAAGCTTTAGCCACAAGGGATTTTGAGCCGGCATGATGACCGCAGTCTCCTTCATGAATCTCATGAAGAATGTCTTGACCTTCCTCTGGGGAAAAACACAACGCTGAAACGCCCCAGTAACACTGCGATGATGCAACTCGCCGTTGACAATTGTCATTGACTTAGACCGCCGGGTTATCTGCCTGGCCAAGGTTTCATCTTTAGGCAACTCGCCCCGGGTCATGTAAGCCAAATATGGCACTGTCCAATCTGGAACGACATGAAGATCCGCCACCAACTGTGCTTCGGGGTCAGGCACAGCCAAGTCTTCCTCTGTAGGTAGCTTGACAGAAGGGTTATGCAGAATATCCAAGAAAGTATTAGGCGGTACCGGCTTATGATGACCAAACGGCTTAAGGCATCATCCGCCTCGTTCTTTCTGCGATCAATATGCTCCACCTGGTAACCCTTAAAATGTCCTGCAATGGCATCAACTTCACAGCGATAAGCCGCCATGAGAGGATCTTTGGAGTCCCACTTGCCTGACACTTGTTGAGCCACCAAATCTGAGTCGCCAAAGCATCTTACCCGGCTTAAGCTCATCTCCTTAGCCATCCGTAGACCATGGAGCAATGCCTCGTACTCAACTGCATTGTTAGTACAGGGAAACATCAACCGTAGCACGTAACAAAATTTTTCACCTCGAGGGGAAGCTAAAACAACTCCAGCCCCTGAGCCCTCCAATTGACTTGACCCGTCAAAGTGAATAGTCCAATATGTGTTGTCCAGCTTTTCTTCAGGCATCTGCAATTCTGTCCAATCATTGATGAAGTGCACCAATGCCTAAGACTTGATAGCCGTGCGTGGCACATACTTTAAACCGCGTGGCCCAAGCTCAATGGCCCACTTGGCGACTCGGCCTGTGGCCTCTCTGTTTTGAATGATGTCTTCCAAAGGAGCAGAACTGACCACAGTGATGGGATGGCCCAGAAAATACTGCTTAAGCTTCCGGCTTGCCATGAACACCCCATAAACGAGCTTCTGCCAATGTGGATATCTCTGCTTGAACTCAATAAGCACCTCACTGATGTAGTAAACCGGCCGTTGAACCGGATGTTCCTTGCTAGCCTCCTTACGCTCAACCACAATGGCAACACTGACAACACGTGTGTTAGCAGCCACATATAGCAATAGAGGCTCCTTATCAATGGGAGCAGCAAGGACCGGCAGCTCAGATAACTGTCTCTTCAAATCTTCAAAGGCATTATTAGCAGCATCACTCCAGACAAAGTCGTCCGTCTTCTTAATCATCTGATACAACGGTATGGCCTTCTCACCTAGCCGGCTTATGAACCGGCTTAGGGCAGCAATACGACCCGCCAGACGCTGAACGTCATTAATACACGCCGGTTTAGCCAAAGAAGTGATCGCCTTGATCTTCTCTAGGTTAGCCTCAATGCCTCTGTTAGAAACTAGGAAACCCAAAAGCTTGCCTGCCGGCACTCCAAAAACGCACTTGTCCGGGTTAAGCATCATCTTGTACACCCGGAGATTATCAAAGGTTTCCTTCAGATAATCTATCAAGGTTTCCTTCTCTCTGGACTTCACCACAATGTCGTCCACATAAGCGTGAACATTGCGCCCAATCTGATTGTGGAGACAGTTCTGCACACATCGTCGATAAGTCGCCTGGGCACTTTTAAGACCAAAAGGCATAGACACATAGCAGAAGGCTCCAAACGGAGTAATGAAAGCCGTCTTCTCCTGGTCCTTAACTGCCATCTTGATCTGATGATAACCAGAATAAGCATCCAAAAAACTCAAATGCTCACAACCCGCCGTAGCATCAATGATTTGATCAATACGTGGGAGAGCAAAAGGATCAACCGGGCATGCCTTGTTTAAATCTGTGTAATCCACACACATACGCCAGGTGCTGTTCTTTTTTAGTACAAGCACCGGGTTAGCCAACCACTCTGGGTGAAAAACGTCAACAATAAACCCGGCCTCCATGAGCCGGGCCACCTCCTCACCAATAGCCTTGCGCCTCTCCTCATTAAACCGCCGAAGGAACTGCCTGACCGGCTTAAACTTTGGATCAATATTAAGAGTGTGCTCAGCGAGTTCTCTCGGTACACCCGGCATGTCAGAAGGTTTCCATGCAAAGATGTCCCGGTTCTCACGGATGAACTTGATGAGCGCGCTTTCCTATTTAGGATCCAGATTGGCGCTGATGCTGAACTGCTTAGATGAGTCACCTGGGACGAAATCGACAAGCTTGGTGTCATCAGCCGACTTAAATTTCTTTACCAGCTCGTGTTCCGTGGTTGGCTTCTTCAGAGACATCATGTCCGCCGGGTCAACATTGTCCTTGTAGTACTTCAACTCCTCTATTGCGCAAACCGACTCAGCATAGGCGGCGTCGCCTTCCTTGCACTCCAAAGCTATCTTCCAACTCCCATGCACTATAATTGTGCCCTTGTGACCCGACATCTTGAGCTGTAAATATACATAAGCCGACCGTGCCATGAACTTGGCATAAGCTGGCCGTCCAAATAGTGCGTGATATGGGCTCCGGATCTTGACCACCTCAAAGGTTAATTTCTCAGCCCTGGAATCATGCTCATCCCCAAAGGCTACTTCCAGCTCAATCTTACCCACTAGATATGCCGATTTACCAGGCACTACTCCATGAAAAACAGTGTTGGACGTCTTGAGATTTTTATCAGTCAATCCCATGCGACGAAAGGTCTCATAATAGAGGATGTTGATGCTGCTGCCTCCATCCATGAGCACTTTTGTGAATTTATATCCACCAACTTGAGGCGCCACCACTAACGCCAAATGACCCGGATTGTCAACCCGTGGAGGATGATCCTCCCTGCTCCATAAAATAGACTGCTCAGACCATCTCAAATAATGAGGGACCGCCGGTTCAACGGTGTTTACAACCCTCTTATGATGTTTCTGGTCCCTTTTGCACAAACTGGTGGTAAACACGTGATACTGCCCACTATTCAGCTGCTTCAGGTTACTCTGATACCCGGATTGCTGCTGCTGCTAACCTCCTTGGCTAGATTGCTGATTATAACCACCCGGGATTACCTTGAGGACCTTGAAAATTAGAATTTGCGCCGCCACCCGGGCCATGAAAGCCACCACCGCCTGAACCGCCACCAGGCCCATGACCGCCATCAAACATATTGGAATTTTTGAAAGCCTTCATGATCGCACAATGTTTCCACAGGTGCGTGGCTGGCTTCTCCCGGGCGCCATGTCTTGGACAGGGCTCATTCAACAACTGCTCAAGCGTCGGACCTGACCCGCCAGACCGAGGAGGTGGCCTCCCCTTGTGTCGTTGATTGTTGCCCTGTGCATTAGCCATAAACTCCGAGCTGCCGTTAGCCTTACATTTATTATTACCTCCTTGATTCGCCGGGTTCTGCTGAAGACCCTTAGCGTTGCCGTTCTTTTTTTCCCTTGCCTGTCTTTTCCTCATCAGACGCATGATCCTTGGTACTATCAGAGTCGGCGTATTTAACTAGAGCCGCCATCATCTATCCCATGTCATTACAATCGCGCTCGAGCCGCCCCAGCTTCTACTTCATAGATTCAAAACGGCAATTCTTCTCCAACATTAAGACTGCAGAGCCGGCATCCATCTTATTGGATGAATGTATTATCTCCTTCACCCGACGCACCCAATGGGTCATGGACTCACCTTCCTCTTGCCTGCAATTAGTCAAGTCCACAATCGACATAGGCTGCTTGCATGTATCCTTGAAGTTCTCAATAAACCGGGTTTTTAACTCAGCCTAGGAGCCAATGGAATTAGGCGGCAGCCTTTTAACCAAGTCCGGGCCGTTCCATCCAGCATCATAGTGAAGTACTTGGCCATCGCCACGTCACTGACCTCCAGTAACTCCATGGCCATCTCATAGCTTTCGATCCATGCTCCGGGCTATAAATCGGCCGTGTAATTAGGCACCTTTCGAGGCCCCTTAAAATCCTTAGGCAAACACTCATTACGCAGCGCCGGTACTAAGCAAGGAACGCCTCCGGTTCTCGTGGTTGCACCTGCCTCAATAGAAGCCACCGGATAAACCAGAAAAGATCGGTAAGCCGCCTGCTGAGCCGCTTGCTCAGCCGCCTGCTGAACCGCCTGCTCAGCCTCTTGGCGTATCCTGTCCTGATCAATCAAGTTAGGGGCCCCATCACGCGCCGGGTCACGCCCGCACGGTTGGTCACGGCGTCGGGCGTTGCTTGAAACTACCGCCGAGTCCATATGCCTGCTATAACTCGGGCTTCGCTTGGGCGAGGGGTTGAATGAATCCTGTCTCGGCTATAAGAGTATGCCTCCTGCTATGCCAGAGCCGCCTGAAGAAGTTCTCTGGCCCTTCGTGTTTCGATCGCCGTCGGAGAGTCGCCCTCCACCGGGAGAGCCGTCAGCCTAGCCACCATCGCGATCATGTTTTTTTGACTATTTACTGTGAGGCAACAACCCCGCAGTCCTTTATTCATCTCACACAGTAAAAATAAAGAGTTACAAATATATACAAAGAAACAAAAAACTTACCTAAGAGACATCTAAAGAGCTTACATATATACAACAAGATACAAAGGAACCTATGGAAGGCTCTAAATCCAACCAAGAAGTTTTGGCTTGATGCTATCCTTTACCATATGCACCAACATAGAGATGTCATGAATAAACAGACATCTCCAAGAGCTAAAGGAGGGCCTAATCTGCCTGAAAGTCCTCCCATTGCGTGTGATCCAAATGCACCATGCAACAGTAAGAAAAACCTCAAAAAAGAAAGGATGCCCAAAGCTAGTCTGAGCATGAAGCAGGCAGTCTCAAATCTCCCCTTGGTGAGACCAATCAATTTGCAGATAGTTCCAAACCCTGAGACTGAAGTTACATGTGAAGAACAGGTGGATTCTATCCTCATAACTCCTGGCTGGGCACATGACACATAAATTGTCCTCTTCACTATTCCTCCAGTGTCTCCTAACCAGTAAATCCTTTGTGTTCTGCCTATAAAAGAATAGCAACCAAGCAAAACACTTGATCTTCATTGTACATTTACTCTTCCATATCCATTTACAGGGAGGAATAACTGGCAAATGAGAGTGCATGAGAGTATAGTAACTCTTTGCTGTGTATGCCCCCTGTCCATCCAAGACCACACATCTTTTCCCAAAGGATCACGTTGCAATTCAGAAATCCACCTGTGCAAACAATCTAGGCGTGCAGCAGCAATTTGGGAGATGGGCAGGTTAAACAAGGAAGACAGCTCAGGAGTAGCGAGGAAATCTGCCATAGAAAGTTTATCATCAAGAACAGAAGAGAATAACTGAGGCAGCCGATCCCGAAGGGGACGAGTAGAATCACCCACAAACCAACCATCCGACCAGAACAACACTAAATCACCAGAGTTGACAGAAACAGTGGCTACTGCTATGTAATTATCAACCAACCTGAAGACATCTTTCCACCAGAAAGATCCACACAACACTATAGCTTGTGGCACAACTCCGTGATAATAAGAATCCCATATCAAAGACACCCAAGGAATATCCTCTTTGTTAAAAAATTTATGGAGGTGCTTGATCAAGAAAGCCTGGTTCTGTAAATGGAGGTTAATCACTCCAAGACCTCCATTCTGCTTAGGTCTAGAGACCATATCCCATGCAGCTAGAGATTGCCTAGGTGTGTTTGAATTTCCTCTCTGAAGGCATTGCCTCTCAATCCTCTCTAGTTGCTTGATAATACCCAGGGGAATATCCAGAGAACATAAAAAATAAATTGGCATGGAGGAGAGGACAGAAGTTAGAAGCTGAAGTCTGGAACTTGATTGAGCATAGCAGAGCTAGCAGTTAAACGCCATTCCAACTGGTCAACCAGAGGCACGAGATCCTGAATTCTGGGTTTCCTTGTCCCCATTGGCAGGCCCAGATAAGTGAAAGGGAGAGTACCAATGGAGCAACCAAAAACAGTAGCAAGCCTGGCAGCCTCATCATCACTTACATTGAGAGGGACCATCATGGACTTATGGAAATTAACCTTCAACCCAGTTGAGGCATGGATAACATGTAGCATGTTCTTGACAGCAAGCAATTGGGACTCATCAGCAGGTAGCAACAAAATTGTATCATCAGCATATTGGATGATTGGAAAGTTGGGATCACTAGATGGTATAGGAAGAGAAATGAGCCCATCCTGCAACATTTTATTAACCACAGATTGCAACAGATCGGCTGCCAGAACAAAAAGAAAAGGAGAAAAAGGATCTCCCTGCCTGACTCCTCTCTTGCATTGGAATTGTTTCCCAGGCACCCCATTAAGCAAGACAGAGGAGGATCCATATGACAAAATCTCCTAAACCCACCTAATCCAGTGATCATTAAAACCCTTGGCTTTGAGAATCTGCAGGATGGCCTCATGCTCAACAGTATCAAAGGCTTTGGCAAAATCAAGCTTCAAGATAAGGATAGGCCTTTTAGACTGCTTGCACTAATGGATATATTCAAAAGCCCAGGCTAAATAATCATAGATAGATCTAGAGTGCAGAAACCCATACTGATTTCTATGATTGCACTTGAGGATCACCTTCTGCAGCCTATTTGCCAATAATTTGGTTAAGAACTTCAAGCAGGTATTAGTCAAAGAGATTGGCCTAAAATCATTGGGACTTTCTGGGTTTAAGATTTTAGGGATGAGGGTGATGAATGAGGAATTGATTCCCTGCAGGCTAAGATTACCCTGAGCAAACTCCTCAATCAAATGCAAAAAATCCTTCTCAATAATGCTCCAGCACTTTTTCACAAAATGGCCATTAAAGCCATCCGGCCCAGGAGCACGGCCAGTTGGAAGATCCTTAAGAACAGCAGCAATTTCATCATCAGTGAAAGGTTGTGTCAAATCATCTAGACCATCCACTTTGTCAATCAACTCCTCCAGATTAAAACCCATCTGCACCCCCTGAGCCTAGCCCATTCCACTTTTGAAAGAGGCCCATAGCATTCCCGCCATCTGGTCATGATCAGTGACCACGACATCATCATCAGATCGAAGGCTGGCTATAGAATTCCTCCTGAACCGTTCAGTTGCCATAGCATGAAAAAATTTAGAGTTTTCCTCACCGACCTTTATGTATCTGATAGTGCACCTCTGCTTCCAGTAGATGCATTGCAGCTTGAGGAGATCTTCATAGTGCAGCTTCACTATCTTTCTGAAATTAAACTCCGGTGTAGTTAGAGGACGTAGCTCCTCAAGAGAATCAAACCCAAGAATCACCACTGAGCCATGTTGATTAAGTTTCTCGCCATCTCTTCAGATCATACCTTAAACGTTTAAACTTCTTTGAAACTACAGCAGAGGCAGAGGCACCCAACACACCAAGGGGAGCAGACTAGGACTTACCAACACAATCCATGAAGCCCGGCATATGAACCCAATAGTTCTCAAACCTGAAAATTTTGTACTTAGGAATGGTAGTATCAATAGAAACCACACAGGGCACATGATCTGAGGAAGTGCGGGCAAGGGGATAAACCAATGTATTCGGATACAAGGGAATCCAAGTGCTGGAAGTGAAAAACCAATCAAGTTGTTCAAGCAACGGTTGTTCTTGCATGTTGGACCAAGTGAAAGCACATCCCTTCAGAGGCAACTCCAACAAACCCAGATGACCAATTATTTCATTGAACAAAAAGATATCATTGATATCACCCCCCGGTCGGTTTCTGTTATCTAGCGATCTGATAAAATTAAAATCCCCCAGAAGCAACCACTTGTCGTCAACGGGGATCTGCAGATGATAAAGCCAGTGCACAAATTCATCTCTTGACTGCCCCTGGCAGGGTCCATAAACATTGACAAGGGTCCAGGATTCAGATTGTGGACAGAAGTAAACCGAATAACGAGCCCATAAGTTTTAACCTCAGTCAGTTGCCCAAAGAAAAAAGCGGAGTTCCAAACCACCAAAATGCCCCCGGAAGCACCAACCGACGGAGAGAAAGCATAATTATCAAAACGTCGAGGAAAAAATTGGCGGATCGCTCGAGTATCAAACTCATCACATTTGGTTTCTTGCAAGTAGGCAATAGCACAATTACTTTCCTCAATTTTAGCTCGCACGTCTCATTGAAGACTATCCGAATTTAAGCCACGAACATTCCAGCACAACACATGCCAATTACGATATGTTGTACTATTCATAGAAACCATAACCGAAGTAGCAAAATAACTTCACTGCATAACAGAGAAGCACCACAACATCGCAAAAGGACTGACAGCAGACCGAGCAGTTCAGACAGCGACCACACCCACAAAGTTCAGAGAAAGCTAACACCAAAAGAACTAATAAAGTAAACTTCTTGGCATACAAGGACACCAAGAAAAGCAACATAGATATAGGAGAACTATTCATTAGAACTAGTCTTCTACTCGTCATCAGAGGAAGAAGCCATAAGCTTATCCATAGTCAACTTCTCGGGGGAGATTCCCAATGAAGCTCCAAGGTCTTGCATCATGCGGATCGGCGTAGGAGGGTGAAGATCTTCAGCGGGATCAGGGGGAGGCACAGCCGTAGAAGAGTGAGGAGCTGGGTCTTCAAGCTTAGCAAACTTGGATCGTGGCCTTCTCAGTGAGGTAGGCTTGACAGGGATAGTAGAAGTGGGCTTAAACCCATTCCTTTTCGCACAGCTTCGTATCATCCTTCGGGTGGAGAAGTCATCATTAGGCTGAACCACCGTGACAGACTTCTTAGCACGACCGCGCTTCCCAAGCCTGTACGGCCTCGCAGAAGAGAATTCCATGGTGTCGCAAGCAGAACCGAAGTGAAAGCTAATAGCAGAATCTTCAGTAGCATTCTGATAAGAGGTGTTGCCTAGAGCAGGAGTTAACTCCTCATGGACTGACAAAACCTTAGGCTCAAAAACCCCCGACCCCCAGCAACCAACATCATCCAATAGTGGAACCATGTGAGGGGTCAAAGGCCGACAACATCAGAAAACAACCTCTCAGTTTCAGCAGCCCAGAGTCTTGTTGGAAAGATGCCAGGAGGAAGGGCAGCAAACTGCAGACTTGTCGGTAAGGTTCTGACTAACAATTCAGGTAGTAAATCTCTGAAAGTCCTTTCCCAAAGCATGGCCGAAGGCAGAACAGGACCACAAAACACTCTGAAAATACCCAAATGCACAGGTTCAAGCTGGATGAAGTTGGGGTTGTAGGGAACAATCGCTAGATTCTGTTGATCCACCTCGGCATTGTTGGCATCAGACGAATCAGAGGACTCCATAGAAGGATTAAGGACCATGGACTGCTGATCCTGAGCAGCCTGAACCACAGGTTCCTCAACCTGAACATTATTTGCAAATGCATCATCCCAAGGCCCCCATCCATTGTCAGCGTGATTATCAGGTGGCTGCTGAAAGTTACCCCAATTATCCGCAGCAGCGTTAGCCTGCTGGTGCTGTCCTGGCGGGACATCATTCCATCCAAGGGCTGGATACGGCGGCATTGCCCAAAAAGGTTGGGGCGGCACCTGACCAGGCACGGGGTGCGGGTTGCCATCTAGCGGCATTGGATCTTCATCAGCCCCCAGCAGAGCATTGGCAAAGTGGCCACCAGTGAGGATATAAACTGCAGCTGTCCAAGAAACAATAGTACCACCCCAATTTACAAACTCACGAAAAACCACACTCCGAGGAACCAAGATATCTTCAGGGAAAGAGGCATAAACTAAAGATCGGACCTTACGATGATCAGTGTGCTCCCAGTAATGAAACGGACCAAAGGTGCCAGTAACCTCAGATAGATACTTGGTATTGCGGTAATCTAAAGGGACCCCAATGAACATAAGCCACCTGGTTCTATGACCATGAAGGGCCCTAAATCCTTTTCCTTGATTGTGCGAGATAAATCTAACAAAGAACTCCTCTCCATCATCATCAACTACCAAAACAAAAGGTGGATGTTGAGTGTAGGAAGATCTAACGATAGGGTTCTCCGTCTCAAACAAACCAACACCCTGAAACCAAGTTTGAGCAGATCGGACAATAACCTGATGATTGACGGTGAGGAAGTTCAGCACTTGCTCCCGCCTCACAGCCACCAAGTGCGGCGGAGGCAAAGGCTCGACGATGGCCACCATGAACTCCTCATGCTGCCGCGGTGGAGCTTGGGAGGGCGAGTAGTACGTCCTCGGGAGGCGGTCCTCACCACCGTCGACAATGTCATGTCCCGCAGGCAGGAAGCGATGAGGATCGATAGCAAAGACTGCCATATCTGCAGAGGCTGATGTCAATGGTGAGGGAGCAGGCTCAGGCGGCGGTGGCGATTGGGGTGTTCTTGGTGTATTTGGACTAGCATGGGGTGAAGGCAGCGAACCCGAAGAGGCGGGCAAGGATTCTGAGGTGGCGCAAGGCTTGAAACCTGGTGATGCGACTTTAGGCACCCAGCCGTCTAAGGAGTCATTATTACCAGGGCAGTTTTTCTTTTTATGGCCAGAACAAAAACATAGCCTGCACCTAATCCTGTTCGTGCACGTATCAGCCCGATGTTTCATACCAAGGCAATTCTGACAATCCCAATATTTGACTGCCATCTCCTCAATCATCTCATCAAAACTTTGAACTTGCTCGATAATTTTACTTGGAGAAGGAATTGGTGAAGAAATCCATGGCAACTCATCATCAGAGATATCAATTGGGGTATCAAGGGAGCCCAGAGAATCCGAAGAGAAACGGCCCGAGTCACCCGATGTGGGCTGGGCCGACTGTGAGCTATCGAAAATGATCATGGGCTTGGGATCCCCCGAATCAAAACAAACCCCAGCAAATCAGCGCTTGCCGCCCAAGAAAGGTGGACTTTCCGTTGAAGGCAGCGAACCAAACTGGATCGGCGGCGAGGAGATCGGAGAAATCTGCGCTGCATCCGGTGGAGAGCCGGAGAGGTCACCGGAGAAACTGACAAGGACAGGATGGGGGAAGAGTCCCCCAAAGCCTCAGAAGGATTAACATGATACCCAGCCTCACGAACTGTTAAAACATCCACAGCAGATGGAGCAAAGCTATATCCTTTGCGAGCAGGGTATTTAAGAAATGTAGCAAAACTCAGCTTCTTCTTAGAGGCAGGTTTAGATCCATGCATCCGTAACGCCGATTTACTAGGAATCTGACGCAAGGCTTGGAGCCCTAAACGTGCCCGGATCTTAGAAGGACTAACCAGGGCCCATTCCCGCTGACACTCAGATTTGCACAACTTGAACTCTTTCTCCCAATCCGTACCACCATGGCCCCAAAGATGGAAGAAACATTTGAAATGGGTGCAGACAAAGCTACGCTGATGAAGAATGAAAAACCCCACCTCCTTGCATGAAACGTTGAAAGAAAACACACGATCACTAAGAAGCGATAACTTGAGATGAGAACAATAACCTCTGACCGCATATTCGAAAGCAAGGCCAACATTCTCCTTAGATAACCGGAAAGAGTGACGAGCAAATGAGACCACCATAGTGAAGTGGCCAGATTCATTCAAAGGGTGCACCATCCTGTGAAGGTGCCCCCGATCTCCTGCGCAAAACCCATCCCAGGGGAAAAATCCAACCCCAAGGAGATGGATGCGTGGACAGCCATGGAGAAGGCCACCAACGTGGAGGGCGAGGGACGCCGGAGAGGATGGCGCGAACGGAAAGGCAATCTCACGGCTAGAGATGGAGATCGCCGGGGTGGGTGGCGCTAGGGTTAGGGTGACGGCGGGTGGGTGGTGGAAGCCATATTTTCCCGAGTCCGTCGCGATCATGTTCTCCAAAGGATTAGAATGATGACCCGATGGTGTTGGCATATAACGAGGTGGGGAAGTATTCACACAAGGTTCCATCACTTGCGGTTGAACCGGTATCCCTGCCGCGGGGGCTACAACTCGGTCTGTGTTGGGCGGGTTACTGGGCCCTGCGCCGAGTGTATGGAAAAGGTTTCGAGGATCATAAACCGGAGGCAGACGAGATTAATACTTCTGGTGCCTTCTCCTCATGACCTCGTTTGACGCATTCATGTTCATTGTGAGCTGGAACACTTCGGATTGAATCTGCTGAGCTCGAACATCTAAAGCTGCCCGCTCTGTGGCCAATCAGGCGTCTTCGGCTGCTAGGTTTTCCTTGTCTTGTGTTATCTCCTCACGCAGCCGTGCCACTTCTGCGTCATGCTCAGCCTAGTCTGCCGGGTTAACCGTGGCGGTTAACAGGACTGCCAACCTATCCGTGAGATCTATCAACACCTGAGCCGGCGGGCGCACAGGGTCTCCTCCCCCGGCTGCCGCTGACCCGGAGGTTATTGTTGCCGCAGCCGTAGAATTTTGGCCGGGTTGAGTGCCAGCCATGAAGATCCCTACTCTGCTCGGTGGCTCAAAGGGGTCCAGAATACTGCTGCCATCGGAACAGCCCCCAAGCCTGCCGTCTTGTAGTTGATATAACGAATCCATCTCACCCATGGACGACTCACCGTCAGAACAAACGGCCGTCTCACCACCAGATACAGATCCCTCAGAAAATTCCCCTCCATGGATGCATCCCACGAAGGCATGCTTCATGGCGGGCGGAGCCTGGGCGGGTCTCGCACGCTGAGCCGTCTCGATGATGTCGGTGCAGATGTCCGGCTCACGGCCCGACTCTCCAATCCGGCCGATGAAGACGTGAATTCCGCCGAAGGGGACCCGGTACCCGTACTCAATTGAGCCGGCATCGGGGCCCTAGCCTGCGTCGTCGATGTAGAGCTTGCCGCGACGACTCTTGGTCATCCGGCCCGCAGCGTATCCCTTGAGCCCTTCGATGCTGCCCTTCAAAAACCCAAATCCACCATGCGCTAGCCCCACGGTGGGCGCTAACTATCGTGGAATTTTCACGGCAGATGTCCTAGCAAAAGGACTTAGTTGTGGAGCCATCGCAACTAGGAAGCAAGAAGGGGTTAATCGGGACAAAGGACACGAGGTTTATACTGGTTCGGCCCCTTAAGGTGAAGGTAAAAGCCTACGATCCAGTTTGAGGTGGGATTGCTTATGTCTTGATAACCAGGGAGCGAATCCTCTTAACCTAGCTCTCAAGTTGATGTTACTTGCCCTCAGCCGCCGCCGGGTCGTCCCCTTATATACACGGGTTGACGCCCCGCAGCCTACAGAGTCCCGGCCGGCTCATAAACTGTGTCCGGCTCGGTGACTAGTTAATATTGCCTTATAATATAAGTCATACCATTATGGTGGTTTATCACTACGGGCCTTAAGTCGCCTTTGGGCTTTGGGCCCTTAACTGAACCACCATCTTCAAGCTTGATATTGGGCTTCATATGATGACTCGCCATAGGCGTAACCCGGCCCCTCCTGGGCGGGTTACACTAATAGTTATATCCCCAACATAAACAGCATGGTAATTTGCTTTAAATGTGAAATTAGTCCTAATATGATAAGCATCCAAGTTGGGTATAGTAAAAACTATCATAGAATGTGCATCAAACACTATGATCAATTTGATGCTTGATAATAGTTTTGAGATATAAAGGTGGTAATGTTAGAGTCATGCTAGTTGGGTAATTATGAAATTGAGAAATACTTGTGTTGAAGTTGGCAAGTCCCGTAGCATGCACGTATGGTAAAAGTTATGTAACAAATTTGTTGCATGGGGTGCTCTTTTGATTGCCTTCCTTATGTGTGGAGGTCGGGATCGCGCGATGGTTAACTCCTACCAACCCTTCCCCTAGGAGCATGCGTAGTAGTACTTTGCTTCGAGGGCTAGTAAAATTTTGCAATAAGTATATAAGTTCTTTATGACTAATGTGAGTCCATGGATTATACGCACTCTCACCCTTCCACCATTGCTAGCCTCTATTATGCCGCGCAACTTTCGCCGGTATCATACACCCACCATTTACCTTCCTCAAAACAGCCACCATACCTACCTATTATGGCATTTCCATAGCCATTCCGAGATATATTGCCATGCAACTTTCCACCGTTTCGTTATTATGACACGCTCCATCATTGTCATATTGATTTGCATGATCATGTGGTTGACATCGTATTTGTGGCAAAGCCACCATTCATAATTTTTCATACATGTCGCTCTTGATTCATTGCATATCCCGGTACACTGCTAGAGGCACTCACATAGAGTCATATTTTGTTCTAAGTATTGAGTTGTAATTCTTGAGTTGGAAGTAATAAAAGTGTGATGATCATCATTATTAGAGCATTGTCCCATGTGAGGAAAGGATGATGGAGACTATGATTCCCCAACAAGTCGGGATGAGATTCCGGACTAAAGAAAAAAAATAAAAAAAGGGTGGCCAAGAAAAAAAGAAGAGAAAAAGGACCAAGAAAAAAATGAGAGAAAAAGAGAGAAGGGACAATGTTACTATCCTTTTTCCACACTTGTGCTTCAAAGTAGCACCATGATCTTCATGATAGAGAGTCTCCTATGTTGTCACTTTCATATACTAGTGGGAATATTTCATTATAGAACTTGGCTTGTATATTCCAATGATGGGCTTCCTCAAAGTGCCCTAGGTCTTCGTGAGCAAGCAAGTTGGATGCACACCCACTTAGTTTCTTTTGTTGAGCTTTCATACATTTATAGCTCTACTGCATCCGTTGCATGGCAATCCCTACTCACTCACATTGATATCTATTAACGGGCATATCCATAGCCCGTTGATATGCCTAGTTGATGTGAGGCTAGCTATCTTCTCCCTTTTTGTCTTCTTCACAACCACCACGCTATTCCACATATAGTGCTATATCCATGGCTTGCGCTCATGTATTGTGTAAGAGTTGAAAAAGCTGAAGCGCGTTGAAAAGTATGAAACAATTGCTTGGCTGAAACCGGGGTTGTGTATGATGGGAGTATTTTGTGTGATGAAAATGAAGCATAGCCTAACTATATGATTTTGTAGGGATAAGCTTTCTTTGGCTATGTTATTTTGATTAGACATGATTACTTGTTATTATGCTTGAAGTATTACCATTTTTATGTCAATACTAAACTTTTATTTTGAATCATTTGGATCTGAATATTCGTGCCACAATAAAAAGAATTACATTGAGAATTATGCTAAGTAGCATTCCACATCAAAATTTCTGTTTTTATCATTTACCTACTCGAGGATGAACAGGAACTAAGCTTGGGGATGCTTGATACGTCTCCCAAGTATCTATAATTTTTTACTGTTCCATGCTATTATATTATCTGTTTTGGATGTTCATTGGGCTTTATTAAACACTTTCATATCATTTTTGGGACTAACCTATTAACCGGAGGCCCAGCCCAATTTGCTGTTTTTTTGCCTATTTCTGTGTTTCACAGAAAAGGAATATAAAATGGAGTCCAAACGGAATGAAACCTTTGGGAACGTGATTTTTGGAACAAACGTGATCCAGAGGACTTAGAGTGGACGTCAAGCAATCAACGAGGAGGCCATGAGGCAGGGAGGCGCGCCTGCCCCGGTGGGAACGCCCCCCACCCTCGTGGGCCCCTTGTAGCTCTCCTGACCGACTTCTTTCGCCTATATGTACCTACGTACCCCGAAAACATCCAGGAGCACTATGAAACCCTATTTCCACCGCCGCAACCTTCTGTACCCGTGAGATCCCATCTTGGGGCCTTTTCCGACGCTCCGCCGGAGGGGCATTGATCACGGAGGCCTTCTACATCAACACCATAGCCCCTCCGATGATGTGTGCGTAGTTTACCTCAAACCTTCGGCTCCATAGTTATTAGCTATATGGCTTCTTCTCTCTCTTTGGATCTCAATACAAAGTTCTCCTCTATTCTCTTGGAGATCTATTCGATGTAATCTTCTTTTGCGGTGTGTTTGTCGAGATCCGATGAATTGTGAGTTTATGATCAAGATTATCTATGAACAATATTTAAATCTCCTTTGAATTCTTTTATGTATGATTGGTTATCTTTGCAAGTCTCTTCGAATGATCAGTTTGCTTTGGCCTACTAGATTGATCTTTCTTGCAATGGGAGAAGTGCTTAGCTTTGGGTTCAATCTTGCGGGCTCGATCCCAGTGACAGTAGGGGAAATGACACATATTGTGTTGTTGCCATCGAGGATAAAAATATGGGGTTTATATCATATTTCTTGAGTTTATCCCTCTACATCATGTCATCTTGCTTAAAGTGTTACTCCGTTCTTATGAACTTAATACTCTAGATGCATGCTGGATAGCGGTCGATGTGTGGAGTAATAGTAGTAGATGCAGGCAGGAGTCGGTCTACTTGTCACGGACGTGATGCCTATATACATGATCATGCCTAGGTATTCTCATAACTATGCTCAATTCTATCAATTGCTCGACAGTAATTTGTTCACCCACCATAATACTTATGCTATCTTGAGAGAAGCCACTAGTGAAACCTATGCCCCCAGGGTCTATTTTCCATCATTTAAGTTTCCGATCTACCTTATTTTGCTTTCTTTACTTTTAGTCTTTATCATAAAAATACCAAAAATATTATCTTATCATCTCTATCAGATCTCACTTTTGCTAGTGCCCGTGAAGGGATTGACAACCCCTTTATCGCGTTGGTTGCAAGGTTCTTATTTGTTTGTGTAGGTGCGTGGGACTTGAGCGTGGTCTCCTACTGGATTGATACCTTGGTTCTCAAAAACTGAGGGAAAAACTTGCGCTACTTTGCTGCATCACCCTTTCCTCTTCAATGGAAAACCAACGCTGCGCTCAAGAGGTAGCACACTCTCCTGTTTCAGCGTCCAAAGTTCCCCCCAACCCCGAAGAACCAAGTCCTTGAACAGTCTAGCCAGTTCAATGTCGCTGGTTCGACCCCTTTAGCAAGCAGGTCATTGTCAGCTTTGTCCCACAACTTCCGGGCTTTGAGGTAGCCACCTGACCCCGTGTGATGGTGATACTACTTCTTTCCAGCATTTTTCTTGTTTGTCTCTGACATTTTCTTACCCTTATCCGATGTCTTGTAGGCCACAAACGCGGGCCAGAGATCTTTGATCTTCTCATATTGGCCTTTGAATTCTGGAGTCTTCCCTTTGTCGACAAACTTTGTGTTCAACTCTTTCTTCCACATCCTGAATAGATCTGCCATCTTCTTAAGAGCACATACCCTGAACTTTGGCTCTATAACTGGGTTATTCGGATCCTCCTCTGGCGGTAGGGTGAAATTTTCCTTCAGCGCGGTCCAAAGATCAGCTCTCTATCTATCGTTGACATAAGAAACTTCAGGGTCTTCCTTAGGCTTATTCCATTTCTGGATGCTGATCGGGATGGTTTCCCTAACAATAGCTCCGCACTGAGCAACAAATGCGTCCTTGGTCCGCTTGGGTTCAATCGGTAGGTTATCATCCGCGAGTGCTGTGATCGTGAACCTTTCATCCTGGCGCAACCTTTTCTTCGGGCCTCGTCTCGTTACGGAAGTTTGGCTCGATCTAGAGGGCTATAAAAGAAGAAAGAAGCATTAATATATGTACATACACTACTGCAGGATGGTCCAAACGCGACACTATGATCAGAGACCCTTCGACGAAACTGTGTGCGATGCCATAATCGCAAACGGTGGTGTAAAAAACCGTCAAAAAAGCTACAAAATGTTTGCGATGACAGATGCATCAAACACGGTTCAGAATTTAGTTGCGTGTGTGATGCAGGGCATACGGTCAGCTCAATTAACTGTTTGGGATGAGGAGGCACAAAAGAAACAGGCAGCCAGATGAAGGCATGTGCGATATACAGCATACGGTTCACTGGGATGAACTGTGCGTGAATAGGCAACACAATGGAAACGGTTCAACTGAACAAGATGTGTGTGATACACGGCAAACAGGTCCGTAATCTAAAATGTGTGCGAAGACCAATAATAACACAGACGATTGCTGCAAATAAAACGTGGATATTGCTCTGTCTACAGTAGAATAACATGTATATATATAATTGAAATAAACGTCCAATTACATAAGTGACTATACAGATCATTCGCACACACTTCAATAAACAATTGCATGCATTCTAAAGTAGGAGAAACGATCGTCTAGTCATCTACTTCTTGTGATGCTCCCGCCACTGCTATGTGGCTCGATCCCTCGTCTTTGTCAGGAAGAAGACAGTTCCTCATGTCAACAATCCGCCTGTACATCTCGTAGCTTGTGTACGCGTCCATGGTCGCGTACTTGACATGTTGTTCATCCAGTGTCTTATGCCACACACTGTGCCAGGCGTTCTTGTCCTTATTGCTCTCTTCCTTCATCTTCGCGTAGTAGGGGTCGATGATGGCAGAGGCGAGGTCAACCAGGGAGTTCAGTTTGTTTTTATCACTGCCCCAGACCTTGTAGTGTTGCTAGATGTTGACAAGATTCGGGCATTTCAAGTCTGAAACCTTGAGCGCTTTTAGATCGTTGGTGGTGTGCACCATAGAGATACTGTAGTCGGAGCTGTTGATAAACCTGGAGAAACGCTCGCAAGGCCTTGTAGCAAGGTGGAAGTGGTAGAAAAGGACGTCATGTTGCATGCATAACTGGGCGACGACAACCTTCTGATCGTGCCTGGCACGACCGATGGTGTACTCGAGGTCGAAGCCGACCACTCGGTACTTGTCCTCAGCAAGGAACTGCTCCATAGTTTGGATGGAGCTCTCCACCAAGACCGGATCGTTCGTGTACACCACCGAGAGGGCTTTCCCCCTCACGTGGGTGTCCACTACGTGATGCGTGGTGAACTGCCCACCTTTGTCGTCGTCGGCCGCTGGGAGAGCCACTGGAGCCACGGGGAGCGCCATTGGAACCGCTGGATTTCCTCTCTGTATGTGTCCTCATGGGTGTGCTTATTGTGTCGTGTGAGACGAGAGATGAAGGTAAATGGCCGCAGGAATAAAAGGGGGCCGGGCAGCGTGGATTGTCGGCACGTCCGCATGGCAGTTTTTGTAGCGGGTAACTGCATCATCGCGCCGCGCCCGGCGCAACCGCTTGCACATGAACGTGCGTGATCGTGCGCCGACCCCAAACACTGGCAGCGCGCAAGGAGGGACGAGGGCAGTGTTGGAAATATGCCCTAGAGGGAATAATAAAAGGATTATTATTATATTTCCTAGTTCATGATAATTGTCTTTTATTCATGCTATAATTGTATTATCCGGAAATCGTAATACACGTGTGAATACATAGACCACAACATGTCCCTAGTGAGCCTCTAGTTGACTAGCTCGTTGATCAATAGATAGTCATGGTTTCCTGACTATGGACATTGGATGTCATTGATAACGGGATCACATCATTAGGAGAATGATGTGATGGACAAGACCCAATCCTAAGCATAGCACAAGATCGTGTAGTTCGTTTTGCTAGAGCTTTTCCAATGTCAAGTATCTTTTCCTTAGACCATGAGATCGTGTAACTCCCGGATACCGTAGGAGTGCTTTAGGTGTACCAAACGTCACAACGTAACTGGGTGACTATAAAGGTGCACTACAGGTATCTCCGAAAGTGTCTGCATTGGGTTGTCACGGATCGAGACTGGATTTGTCACTCCCTATTACGGAGAGGTATCACTTGGGCCCACTCGGTAATGCATCATCATAATGAGCTCAAGGTGACCAAGTGTTTGGTCACGGGATCATGCATTACTGATGCAGTAAGGTGACTTGCGATAGCGAGATTGAACGAGGTATTGGGATACCGACGATCGAATCTCGGGCAAGTAACATACCAATTGACAAAGGGAATTGTGTACAGGGTTGCTTGAATCCTCGACATCGTGGTTCATCCCATGAGATCATCGAGGAGCATGTGGGAGCCAACATGGGTATCCAGATCCTTTTGTTGGTTATTGACCGGAGAGCCGTCTCGGTCATGTCTGCATGTCTCCCGAACCCGTAGGGTCTACACACTTAAGGTTCGGTGACGCTAGGGTTGTATGAATATGGGTATGCATAAACCGAAAGTTGTTGGTCGGGATGAGATCCGGACGTCACGAGGAGTTCGGAATGGTCCGGAGGTAAAGAATTATATATAGGAAGTGCTGTTTGACCATCGGGAGAGTTTCGGGGTCACGGTATTGTATCGGGACCACCGGAAGGGTCGAGGGGTCCACCGGTGGGGCCACCTATCCGAAGGGCCCGTGGGCTGAAGTGGGAGGAACCAGCCTGGTGGGCTGGTGCGCCTGGCCCCCCTCTGCGCCTAGAGTTGGGAACCCTAGGGGAGGGGGCGCCTCCACTTGCCTTGGGGGGCACTCCACCCCCCTTGGCCACCCCCCCTAGGAGATCCCATCTCCTAGGGCCGGCGCCCCCTGGGGTCCCTATATAAAGAGGGGGGGTGGGAGGGCAGCCGCACCCAGCACCTGGGGCCTCCCTCCCCTCCCTGCTACACCTCTCCCTCCCATAGTTGCTTGGCGAAGCCCTGCCGGAGCCTTGCTGCATCCACCACCACGCCGTCGTGCTGCTAGATCTTCATCAATCTCTCCTTTCCCCTTGCTGGATCAAGAAGGAGGAGACTTCACGCTGACCGTACATGTGTTGAACGCGGAGGTGCCGTCCGTTCGGCGCTAGGATCTCCGGTGATTTGGATCACGACGAGAACGACTCCCTCAACCCCGTTCTCTTGAACGCTTCCGCACGCGATCTACAAAGGTATGTAGATGCACTCTTATCACTTGTTGCTAGATGTACTCATAGATAGATCTTGGTGAACGTAGAATTTTTTTTATTTTATGCAACATTCCCCAACAGTGGCATCATGAGCTTGGTCTATGCGTAGTTCTCTATTGCACGAGTAGAACACAAATCTGTTGTGGGCGTAGATGTTGTCAACTTTCTTGCCGTTACTAGTCTTATTTTGCTTCAGCGGTATTGTGGGATGAAGCAGCCCGGACCGACCTTACACGTACGCTTACGTGAGACAGGTTCCACCGACTGACATGCACTAGTTGCATAAGGTGGCTAGCGGGTGTCTGTCTCTCCCACTTTAGTTGGAGCGGATTCGACGAAAAGGGTCCTTATGAAGGGTAAATAGAAGTTGACAAATCACATTGTGGCTTTTTTCGTAGGTAAGAAAACATTCTTGCTAGAACCCTATTGCAGCCACGTAAAAGATGCAACAACAATTAGAGGACGTCTAACTTGTTTTTGCAGCAATTGCCTTGTGATGTGATATGGCCAAAAGTTGTGATGTATGATGATTGATATATTGTGATGTATGAGATCATGTTCTTGTAATAGGAATCATGACTTGCATGTCAATGAGTATGACAACCGGCAGGAGCCATAGGAGTTGTCTTAATTATTGTATGACCTGTGTGTCATTGATTCAACGCCATGTAATTACTTTGCTTTATTGCTAAACCGTTAGCTATAGTAGTAGAAGTAATAATTGGCGAGCAACTTCATGGAGACACGATGATGGAGATCATGATGATGGAGATCATGGTGTCATGCCGGTGACAAGATGATCATGGAGCCCCGAAGATGGAGATCAAAGGAGCTATATGATATTGGCCATATCATGTCACTACTATATAATTGCATGTGATGTTTATTATGTTTATGCATCTTGTTTACTTAAAACGACGGTAGTAAATAAGATGATCCCTTATAATAATTTCAAGAAAGTGTTCGCCCTAACTGTGTGAGGTTGCTAAAGTTCGTCGTTTCGAAGCACCACGTGATGATCGGGTGTGATAGATTCCTACGTTCACATACAACGGGTGGAAGACAGTTTTACACATGCAAAACACTTAGGTTAACTTGACGAGCCTAGCATGTACAGACATGGCCTCGGAACACAAGAGACCGAAAGGTCGAACATGAGTCGTATGGAAGATACGATCAACATGGAGATGTTCACCGACAATGACTAGTCCGTCTCACGTGATGATCGGACACGGCCTAGTCGACTCGGATCATGTAACACTTAGATGACTAGAGGGATGTCAAATCTGAGTGGGAGTTCATTATATAATTTGATTAGATGAACTTAATTATCATGAACATTAGTCTAAAGTCTTTGCAAAATGTCTTGTAGATCAAATGGCCAACGCTCATGTCACCATGAACTTCAACGCATTCCTAGAGAAAACCAAGCTGAAAGATGATGGCAGCAACTATTCGGACTGGGTCCGGAACCCGAGATCATCCTCATAGCTGCCAAGAAACAATATGTCCTAGAAGCACCGCTAGGTGAAGCACCCATCCTGAGAACCAAGACGTTATGAACGCTTGGCAGTCTCGTCTTGATGATTACTCCCTCGTTCAAGGCGACATGCTTTACAGCTTAGAACCGGGCTCCAAAAGCGTTTTGAGCAACACGGAGCATATGAGATGTTCGAGGAGCTGAAAATGGTTTTCCAAGCTCATGCCCGGTCGAGAGATATGAAGTCTCCGACAAGTTCTATAGTTGTAAGATGGAGGAAAATAATTCATCGGTGAGCACATACTCAAAATGTCAGGTTGCACAACCGCCTGTCCCAGCTGGACATTAACCTCCCGACGAGGCGGTCATTGACAGAATCCTTCAGTCGCTCCCACCGGGCTACAAGAGCTTTGTGATGAACTACAATATGCAGGGGATGGTGAAAACTATTCCTGAAGTATTTTCAATGCTGAAGTCGGCAGAGGTAGAAATCAAGAAAGAACATCAAGTGTTGATGGTCAATAAAACCACTACGTTCAAGAAGGTCAAGGGTAAGAAGAACTTCAAGAATGACGGCAAGGATGTTGCCGCGCCCGGTAAGCCGGTTGCCGGCAAGAAGTCAAAGAATGGACCCAAGCCTGAGACAGAGTGCTTTTATTGCAAAGGGAAGGGTCACTGGAAGCGGAACTGCCCCAAATACTTAGCAGACAAGAAGGCCGGCAACACTAAATGTATATTTGATATACGTGTAATTGATGTGTACCTTACCAGTACTCGTATTAACTCCTGGGTATTTGATACCGGTGCCGTTGCTCATATATGTAACTCACAGCAGGAGCTGCGGAATAAGCGGAGATCTGGCGAAGACGAGGTGACGATCTTGCGTCGGGAATGGTTCCAAGGTCGATGTGATCGCCATCGCACGCTACCTCTACATTTACCTACGGGATTAATTTTAAACCTCAATAATTGTTATTTAGTGCCAAGTTTGAGCATGAACATTGTATCAGGATCTCGTTTAATACGAGATGGCTACTCATTTAAATCCAAGAATAATGGTTGTTCTATTTATATGAGAGATATGTTTTATGGTCATGCTCCGATGGTCAATGGTTTATTCTTAATGAATCTTGAACGTGATGTTACACATATTCATAGTGTGAATACCAAAAGATGTAAAGTTGATAACGATAGTCCCACATACTTGTGGCACTGCCGCCTTAGTCACATTGGTGTCAAGCGCATGAAGAAGCTCCATGCTGATGGACTTTTAGAGTCTCTCGATTATGAATCATTTGACACATGCGAACCATGCCTCATGGGCAAAATGACCAAGACTCTGTTCTCCGGAACAATGGAGCGAGCAACCAACTTATTGGAAATCATACATAGTGATGTGTGCGGTCCAATGAGCGTTGAGGCTCGCGGAGGATATCGTTATGTTCTCACTCTCACAGATGACTTAAGTAGATATGGGTATGTCTACTTGATGAAACACAAGTCTGAGACCTTTGAAAAGTTCAAGGAATTTCAGAATGAAGTAGAGAATCAACGTGACCGAAAAATAAAGTTCTTACGATCAGATCATGGAGGAGAATATTTAAGTCACGAATTTGGTACACACTTAAGGAAATGTGGAATCGTTTCACAACTCACGCCACCTGGAACACCTCAGCGTAAAAGTGTGTCCGAACATCGTAATCGCACTCTATTGGATATGGTGCGATCTATGTTGTCTCTTATAGATTTACCGCTATCATTTTGGGGATACGCTCTAGAGACAGCTACATTCACTTTAAATAGGGCTCCGTCCAAATCCGTTGAGACGACACTGTATGAATTATGGTTTGGGAAGAAACCTAAGCTGTCGTTTCTAAAAGTTTGGGGATGCGATGCTTATGTCAAGAAACTTCAACCTGAAAAGCTCGAACCCAAGTCGGAAAAATGCGTCTTCATAGGATACCCTAAGAAAACCATTGGGTATACCTTCTACCTTAGATCCAAGGAAAGATCTTTGTTGCCAAGAACGGATCCTTTCGGAAAAGAGTTTCTCTCAAAAGGAGTAAGTGGGAGGAAAGTAGAACTTCGATGAAGTACTACCTCTTGAACGGAAAGTAGTGCAGCTCGGAAAATGTTCTGTGGTGCCTACACCGACTAGAGAGGAAATTAATGATGATGATCAAGGTACTCGGATCAAGTTGCTACTGAACTTCAGGGTCCACAAGGACACGTTCCACACCGAGTGGTATGGCAACCCTGTCCCGGAAATCATGTTGTTAGACAATGGTGAACCTTGAACTATGAAGAAGCGATGGCGGGCCCAGATTCCAAAAAATGTCTTGAAGCCATGCAATCCGAGATAGGATCCATGTATGAAAACAAAGTATGGACTTTGAGAGACTTGCCGATGATCGGCGAGCGATAGAAAACAAATGGATCTTTAAGAAGAAGACGGACGCGGATGGTAATGTTACCATCTATAAAGCTCGACTAGTCGCTAAGGGTTATCGGCAAGTTCAAGGGGTTGACTACGATGAGACTTTCTCTCCCGTAGCGAAGCTGAAGTCCGTCCGAATCATGTTAGCAATTGCCGCATACTATGATTATGAGATATGGCAAATGGACGTCAAAACGGCATTCCTTAACGGCTATCTTAAGGAAGAACTGTATATGATGCAGCCAGAAGGTTTTGTCGACCCTAAGAATGCTAACAAGGTATGCAAGCTCCAGCGATCCATTTATGGGCTGGTGCAAGCATCTCGAGTTGGAACATTCGCTTTGATGAGATGATCAAAGCGTTTGGGTTATCTGCGACTTATGGAGAAGCCTGCGTTTACAAGAAAGTGAGTGGGAGCTCTGTAGCATTTCTCAAATTATATGTAGATGACATACTTTTGATGGGAAATGATATAGAACTTTTGGACAGCATTAAGGCCTATTTGAATAAGAGTTTTTCAATGAAGGACCTTGGAGAAGCTGCTTATATATTAGGCATCAAGATCTATAGAGATAGATCGAGACGCCTCATAGGTCTTTCACAAAGCACATACCTTGATAAGATATTGAATAAGTTCAAAATGGATCAGTCCAAGAAAGGGTTCTTACCTGTATTACAAGGTCTGAAATTGAGCTCGGCTCAATGCCCGACCACGACAGAAGATAAAGAAGAGATGAGTGTCATCCCCTATGCTTCAGCCATAGGATCTATTATGTATGCCATGCTGTGTACCAAACCTGATGTAAACCTTGCCGTAAGTTTGGTAGGAAGGTACCAAAGTAATCCCGGCAAGGAACACTGGACAGCGGTCAAGAATATCCCGAAGTACCTTAAAAGGACTAAGGACATGTTTCTCGTTTATGGAGGTGACGAAGAGCTCGTCGTAAAGGGTTACGTCGACGCTAGCTTCGACACAGATCTGGATGACTCTAAGTCACAAACCGGATACGTGTATATGTTGAATGGTGGAGCAGTAAGCTGGTGCAGCTGCAAGCAGAGCATCATGGTGGGATCTACATGTGAAGCGGAGTACATGGCAGCCTTGGAGGCAGCGCATGAAGCAATTTGGGTGAAGGAGTTCATCACCGACCTAGGAGTGATACCCAATGCGTCGGGGCCGATCAAACTCTTCTGTGACAACACTGGAGCTATTGCACTTACCAAGGAGCCCAGGTTTCACAAGAAGACCAGGCACATCAAGCGTCGCTTCAACTCCATTCGTGAAAATGTTCAAGATGGAGACATAGAAATTTGCAAAGTGGGAGACTGTTGGAAATATGCCCTAGAGGCAATAATAAATGGATTATTATTATATTTCCTTGTTCATTATAATTGTCTTTTATTCATGCTATAATTGTATTATCCGGAAATCGTAATACACGTGTGAATATATAGACCACAACATGTCCCTAGTGAGCCTCTAGTTGACTAGCTCGTTGATCAATAGATAGTCATGGTTTCCTGACTATGGACATTGGATGTTATTGATAACGGGATCACATCATTAGGAGAATGATGTGATGGACAAGACCCAATCCTAAGAATAGCACAAGATCGTGTAGTTCGTTTTGCTAGAGCTTTTCCAATGTCAAGTATCTTTTCCTTAGACCATGAGATCGTGTAACTCCCGGATACCGTAGGAGTGCTTTGGGTGTACCAAACGTCACAACATAACTGGGTGACTATAAAGGTGCACTACAGGTATCTCCGAAAGTGTCTGTTGGGTTGTCACGGATCGTGACTGGGATTTGTCACTCCGTATTACGGGGAGGTATCACTGGGCCCACTCGGTAATGCATCATCATAATGAGCTCAAGGTGACCAAGTGTTTGGTCATGGGATCATGCATTACGGTACGAGTAAAGTGACTTGCCGGTAACGAGATTGAACGAGGTATTGGGATACCGACGATCGAATCTCGGGCAAGTAACATTCCGATTGACAAAGGGAATTGTATACGGGGTGGCTTGAATCCTCGACATCGTGGTTCATCCGATGAGATCATCGAGGAGCATGTGGGAGCCAACATGGGTATCCAGATCCCGCTGTTGGTTATTGACCGGAGAGCCGTCTCGGTCATGTCTGCATGGGTAGTAGTAGTAGTAGTAGTAGTAGTAGTAGTAGTAGTAGTAGTAGTAGTAGAATTTTGCCGGCAATCACATGAATGGTTAATAGAATTTTGGATTTACTAGAATTTAAAATCCAGGCATCTCAATGTTTTGCCGGCAATCAACATTGTCCTGGTGTTTGAAATTCATTCCCATTTCTTGCATGGGACCTAAGCATGCACCCAAGGACACACATTTGATTTTTCGATCAATTTATATGCAATGGAGCATGTGCATATAGTTCAAAATTGAATTATGCACATAAATGCATTGAAAACTCAGTTAATGCATAAAAATGTCCAAATGAACCCCGAAAAATCACAAAAATTCACACAACACTCCTGTTGTTCTATGTTGACACGTGAAAAAAATTTGAAAGCAATAAGAGGAAATGGTTATCGTTTCGTCCCCAAAGGTGGGACATTTCCTACCGAAAACCTTCATGCTTGTTGTGAGAAGCTCCGGTTTGTGAGCAGCATATACCCAAACCAGCCCCAAATGGGACAAAATTTGTACCACGGCATGTTGATGCCGCTCCATGATTGCATGCCAAGTTTCATAAATTTCAGACGAGTTTTGGATTTACTAGAATTTAAAAACCAGGCACCTCAATGTTTTGCCGGCAATCAACGGTGCCCTGGTGTTTGAATTCATTCCCATTTCTTACATGGGACCTAAGCATGCACCCAAGGACACATGTTTGATTTTTCAACCAATTTATATGCACTGGAGCATGTGCATGTAGTTCAAATTTTAATTATGCACATAAATGCATTGAAAACTCAGTTGATGCATAAAAATGTCCAAATGAATCCCGAAAAATCACAAAAATTCACACAACACTCTTGTTGTTCTATGTTGACACAAGAATTTTTTTTGAAACACTACAAAAAAAGACACAGCCGTGACATTTTGGGCCAAACGATTTTTTTTTTCTGTCATACATATGACACTTCTATGACGATAATTGTGACAAAACCGGGTATCATAATAGATGTGGTGGGCTCCTACTTCTATGACAAAAAATCATGACAGAAAATGGGCTTTTCGTCCTGGGCGGGCCGGAGACGCAGCTGCATGACATTCTTTGGGCCGTCCATGACGGAAAAACCGCGATAGAAGCGAGGGGAGGAAAATTTCGGGAGTTCCCTGCACGGTGGGAGGTCGGGGGCGAGCGATGCGCGTTCTCTAATACACGTCGCTGCTGCGTGTGTGCGGCGTTGGCTCTAGCTGAACCCGAGCGAGGCGTTGGGCTCTAATCGAACCCGGCGATTGCTGCGCAGCTACGCGTTCTTTGAAACCGAGCGATCGATCGATGGCTGTTAATCAACCCGATCAAGCGATTCGCCGCTCTGCTGCTAATCAAGCCGATCGATGGGATGAACAGTGAGTGTTCCGGGGGGGGGGGGGGGGTTGGATGAACAGTGAGCGGTGGCGTTGCCTTTAGATGAACATGACCCCATGGTGTGGAGGATTGCTAGATGAACAGTAGACGGTGGAGGGGTGCCCGTGGAGGGGTGGTTGAATAGGACCCCGTGGTGTGGAGGGCTGGACGAACAGTAGAAAGTGGAGGTGTGGTTGAACAGTAGCCGGTAGTGTAGCGCGCGGTGGAGGCTGGATGAACAAGAGCCCGTGGATGAACAGTCTTAGGTGGAGGCTGGAGGAGGTCGACGGTGGATGAACAGTAGCTCGTGGAGGCTGGAGGGGGTCGACGGTGGAGATGAACAGTATCCCGTGGAGTCCCATTTTGCGGTACGCCACACTCGTCCCGATGAACAGGACCCCTGTTTCGACTGTAGCGCTCCAACACAAGCCCGTTTCCTCCGTTTTACGGTATGCCACACCCCTCCCGATCAACAGGACCCCCGTTTCGACCATAGGAGGTCCGTTTCCTCTGTTTTGCGGTACGTCAGACCCCTCCCGATGAACAGGATCCTGTTTCGAACGTGGCCGGTCGAACACAAGGCCGTTTCTTCCGTTTTGTGGTACGCCAGGCCTCGTCTCCATCGCCTGTTCCGTCCAAGCCCTCCCGATGAACACGACGCATTCCGTTGCCTCCCCATGAACACGACACATTCCTTTGCCTCCCCATGAACACGACGCATTCCGTTGCCTCCCCATGAACACGACGACGATGCTATTTCTCCGTTCAAACCTAGCCATGTACACGAGCCCTGGCCGTACGTATGCGCGAGTAGGCGTTCGAGACCCCGCCCGTATGTACACATACGTGGCCATATTTTCTTTCTTGCACCCTGGCCGCTGTACGTACGTGTATATGCTACGTGCGCGCCTCTACTAAGACACGTGCGCGCCTCTACATCCACCAGTATATATGTACATACACGTTCGCGACCAGAATGACAACGCTACGTACGCTTCGACCAGGTGGGTCCCGACTGTCAGGCACTTCCTTGCATGTGAAGATGTAGCTGGTGGGTCCCAACAGTCAGGGGGCGAAATACGGTGACCCGTCCAGTGGGTCCCCGCTGTCAGGTGGAGGAATAATTATTTTGCACGTAATAAGGAGGCACTTCCTTGCTGCGGCCGTGGACCCAATTATCGAGCCTCTCCACGTCATACCCACGTCCGATGGAAGCCGTTCCTTGACATCGTTGACCACGCCGCGCCGAGAGCACCAGGGCGGTGGACGACGGTGAGGCCTAGGAAGGGGACGACGCGGAGCCGAGGAAGACGCGGCAGTGGATGCCCACGCGTAGAGGAGTACGAGGGCACTGGTTCGCTGCGGTGTGAGGCTGCCGTCGCCGCAAAGTAACATGGGGTGTGGGTGAGTAGAGGGATGGCCTGGCCAGCGTGGTAGTAGTAGGGGCGGTGAGGCCTCCGCCATGATCGCAGCTGGCCACGGAGGCAGGAGCACGAGGCACGACCGGCGCTGGTTTGGGCGGCTAGAGCAAGAAGACCAGAGGTTGAAGAAGCACTCGGCCGTTGGATGGACATCGTCACGGTCCTTTGGAGCTAGAATCGTGCATATTGACTAAGTTGACAAAGCCCTCCGTCCCCGTCAACTTAGTAGGCCCACAAGTCAGCCTGCCACTATGCTGGGTCCCAGCTAACAGGGGGGTATTCATTTTTTTGTGCGTAATAAGGAGGCACTTCCTTGCGTGCGAAGATATAGCTGGTGGGTCCGAGCTGTCAGTGGCGGTAAGGTTTTTTTTGCGAAATACAGAGGCCCTTTCGGTGGGTCCTTGATGTCAGGTGGAGGAACCATTATTTTGCGCGTAATAAGGAGGCATTTCCTTGCATGCGGCCGTGGACCCAGCCGTCGGCCTCTCCACATACGGTCCACTTTAGATGCATGTCGGTCGTTGACCACTTCAGATGCACGACGGCCGTTGGATGGACATCCAACAGTCACTGCTTGTGCGTCAACCTTTTTTTTAGGAAAGCCTCAAATCTGTGGAAAACAGCATACATCCCATCTGCCATTATTTCTAATAATTTTCAGCCCATTTGCTAATTCTTAAGGTTTTTTTTGGAGCCCATATTTTTTTTGTTAGCATTACAGCCCAAATTGTGGCCACGGTAAAAAATTATATGAAATTTTGCATATTTCGTGCGGTCCGAACTGTTTTTAATCCTGAAATTTCGACTCACATTCAAACTGATTTTAAAAATAAATGTATATCAATATAAAATCGAAAAATTCTCCACGCATAGAAATTAATGTAATTTAAAATCTTGAAATGAAAAAAAAGATATTTGAAACTAATTGCCGGTGTTATGTGTTTTAAAAATGTACAACCCATTTCTCATTACTGATGGGCCATTTTCTCGACCAGCCGAATGAAAGCTCTCCTCGTCTTGAAATATTTGCAGCCCAACAGGCCTGACAAAGCGAATTGCTTGGCAAATCACAAAAAAACTGGGCTGTGGCCGTGGACCCAGCTGTCAGCCTCTCCACGTACAGTATTCTTCCGTTGGAAGTCGTTCCTTGACCACGTTGACCACGCCGCGCGGAGAGCACCATGGCGGTGGACGAAGGCGAGACCTAGGAAGGGGACGACGCGGAGCCGGGGAAGACGCGGCAGCGGAAGCCCGCGCGGAGAGGAGTACGAGGGTTCACTAGTTCGGCTGCGGTGTGAGGCTGCCGTCGCCGTAGAGCCTGGCCAGAGGTGGGAATAGTAGGGGGCGGTGAGGCCTCCGCGGCAGCACAGCCGGCCACGGGAGGCAGGAGCATGCGACACGACCGGTGCTGCTTTGGGCGGCTGGAGCAAGAAGACCAGAGGTTGAAGAAGTACTACGACCGTTGGATGGACATCGTACGGTCACTGGAGCTAGAATCGTTCATATTGACTAAGTTGACAAAGCCCTCCGTCCCCGTCAACTTTGTTGGCCCATAAGTCATCCTCCCACTATGGTGGGTCCCAGCTAGCAGGGGGGTATTAATTTTTTTGTGCGTAATAAGGAGGCACTTCCTTGCGTGCGAAGATATAGCTGGTGGGTCCGACATGTCAGCGGGGGGAACGTTTTTTTCATGAAATAAAGAGGCCCTTCCGCTGGGTCCCAGCTGTCAGGTGGGGGAATCATTATTTTGCGTGTACATTCCACAGCCGATGGATGTCGTTCGTTGACCAAGTTGACCAGGCCGTGCCGAGAGCACCATGGCGGTGGACGACGGCGAGGCCTAGGAAGGGAACAACACGGAGCCGGGGAAGACTCGGCAATGGTTGCGCACGCGATGGGGAGTACAAGGGTTTACTGGTCTGGCTGCCGTCGCCGGAAAATAACAGGAGGTGTGGGTGAGTAGAGGAATGGCCTGGCCAACAATGAAGTAGGGTGGGGCGGCGGCCTGTGGGGCAGCACAACCGGCCACGGGAGGCGGGAGTAGGCAGTCCCATCGGAGCTGGTTTGGGCAGCTGGAGCAAGAAGATTAGATATTGAAGAAGCAGCACGGCCGTTGGATTAACATCCAACGGTCGCTGCTGCTAGAATCGTTTGTGGACTAAATTGACAAAGCCAAAGTACACGTCAACCTAGTAGACCCACAAGTCAGCCTCCAAATCTGTCCCAAACAGCATACATCCCGAAATTTCTAGCCTGATTCAAATAAATTTTAAATCTAAATATACCTTAATTTAAATTCAATGAAATTTTACCCGCACAAAAACAATGAAATTTAAAATATCAAAATCCGAAAGAATACATTATTTTGGAACTAATTGTCTGTTTGCTGTATTTTTTCATTTTACAGCCCATTTATTATTACTTATAGCCCATTTCTTATTACTTATAGCCCATTTTCTGGGCAAAATGCATCCCTCCTCGTCTTGAAAGATTTCCGGCCCAGCAGGGCGTAGAAAAGAAAGCAGGTCTACATTGGTTATTCTGCGAAAAACAAAATAGCTGGCTAGCAATTTTCAGAAAGGAAAAAAACAAACTGGGCTAGTCATGTGCTATACATATGAAATAAAAGCCTGGGCTAGACGGGCCACGGGTCCCGCACAACCTAGTTAATACCCTTCTCCGTCCTGAAAAAACAAAATTACTGCAAGGCTCTTTGGTCCCTCTTGTCATCCTCACCATGTACAAATATCTCCTTACTCCTCTCGGTTGTTGACCATGTTGACAACACCGGAGGGCGGCGCCGCGGCGAGCGAACCAAGGTGGAGGGCGATGGTGAGGCCTCGGACGGGAACGAACAGGAGCCGGGGCAGATCACAGCCAGCCATGGGAGGCGGGAGCAGGCGGTCCCGCCGGCGCTGGTTTGGCTTTGGCAGCTCGAGGAAGAAGAGACTAAAGAAACGCGACAGACGTTGAATGTCAATCCAACGGTCAAGGTTGGCACAATCGTTTGTTGACTAAGCGGACACCAAGTAGCATACTTTTTTATATATAGGAAGAAAACTACGAGGAAAATGCGTTCATCTGTCGTCCTCCTCATAGGGAACGTTCGCCACATAATTGAGTAGCACCCTTGGTTTTCAACCAAGAGGTCTTTGTTTCGAGTCCCAGGAACTCTCAATTTTGTCCTCCTTGCTTCCTCGCAAAAAAAGGAAAGAAAATCAAAGACTTGGGAAGGCGTACAGAACAAGCTAGAGTACCAAGAAAAAGAGGCGCTGCGAGTTTTAGAAAAAGAAAGACGTGCTCTCGTAGCTGGTTCGAATCCAAACCTAGACTATGACTATATATGGTGCTATGCAACTCTGCAAGTAATGAAACTGACATATCCAACGTTCGCTTCTCCTCTTCTCTACTTACCCTGCCTAGCATCAGAAGCTCTGGCCGCAGCAACCATGTCCGCTTGCTGCTCGTCCACCTGCTGTTCAGCAGGCAACAACCAGATATGCGCCAAGTCGCAACCCGTAACATCGCCTGGGGGTCTCATCACACCCTCGCCGGCATGCGCACCGTAGCCGATTGCTCATCGCAACCCGCTGCCGTTGGTGTGGTGCCACTTCTACAAATCACGCAGAGTCATCCGCCGCGTATCAACCACAATCCGCAACCCTGGCCGAGTCTTCTACAAATGCCCGAATCATGGGGTAATAATATATTTAAGTGTTGTTCTACTGTTTTCAGTTGCTGATTTTTTTAATAGTTTGGTTGATGATCTACCAATTTGATTCGTGCACAAAAGGGAAGATTCGTGCGATTTGTATTTCTGGGAAGTTGCTGATGTGGGGGAATGCAACTACGCTGATTACTTGGTTAGCCGAGGAATCCCAATACCAGCAGGTTGGGGTGTTGGACAAGTAACTGAAGGAACGACAGAAGAGGAAGATGCAGAGCAGAAGGTTAAAGATGCAGTTCCTCTGATCATGGCCAAGCAACAGCTGCTGAATGGCCTTAACAACAATGAGGAGATGAAAGAGCTTGTGAAGATAATGGGCAAAATCGATGTGCTCTGTAGGATGATTCTCTCTTTATTTTCAGTGTATGTAGCACTCGAGATGTATTCACTGGCTACGACATGAGCACTTTCCTGAAACTAGTAATGAATGAAACTTGTGTAGCAGGGTGGGCGTAGTGTTGTGAACATCTAATGATTTCTATTAACGGAAATCAGGGGGTATCCGCTTTTGCTCATATAAATAAATAAATAGCAGAGGCCCTGTCGGGTCAGCTTTATTCTCTTTCGAAGACGTCGAGCAAATTGCAGTCCAACAACAAACTATGTCATCAAATTCAAGTTTCACAGCCAAATATGAGTACAACTAAACAACAATGTCATAATGTTTTAGTTGTCATACAATCACCAAACACAAATCAACATACATAACAAGTGATGTTCTCACAGCAAAATACTAAACAACATGTTCATCATGTTTCAGTTGTCATAGCAAACACAATTTCACATAGTAGATAAAAAAACATCTTCTGATAGGCAAATACGACAAAAGCAATGTAATCATCATCCGCAGCAGCAGCATCAACATCTTCGCCATGTGTATCAGTCTGAATCGTAATTCCCCACGGTGTCATCTTTTTGTTCGTCCTCAACGTCCTCGAACGTTGGCTTCTTCTTGATCAACTCTTGTATGTCCACAACACGACAGACAATCTTTTCACCGACGTCATTGACGTGATGGTTATCAAAGATATTAGGAACATCTGTGTTATCTTGTACATCAGGAGCAGTGTAAGCATCATCTTGTTGTGCAACTTCTTTAAACGAATTCCTCTCCTCAAACGTTTGCAATACTCTCCAGTCATCGCTAAGTGCAAATGTGTCTTCCAAGAAAAATATCTGTGTTGCTTGATTTGCCAAAATAAAAGGCTCGTTGGTCTGGTACGCCGCCTTGACATTGATGGATTTGAAATAATCATCAGCTCTGGGTTTTGCGATCCTGGAAAATAGGTTATACCAACGACAACACAACAGAACCACACACCGATGATCCTCGAAACTGGAGATATACTACAACTGAACAATCTCTATTATGTTAGCATACATTTCAGTTGTCTCTTTGTCATACGTATCCGTGCTCATGATGGCACTGTTTTGTGTCTTCCTGCCTTCGTCACGTGCAAGATTGTTGTAGCGCACATCTCCAACAACGCAAGATTCATAATGTCTTACCTGAGTATCAGGACCCATTGCTAGTGAGTAAAGGGCATCATAAACTTCCTGCCGATCCTCCCGCATCTTCTTAACCTATGGTTAGAAATAGACAAGCTGATCATCTTATGTACTCAATATATTAAAAAAACTGACAGTGCACTTCAAAAGCTTACATGGTTCTTGAACCATTTCGCAAATCCTGCCATAACCAGTTTGTCAATGTTTCTTGGATTTTGCGGCAGTAACTCCTCTTTGTAGATGCTGCACAACATAGTGATCGCGTGAAACATCTAAATATATAAGAATGTGCTGCAAGTTTAGTAGATTACGATGTATAAGCTGTAGTACTGCACTTACTTGATATAAGGTAGTATCTCAGGACAGTTATTCAACACATACCAAACCATTTTGTCCAAATATTTATGTTTGTCCTCTTGTCGACTCTTCCTTGTATCTCGAACAGAATAATCGAAAACTTTGAGCCCGGGATTGTCTTCACCCACCTCTTTGCTAAGCTGATCAGCTGTTTCAATGTATTTTGACCAGAATGTCAATGCTTCTGTAGCAATGTAGGCCTCTGCAATGGAACCCTAGGGTCTAGCTCTGTTCCTAACATAGCCCTTGAAAGTGCCTAGCCGCCTATCAATAGGGTACATCAGCCTTACTATACTGGACCTCTAAGTAGTGCCTCATCAGGTAGATGAACAACCAAATGCACCATCGCATCAAAGAAGGCTGGAGGATATATCTTCTCAAGGTCGCACATGATAGTTGGTATCTTGTCTCTAAGACGCTCCAAAGCATCTATCTTGATATTCCGACTGGAGAGTTCCCTGAAGAATTGCCCCAACTCTGCAACTGCTCTGTATAAGTCAGGGCGGCCCAATCCTCTAAGGATAAATGGTAAAACCCTTTGAAGTAGGACATGGCAGTCATGAGTTTTCAACCCTTGTAACTTGTTTCCATCTGCACTGACTCTCCTTTCAGGGTTGGAAGCAAATCCATGTGGGAATCTCACACGTGACAGGACCTCGCATAATTCTTTTCTTTTTACCTTGTCCAAGACGTATACAGCTGGTGCCATATCCCGTTGTTTACCTTCATCTTGCACCTGCAAATCCTTTCTGATACCCAGGTGTGTCAAATCAATCCTAGATTTTAAGGTATCTTTCTTCTTGCCTTCAATATTAAGAAGTGTGCCGATAATGCTGTCACATATATTTTTCTCGATGTGCATCACATCAAGATTATGCCGTAGATCCAAATCTTTCCAATACTCCAAGTCCCACAAAGTGGACCTGCGGGTAAATAATAATCTATCTTCTACCCTGCCATGCTTCCTTTTCCCGCTACCATTACCAGGATGGTTTCCTGGTGTAATATGCCTGACCTTCTATAATTCCTTTTGCAACTTATCGGCGGTGAGCCTCTTTGGCGCATCACGGTTTTAATGCTTGGAATTGAACACATGTCTTCGGTATTTTCTAGGATGCGGTTTGTCCTTGGCAAGGAAACGGTGGTGTCCAATGTAACAGATCTTGCTAAGTATTGCGTATGACAACGGATTCCTGTCACAGCGAACACATGCATTGTAACCATGTATCGTTTGCCCTGACATAGTGCCCAAAGAAGGATAATCATGGATGCACCAAATTATAACAGCACGCAGAAAGAAATCAGCTGGTGGGCTGCTATATAGGTCTCGAGTGAGAACACCCTTCCATAGCTGTTGAAGTTCCTCCACAAGAGGCTCCAGGAACAAATACAAATCCTTTCCAGGACTTTTTTGACCTGGGATGAGCAAGGCCATCATGTAGTTTGATTCTTTGGTGCATACATTTGGAGGCATGTTGTAAGGGATAACAAGCACTGGCCACATGCTATATGTGGCGCTCTAGTGGCCAAATGGGTTAAATCCATCTGAAGCTAAGCCAAGCCTAATGTTTCTCAGGTCAGCAGCAAACCCTTTGTGTTTATCATTGAAGCTTTTCCACTCACTACCATGAGATGGATGGATCATTACATTCTGATCTCTGTACTCCTGGTTCCTAGAATGCCATAGTACATCCTCTCTTGTTTCAGCATCATGAAACAACCTCTGCAATCTTGGTGTAATTGGAAAATGTCTCAGAACATTATGAGGAATCCTCTTCACAACATCGCCATCTTTCCATCTTGATGATTTGCATTTCGGGCATTCACTTAAGTTGGCATAATCCTTCCGGAACAGAACACAATTATTCTTACAAACATGGATCATATCATATCCAATTCCAACGGCACGAAGGAAATTCTTCATTTTACTGTAGGTGTGTGGCAGCTCAGACGCATCTGGGAAAGATTCGCGGAAAGCAGCCAACATAGCATCGAATGATTTGTTGGTCATCCGCTCAGATGTCTTCACCTGAAGAAAGGTGACCATAGCTGAGAATCTTGATAGCTTATTTCCGGGGTGACAACAACGTTGCATTGTTCCAACATGCGGGCCCACCGCTTTTCTTCTGCGGTGAAAGTTCACGGAATGCACGAGCATTTCGTAGCATTGTTTCAATGTTGGTCAAACTCACTCGCTCCGCCATCACCACCTCCTCCTCCTCTTCCACTGAGCATCGAGCAGATCAAGATGGTGATCTGCTGCTTCCACGTAGTCAATAACATTGACGTTCACAGCTTCACCATGATGAACCCACCTAGTATATGTGACCGACATCCCATACAAATGTAGATGATTTTGCACAGTTGACTGGAGTCTTGTAACTGAATTCATACAACTGCTACACGGGCAGAGCACATCTGATTTCGGACCACTGTACTCAGCTCTGATAAAGTTCATGAAGTTTTAAACCCCCTCGACATATGCAGAGGAGAATCTTCGAGCAGAAGTTATCCAAGTCCTGTCCATCTGTTAGACATACAAATTAGTTCTTCTACTAGATATTCTTGGAAAAACATATATGCTTTTTTTATGAAGTCCAGAAAAAAAGACCTAGGTCGATGTCTAAAGCTATAGCAAGATATTTGGACGAGCAGATCTAAGTAACAAAATATATGTAAAGCTAATTCATCAAACAAATTTGAGTGCCAAATTATGGCAGGCTGTTTCAGCAGTCAATGAGGCCGAGCACACAGCCATCGAACTATCGAAGGCCATCGCAGCAACAAAGATCGAGTATAAAACGGTGTAGAGCTATTTCACCTAACAGATTGGCTACTAGACCGTGGCAATCTACGTCACAATAAATGTATGGCAGGATATTTTAGCAACTAATTGGCCTTGGCATGCCATCTCAACTAAGCAGATTGAGTGCAGAACAGGGCAAGGAAGCTTCTTAAGCAGAGCATACTGACAGTAAACTACTTCGGCAAACAATGAGATTAACAACGTCTATCAGCTAACATTTAGCGCTACACCGACATGAACGGGGCCTCAGTCTAGAATGCGCGTACAGTGGGAGAAGCTGACCGCCGTGCGTCTCCACATAAACGTCGCCAGCGGTGGCGGCGCTGATCACCGTGCGCCTCCAAAAGAACGTAGCCAGAGGTGGCGGCGCGGCTAGAGGACGACCGTCTACGAGAGCGTACTGTGGGAGCGAGAGGATCGCAGAACCGTGGCGCCGACGTATCGGCGTGGTGGGGAGGGCGGCTTTGGCGGAGCGAATGGAGTGGAGGGGACATGGGGGAGGGGTTTGGGGAATATTATTGGCTAGTTGGCGAAGGGCGTTGAATCGGTTTGGGGGAGTTTTGGGTGTGGAGGGGGAGGGAGGATTTTCGCGTGGTGGGCGGGGGGAGTTTGGCGCATGGTCGGTTTCTCCAAGTGTAGTCCCACGTATCAGTGAAGAGGCAAGCCGAAGCGCGTTCCGTTTGCGTGAGCCGTGTGCAGGACCAAACGTGTGTGGGGTGCAATGCGATCGCGACAGGAGTGCTGTGAGTGTACCACATTTTTTCCTTTTAAACTAGGTGCTTCGCCCCCTCAAAAAAGATCTGTTGCTTCGCGCGATCCATCAATACTACTACTAGTAATCCGGTAATCCCGACTAAAACGGCGCGGCCGGGTCTTTTCCCGCGCGATATGCTGGGAGGTTGGCTTAGTTGGGGTTTTTAGGACGAGTAATGCTACACCTACGTAATCCCAGTTATGTAATTAACGTAATGTGAAACATGTGAGCTGTTGATTGTAGATTGGGGGGAGGGAGGGGCCCACCACCATGAAAATCAGGGGAGGAGAGAGAGAGGCAATTTACGTTAACCCTTTCGTAGGTTCCCGTAGATGTAGAAAGATGTATCCGATCCTGCAATATATGTCGTCCGATCTATATCTAACGGATAGGAAGGACACTATGACAATTTACCCGCACTCCTCTCCACATTTGCAGATAAGGCTTTCCCTCGTTCATCCTTTTCTCCCACAAGATCTTGATCTTCTGTGCAACGCACGGGCATCTTTCTAGTACTCCTACAATATGTATATTATTGTGAAAGTTCATATACACCGGCCGAGATTAATGCAAACACGACAGATTTTCATTACTTTCGAACTTTTGTAGGAGAAAAAATAAAAGAAACCCGACCCTAAACCTATTCTACGGCGGCGACCGACGTCCTCCATCTGTGATCTCCATGTACGGGGGCGGGGTTCAAGACCCGTGAAGTGAAGGTGCGGTCTCCGACGAGGAAAAATAGAACACGGGAGACGGACCGACCAGTTGGCACACCATGCCCTGTTGCCTCCCATGCCCTACTCATCCTCGGAGGAGTCCCCCACCTCGGCGATGCCGGACGTTGGACGGTGGCAAGTAGGACACGTGGCTGACGGTGCTCCCGTCGTCGGCCGCCAGCGTGGCCACCTCTTGTGCGGCGACTTGAGCGAGGGCGGCGACCTCGAGCTCCATCCCCGAAGACAAGCTCTCCCGTAGAGCGTTCGCGCTTGCGGTCATGGCGGATGTGGTTCCAGGTAGGAGGACGATGCGCTATGGTGTGGAGGTTAGCTGGGCATTTCCGCTTTAAGTAGCGCATTCCGGTGAGGCCAAGCGTCCGGGTGTGTCATTAAGTCGCCGGAGTTGGTTCCTCGGGCACCGAGCCTCTTAACAACGACATACGAATGGACAACATGAATGCGGGCAGCTGGCGCCGGCTGGGAACACACCACGCGACGGCGCGAGGGACGAGGGTTTTGGTGTGCCAGGATAGTCAGCTGCGGTCGTGGCAACGTTGGAGATGCCCTTTTGCTCACATGCGATCCATGCATGTCATTGGAAAACCAAGACGACCCGACATGGTCTCAGGTCTAGAGGATGCAGTTGGCCGTGCTACACCACTCCGCGGATGCGGCGAGGCGCCCCGTGCATCCTCGACGAGGCGGGTGTTGGGGTGTGTTTGGATTGTGGCCAAAGTGCACCTTGCCAAAATTTTGGTCATGACCAAAAGATTGGTCGTTGTTTGGATGATTGCCATTTTTTTGGCATGCCAATGTACTTAGCCAACTCTAGTTCATTTTTCTTGCCAATGTCGGCCAAATCATGGGCAACCAATACCTCAACCAAAATTTTGGTCATGACCCAAAGATTGGTCTTTGTTTGGATGGTTGCCATTTCTTTGGCATGCCAATGAACTCTAGCCAACTCAAGTTCATTTTTCTTGCCAATGTCAGCCAATTCATGGGCAACCAATACCTCAACCCAAATTTTGGCTACTAAATGCTTTGATGGGGCAACCTTGGGCACAAACCAAACATACCGTTGGTCGTGCCACAACACTAACGCCACCCTCGACAAACTGAAACCGACCGTGTCTAGCGATAATATGAGCGTGTCGCTCACCGCGGTCGTCGTGTCCAGAGGGGGTGCTGGAGCTGCGCCTCGTTGTTGGCCCCAACGACCCACATGAACGGTTGTCGGTGGCGAGGAGGTCGTGGGCCAGCTCCTCCATTGGACTAGTCTGCGCTACGTCGTCCCGGCGGGTGTGCCCCACATGTCTGTTTCCCTGTTTTCCCGGCCATATTCGAGCATCAATGCTCCGCGTTGCGCATTAGGCCTTTCACTATGTAGGCCAAGCGAGACAACTTATTGTTTATTTGAGCCATTCAAGTATAATCATGTGGCGTTTGCTTATTTCTCATTCCTCTCCAACCCTCTTCTCCATCGATCATGTTGCCCTCCAGTGTAGTCCATCCTCCCGCATGCCTCATTTGAACATTCCGCCGAGTATCATTCGCATGTAACCACCCTAGTCCTCTTTCAGTAGATCTCCGGACCCCGAGATGAAATCGAGAGGGAACGAGTGGGGGCACGTGATACCTAAGGCGGATTCAAAATTTTGAACCGGTGATCATAGCATCCGCAAATCATATATAAAGGGTATTCAATGTTTGTTTCACTTTTGAACGTACAATATACTCCCTCCTATCCTTTCTACTCCCTCCTTCCATCTATATTGGGCCTAATGCATTTTTCAAGACCGCCTTTGACTATTGACAAGATTAATAGTACATGACATGTATAATGCGAAAATTATATCATTGGAAGCTCCTTTCACATACGAATTTGATGGTATGCTTTGTTTAAGTTGCATGTCATATATTATTGCTCTACCTTTTGGTCAAAGTTAGCCTCGAAAACGCATTAGGCCCTATAGAGATGGAAGGAGGGAGTATTTTACATATAAGTTTTATGTGTCGTCAAAGTATATCTACTTTGATCAAAAAGGTATCAACATTCAACAACGCCCAATCAATATTGTTAGATTCATACGTACTCCTAGATTTGTACTCGAGATGGGTTCCAATTTGACTATTGACAAGATTAATAGTACATGAGATGTATAATGTGAAAATGATATCATTGGAAACTCCTTTCACATACGAATTTGACCGTATGCTTTGTGTAAGTTGCATGTCATATACTATTACTCTAACATTTGGTCAAAGTTAGCCTCGAAAAACGCATTAGACCCTGTATGCTTTGTGTAAGTTGCATGTCATATATTATTACTCTAACATTTGTGTAAGTTGCATGTCATATATTATTACTCTAAAATTTGGTCAAAGTAGTATAGTGGAAGTGGATCCTCTGACGTAGGTATCCCTGCCTTACCCTCCCTTTCGGTCACTTACTGGCGGACCCCATGCTTGCTAGGGCCCGCATGTCAGTTACTCAATGGGTTCGGCCACGTCAGGGGATCCTCATCCGTAGTCTACTCCCTCTGTTTTTATTTACTCCGCATAAAACAGAGGGAGTGGTGGTATAACAAATGACGCGGTCGGGGGAGGGGGAGGGAGGTCGGTTTGCTCTCAACTACGGTCCCACAAGCGAGCGAAAACGCAAGACGAAGCACGTTCCATTCGGTGAGCAACATGGAGGGTCCAGCGTGCCGGGCTGCAACGCGAACGCGACAAGTGCGATGTACAGTCAAAACCAATTGACTAGTCGTCACCGGAACCACTATTCGCACCAGAACCTTCGCTGCTCGGCCTACGCCAGCCACTGCCCTAAAACCACACCAAATCTCCAGCCCATTCCCCCACCTTTCGGTCCTCTAGCCCGCATCAAGCGTGTCGGCGTTCTGGGAACGGGGGTCCCCAGACTTGCCTGCCTGCGGCGTGGCTCAAGTGGGGGCCCAGCGCGGCCCATCTTCATCAGCACAAACTAAAGACCCTCATGAGGGGCCAAGCCTCGCGGGGTGGACGACAGGAAGCTTCCTCAGAGGCAGCCTCATCAGGCAGGCTCGCGAGGAGGCGAAGAGATCAAGGCAGGGGCACCTCGCGAGGAGCCCGTGCCGCAAGCCATGACGATCGAGACCAGGCGGGCGCCAGGCGGGCGCCCGCCTGCGCAGTGTCCTTGTTTCCCCTTCGGTAAAGGGGGCAAGCACAGGCCAAGGCATCAGGCAAAGGTTACCATTCTGGTGTAACGAGTCCAAGACCAGCAGAACGGCAAGACGGAGGTCACCGTGGAGCACAAGACGGCGTCATCACCAGTGCTTTTGGCAGCCGAAGACCACCTTTGGTCAGGATAACTTGTACTAGATGTTCCCCTTCAAAATGGCCAATTGTTGGCGCCCTTCCCGCTCATTATTTTGGGAGAGGCCCAGGGCCTCTATAAATAGAGCTAGCCACCACAGAGTAGAGGCATCTAGAGGAAGGGAGGGAGAGATCGAGACCAAGTAGAAATCACCGCATCAGCTCAAGAACACCTCTCGCGAGGCTGTTCTTCCTCTGTACTTTTCATCTTCAGCCCCTGAGGCAATCCACCAGAGCACACACTGGAGTAGGGTATTACACCACAACGGTGGCCCGAACCAGTATAAATCTCGTGTCCCTTGTGTTGTTCATTGTTTTCCAGCTTGGATCACGCGAGGGGATCAGACGTAGATCGGTAGGGGAGAGATCTCCGCGCACACCCCAGAGTTCGAACCTTAAGGGTCTGCCGGAACCCGAAATCCGACATTTGACGCGCCAGGTAGGGGTGCGCCGGAATCTTTCTTCCTCCGCATCACGTTCCATCGCCTCGCCGTTTAGATGTCTAGTGACCCGGCTGTCAACGCTGACCGCTGGGCGGCGTGGCCCGCCCACGCCGTGTCGCAGGCTCAGGGTGACCTCAACCTTGCGCCACAGGCAGCCAGCGCCCGCAGGCGCCAGGGGCACGGGCGACGCGGCCAGACGCCGCCTGCCCTCACACCACGGCAGGTGCGGGCCGCAGCAAGGGCCTCAAACCACGCCGCGGCCACAGCGCCGTACACCCGATGGGAGCAGGCGAACTCCAGGGCCGCGCTCACGGTGGCCCGAGTGTTGCTACGGTGCCCTTTGCTGGAGGGCAGCCACGACGTGTTGTTGGAGCGAGTGGCCGAGCTCCTGGACGCCGCCGCCTCAGGAGCAGCCCCTTTCCACGTCCAGCTGCCGCCCCAGATCCACGGCGGGCCGCATGGCGGCATTATGCATGCTCACGCAACTTCAAGCGGACCCCCGGGCCAGTCCAGCGCCAACACCTCCGTCAGCACCGGGCGACAGTTAGCGCCGACCCCTCCTCGGGCCGGCGAAGGGGTGCACTCCGCAGCCTTTTGCTTCGGCGGACCGCCGCGCCAGCACCCCCAAGACGACGATCGAAGCCAGACTGCATGGCATGCGGGGCGCTACGGCGAGGCCCGCGAGGCAGTGGCCCCAGAAGCTTATGTGCCCCGCATGGTGGATCAGGGGCGCGCACTGGAAGAAGATCACGGCTCATTCCTCGGGCCAGGCTGGGACGAGGAGGCGCCAGAAGCTGAGCTCTTTCAGGAACCCCAAGAGAGCCTCGACAACCGCACCGACAGCAGCAACTATTGGGTACCACTCATCCCTCAGGAGCAAGCTTATGCTAACCATGGGTCGCAGGAGGTACAGGTCCCCCTAGTGGATGGCTGCCCCAGTGCTGCAGCCTCCTATCCCTCAGGAGGAGGGCGCAGGGGGCTGCAGGAGAGGGGCCGAGATCCGGGTTCACCCCTGCGGCGATCGCAGCAAGGCGCTCTCAGGAGGTAGGCCCTCTGCCGGGGAGGTGCCCTAGGGCCTGCCCCTGGCACAGGACCCGTGGTCGTCGGGGGAACCGCTGGCGACCGCTCTACCCCATTGGCGTCGTCCTGGTTTCCGGTCGCCGTCAATGGTGGTAGAGCGTGGCGCAAGGCGGGGCCCTCATCTGGCGATATGAAGCAAGGCCGGTACCTGTGAAGAAGGCCCAGTGCCTGTGAAGCTCGCCGCCCGTGACACTCTCACGTAATAATGAGTGGGGCTGTACACGCCCCGGAGTCTCCGGAGAGCCGCAATCGGGCTTCGGCGGCTCCCGCCCACGCCCAGTGGCAGCACTTAGCTCCGCGCTGGTGAGAAGACGTCGAAGACTAGAGTAGGTGCCGGACGCGGCCTTTTGCTTTTTGCTTCTTGTTGACAAGTTTCTTCGGTTTGGATTTAAGTTGGATTTGAGTTCGAGACTTACGTGCGTTTGGGGAAGGGGTGTTTAGTCTCGTTCGAGCAATCTCTCCCGTTCTGGTTTCAGCTTTACGTCCAAGGTTAGCGTCGGCTGCCCCCCTCATGAGCCCCTCGCGAGCCGGGCCGGGCCAGGCACGTCTACAGCTAGGACCGCTGTCGCCGCACCCTCTCTGGAGGTTCTCATTGCAGGATCAACAGGTTAATCAGAAGACACCCGAGGCGTGGCGGCCCCCCGCAGGCCCGCTCAGGACTCATCAGGGTCGAAAGGTAAACAAATCAGCTGAACCATCACCAGGCTAGCGGCTAAGCTCACACGCAACGTTATGTTTGCCAGGGTACTGATCTCAAATCTTTACATGAGGGGCCTCCCCTCCCAAAATGCTCTTACATTCTTCAGGGCCGAGCCCGAGTCTTCTTTGTGCAGGATAAACAGCAGTGACATACGGTCAGTCAGACATATCACTCACCACATCTTCTGGGGCATCCTCGGAAGCGTCACTGGCGTCGCTGACATCGTCGCCGCCACTGCCAGCATCTCCGTCAGCGCCAGGCTCGTCCACAACGCCGCCTTCATCAGCGGCCACGATCACACCGTCATCATAACACGGAAAGGCCCTGACGAGGGCGTCCACGTTGTTCTCCACCCATTGCGCCAGGTCACCTCGGATAGCTATGGGCATGGGCACGATGGCAGCGTCGAAGTCGAAGTGGGTGTCCCTTCCCTGCAAATTGCTAAAGACATGGGAGAAGGCGCGCCCGAGCAAGGCTCGGCTCCTCTCTTCAACCATTCAACGGGACCTCTCGGAGCGGTTCTCCAAAAGCGTCACCACGCTGGTGAAAAACTGAAGGTTGCCCGCGTAGTTGGCCTCATGCGGCTCCTCAGCAGCAGCCTCGCAAATGTTGCCCAGAGCTGAGTTGGCCCTCTCCCTAAGCGTTCGAAGCATGGGAGCATGCTCATGCTCCAGAACCCTCCGCTCACGGATCTCGTCCTCGTTCCGCTGAGCGATGGCCTCGGCGTCATCAACCCTCTGTTGGAGAAGAAGCAGCTCAGCCCGGGAAGAGGTCAGCTCCGCCTGTGGTGCGCCAAGGGCGGCTGCGGAGGAATCCGCACGCCGCGTCACTTCATCCAGTTTGGCCTTGAGGGCCGCAGTCCTGCCCTCAACCTCGGCCCTGATCAGCCCCAGCCTCGTTTCGTATTCGCGCTCGAAGGCCGAGCGAGCTTCCACCGCACGGCGGTCGACCTCTTCCTGGACCCCGGCTTCGTGCGCAGCAACGTCGTCCTCCGCCTGGGCCACCAGGCGCTCCCTCGTCTCCAACTGCTCAAGGTCAAGATTGTGCTCGACGGCCTCCAGCGTCAGCGCCTCCTCGCGCTTCTGAAGCTCCGCACGGTCAGCGGCGGCCCCTTGCATCGACTCAAGGGCCGCCTGGCGCAGCTCCACTTGCTGCTCCAGGGAGCTGCTCCAGGCTCGAAGCTCCCATGCGCGCTCCTCCGCATCCTTGCGCCGTCGGTCTGCTTCCCGAGCCTCCTCGACGGCCTGGGAGCAGGCCTCCCGCGAAGCCGCCAGCGATGCTTCAGCCTTTGTGTTGTCGAGATCACGTTGGTGACGCACGAGGGCGATGGCAACCTTCAGCTTGCGCCTCTCCTCAGCGAGGCGCAAACCTTCGGCCTCGAGGCGCGCATCCTCGGTGGTAAGCTCTGCCCCGATCCAGCTAACTGCATCTGCTGCCCCTGGAGGAACTCTTCGTGGAGGGCGCGACGCTCCCAAGCGCGCCTGAGCACGTCTTCTGCATCACCCTCTACCGCTGGATCATGCGGAGGGCCCCGAGGCGGCAAGCCCCTCCAGGCGTGGGGCTGGGGGCTGGCGCCCCAGCCATCGTCGAATAGATTGCTCTGAGAGTCCAGCCTGGCGTCAGTCCACCCACGGAGGAGGAGCCAAAGACAGCCTTCAGCCATTCACCATCTATGATCAGAGGAGGAACGCGGGGCAAGTCGGACGTGCCCCAGGAGGACTAGTGAAGAAAGGACAGCGGGCGCGCAGGCTCGAGGTGCCCTATGGAACGGACCACTCCACCAACCGGTCCGACAGCAGGGGTGCCGCTCGAGCTCGGCGAGTCCGGAGCCAGCGGAGAAGGCGAAGCTTTGGGGGCTGGCTCCCGGGCCGACTCGGCGAATTTGGCAGGGCAGGGCCTGAAGGGCCACAATCAGTTGCAAGGATAGCAAAGCAAATGAGCAGAGAAAGAAGAAGACTTACTCATCCATGACAAAGTACTTCCTGCGCTTCAACAAGCGGCAAGGGCGGCCGCTGCCACCCAAGGCCTCGTTCCTCTTGCGGAGGGCCTCGAAGTCTACGCGGAACCGACCTAAGCGCGCGGCGCAGGGGACGGCATGTGGCGCGGAAGAAGCGTCAAGATGATCAGCGCCGGAGCAGTCTACCTGGGGGACGCCGTCAGGCGTCGCCTAGCGAGGAACAGCTGGGGCCTCGGGAGCCCTGGCCTCAAGAGCCATCGGCCGCAGCTCTGCACCTGCCGCCGCTCCAGGGCGGGCCTCGGGAGACGCCGCCCTCGAGGCTTCTCGTGGCGTCGGCACCTCGACATCAGTCGCCTCAGCTCCCGCCGGTTCTCGTATCCCTGCCCTGTCGCCTGAGGGAGGACCGCTGTGGGCAACAGGGGGAACAACCACATCCACTGGGTTCTTGCGGGGCCCCGTGAGGCCAGCCAGACGCAGCCCCCACTCATCGAAGCTGGGCATCTGCCTCACAAAATCGGCCCTGCCAGAGCAAAGATACAAGAGGACACCACTACTCCGTAGGTTGCCTGGGGAAGTATCGCCAGTCAAGACCCTGAGCACCGTCCGCAGCACTTCAAGCGCCAAGTCTTCCTCCTGAAGTCGCATGCGGTCTCTATGCCCTGCAAAGTCCCACATCCGGCGAAAGTGGCGCTGGAGTGGGGCAATGCGGCATTGGAGGAACTCCTTCACCACTTTGGGTGCTGTCACATTAAGCGCCCTCAAACTCTGGAAGCGGCGCCAGACGAAGGCGAGCCAGGGGCTCGCGAGCATCTCATGGTCCCAGCCCGGATGAGGAACAACAGGCGACGTCGGATGCGAGAGCAAGGGGTTGGGCACTCCAACGTCCACATATAGCCACCGCTCTCTGAACCTGGCCTCAGGAGGAGGAAGCCCGAAGTCGACCCCCGAAGCGGCCGCCTCTAGCACGGCGAAGAAGATCACACATCCTGAGCACTGAGTGGGGTTGCTCAGGCGCAAGGAAAAGAAGTGGCGCAGCAGGGCAACAGAAGGAGAAATGCCTATCATCGCCTCGCAAACGAAAGCAAAGATAGCCAGAAGGGTAACGGACTCCGGCCTGGGAAAGCACCGTATTGAAGAAGGCAGAAAAGGGGGGAACCAGACCCGCCCATAAGGCATCGGCGAAGAATCGGACCTCCGTGGCAATCCTAACAAGGGAGGCATGGGATGCAGGCCAAACTGAGGTCCTACCGCACTCGTTGAAGACAATGGCAAGGGCGGACCGAACCTTGTTCAAAGCTTCTGGATTGAGTATGATCGACCTATCTATGGCGGGGTCCACCGCCGGAGGTGTGTAGGGCGAAGGCGCGGGCTTCTTTCCCTTTCCCTTCTTCGTCGGTGCCATGGCGGTGGAGAAAGGGAAGAACTCGAGCCGGATTGGCGGCAGAGGTTGGAGCTCGAAGAAGAAGGAAAGGTAGGAGGCGAGCGAGCAGCGGAAAGGAGGAACAATTGTGTGCAACTACGGGTCCGCTTAGCCGGGCGCGTAACAAGGCGTCGTGGGGGAGCACAGACACCCACGTCCAATCAATCGCCACGCGGCGCCCAAGGCCGCAGGCTATTGGGGCCCGCTGCACTTTGCGCTTGCCCCTTCGCTTCTCTGCTAGGCCCAAGCCTGGGCGCGCCTTGGGCCCGGGGGCTACTGTCGGCATTCTGGGAACGGGGGTCCCCATACTTGCCTACCTGCGGCCTGCGGCGTGGCTCAAGTGGGGGCCCAGCACGGCCCATCTTCATCAGCACAAACTCAAGATCCTCTGGAGGGGCCAAGCCTCACGAGGCGGACGACAGGAAGCTTCCTCAGAGGCAGCCTCATCAGGCAGGCTCGTGAGGAGGCGGAGAGATCATGGCAGGGGCACCTCGCGAGGAGCCCGTGACGCAAGCCATGACGATCGAGACCAGGCGGGCGCCGGCCTGCGTAGTGTCCTTGTTTCCCCTTCGGTGCAAAGGGGGCAAGCACAGGCCAAGGCATCAGGCAAAGGTTACCATTCTGGTGCAACAAGACCAAGACCAGCAGAACGGCAGGACGGAGGTCACCGTGGAGCCCAAGACGGTGTCATCACCAGTGCTTTTGGCAGCCGAAGACCACCTTTGGTCAGGATAACTTCTACTAGATGTTCCCCTTCAAAATGGCCAATTGTTGGCGCCCTTCCCGCTCATTATTTTGGGAGAGGCCTAGGGCCTCTATAAATAGAGCTAGCCACCATAGAGTAGAGGCATCTAGAGGAAGGGAGGGAGAGATCCAGACCAAGTAGAACTCACCGCATCAGCTCAAGAACACCTCTAGCGAGGCTGTTCTACCTCTATACTGTTCATCTTCAGCCCCTGAGGCAATCCACCACACCACACACTAGAGTAGGGTATTACACCACAGCGGTGGCCCGAACCAGTATAAATGTCGTGTCCCTTCGTGCCGGCGTCCGAGGCCCGCATGGTGCAGGCGGACAAGCGGTTCAACATGGCGATACTAAAGGAGGACCGGGAGGCAGAGGATCAACTCGACGCGGAGCGCGCGCATGATGCTGCCATCGAGGCTCTCCTGCAGGCGGAACCTGATGTCGTGGATGTGAACCGGGTGGCGGAAGCTCAACTTGAGGCGGAGCGCGCGGATGCCGCTGCCATCAAGGCCCTTCTACAGGCAGAACCGGACGTCCTGGACTTGAACTGGGCGGTTGAGGCTCAACTCGACGCAGAGCGCGCGGATGCCACTCTCGTCCACGCCGTCCTGCAGGCGAAACCGGATGTCCTGGACTTGAACCGGGCGGCAGAGGCTCGACTAGACGCGGAGAGCGCGGATGCCGCTGCCATCGAGGCTCTCCTGCAGGTGGAACCGGACGTCCTCGACTTGAACCCGCTGTGTTTTTCTCATGCAGAAGCGCCTAAGACGCTCCGCTTGAACGAGTAGCCGAGGCCGAGGACAACCACGGTGCGGAGAAACACGCCGGCTGGTTCGCCAAGCCGCCAAAGACGACGATGCCGCCTCTTTCATGACAAAGATAGTTTTTCTTATGTTATTGTTTTCATGGATCTTTTGTTGTGTAAAACATATATTTATTACGGAAGTCGCCGACTTGGGTCAGCCTAACATTTCAGAGGTTGGATGAATATCCCACGCCTCCTAACCCTTCTTTCCTTCTTCCTCACCTCTTCTTCTTCCCCAATGCACCACCGCACGGGCGACGGATACTCCCCAACATGCGGTTGGATAAACATACTCTATGAATGAAAATTATGTGTCAGCGATAGGATGGCTGAGTTTGGTGTGTTCACATGCGACATCACGTGTCAGTGAGGGTGCGTTCCCTTGGTTGGGTTTGCGGCGTGCAGGAGCGACCGTGTGAGGGTGCGGTGCGACCGCGATAGCCGTGCGCAAGTGTACCTCCTTCTCATTTTGAAAAATTTAGGCAAGCTTGGCAAAAATGTGTGGCGAAGTTTGGCAATGCAGGGCCTAGACCTAAACAGGATAACTACGTATGTACTACACTACAAAAAAAAGATACATCCGTGACATTTTCGGCCGAACGAATTTTTTTCCTGTCATACATATGACACTTCTATGACGATAATTGTGACAAAACCCGTATCATCATAGATGTGGTGGGCTCCTACTTATGACAAAAATCATGATGAAAATGGGCTTTTCGTCTGGGCTGGCCGGAGACGCAGCTGCATGACATTCTTTGGGCCGTCCATGACGGAAAAACCGTGGTAGAAGCGAGGGGAGGGAAATTTCAGGAGTTCCCGACACGGTGGGAGGTCGGGGTCGAAGCGATGCGCTGCTTTCTCGTATACACGTCTGCCGCATGTGTGCAAGGCGTTGGCTCTAATCGAACCCGAGTGAGGCATTGGGATCTAATCGAACTCGAGCGACAGCACCGCAGCGCTACGCGTTCTCGAACCCGAGCGATCAATCGATGGTCTGTTAATCAACCCGACGAGCGATTCTTTGCTACTGCGCTAATCAAGCCGATCGATGCTGCCTCGATGAACAGCAGGAGCGCTATGGGGTTTGATGAACATTGAGCGGTGGTGTTGCCTCTGGATGAACAGGACCCCGTGGTGTGGTGGAGGGCTGGATGAACAGTAGACGGTGGAGGGGTGCCCGTGGAGGGGTAGATGAACTGGACCCCATGGTGTGGAGGGCTGGATGAACAATAGACACTGGAGGGGTGCCCGTGGAGGGGTGGTTGAACAGGACCCCATAGTGTGGAGGGCTGGATGAACAGTAGACGATGGAGGGGTGCCCGTGGAGGGGTGGTTGAACAGGACCCCGTGGTGTGGAGAGCTGGATGAACAGTAGACGGTGGAGGGGTGGTTGAACAGTAGCTGGTGGAGTAGCGCGTGGTGGAGGCTGGATGAACAGGAGCCCGTGGAGGCTGGAGGAGGTCGACGGTGGAGATGAACAGTATCCCATGGAGTCCCGTTTTGCGATACGCCACACCCCTCCTGATGAACAGGACCCCCATTTCGCCCGTAGCGCTCCAACACAAGTCGGTTTCCTCTGTTTTGCGGTACGCCACACCCCTCCCGATCAAGAGGACCCCCGTTTCGACCGTAGGAGGCCCGTTTCCTTCGTTTTGCGGTACGCCACACCCCTCCCGATCAACAGGACCCCCATTTCAACCGTAGGAGGTCCGTTTCCTCCGTTTTGCGGTACACCACACCCCTCCCAATGAACAGGATCCCGTTTCGAACGTGGCCGGTCAAACACAAGGCTGTTTCCTCCGCTCGCGGCACGCCAGCCTCGCTTCCATCGCCTATTCCGCCCAAGCCTCCCGATGAACACGACCACGCATTCCGCTGCCTCCCATGAACACGACGACGATGTTGTTTCTCCGCTCGACCCAGCCATGTACACGAGCCCTCGCCATACGTATGCGCGCGAGTAGGCGTTCGAGACCCCGCCAGATGTACACATACGCGGTCAGATTTTCTTTCTTGCACCCTGGCCGCTGTATGACGCGTGTACATGCTACGTCGCCGCTTACTACTACTACACGCGCGCGCTTACATCGACCAAGATATATGTACGCATATCGCTCGCGACCAGAATGACAACGCTACGTACGCTTCGACCAGGTGGGTCCCGACTGTCAGGCACTTCCTTGCTTGCGAAGATGTAGCTGGTGGGTCCCAGCAGTCAGGGGGGCGAATCGTTTTGGTTTTTTTTTGCCCGGACGCACTTCCTTGCATGTGAAGATGTAGCTGGTGGGTCCCAACAGTCAGGGGGAAACGTTTTTTTTGCGAAATACGGTGGCCCGTCCGGTGGGTCCCTGCTGTCAGGTGGAGGAATCATTATTTTCCGTGTAATAAGGAGGCACTTCCTTGCTGCCACCATGGACCCAGCTGTCGGCCTCTCCACGCATGATCCACGTCCGATGGAAGTCGCCTTGACCACGCTGACCACGCCGCCGAGAGCACCAGTGGTGGTGGACGACGGCAGGCCTAGGAAGGGACGACGCGAGCCGGTCAAGACACGCAGCGGGATGCCCACGCGGAGAGGAGTATGAGGGTTCACTCGTTCGGCTGCGGTGTGAGGCTGCCGTCGTCGCACGGCCTGGCCAGCGGTGGGAATAGTAGGGGGCGGTGAGGCCTCCGCGGAAGCATGGCCGGCACAGGAGGCAGGAGCAGGCGGCATGACCGTCACTACTTTGGGCGGCTGGAGAAAGAAGACCAGAGGTTGAAGAAGCACTACGGCCGTTGGATGGACATCGTAAGGTCACTGGAGCTAGAATCGTGCATATTGACTAAGTTGACAAAGCCCTCCGTCCCCGTTAACTTAGTAGCCCCACAAGTCAGCCTGCCACTATACTGGGTCCCAGCTAACAGGGGGAGTATTCATTTTTTTGTGCGTAATAAGGAGGCACTTCCTTGCGTGCGAAGATATAGCTGGTTGGTCCGAGCTGGCAGCGGCGGTAACATTTTTTTCGTGAAATGCAGAGGCCCTTTCTGTGGGTCCCTGATGTCAGGTGGAGGAATCATTACTTTGCGCGTAATAAGGAGGCATTTCCTTGCGTGCGGCCGTGGACCCAGTTGTCGGCCTCTCCACGTACAGTGCACTTCAGATGCATGTCGGTCGTTGACCACGTTGACCAGGCCGCGTCGAGAGCACCAGGGCGGTGGACGACGGCGAGGCCTAGGAAGGGGACGACACGGTGGCAGGGAAGACTCGGCAGTTGTTTCCCACGCGGAGGGGAGTACGACCGAACGAGGGTTTATCGTTCGCTGCCGTCACCGGAGAATAACATCGTGTGGGTGAGTAGAGGGACGGCTAGGCCAGCGATGGGAGTACGATGGGCGGTGAGGCTGCGTGGCAACACACCGCCGCAGGGAGGAGGGAGCAGGCAGTCCCACCGGCGCTTGTTTAAGCGGCCGGAGCAGAAGAGCAGAGATTGAAGAAGACGACGGCCGCTGGATGGACATCCAACAACAATGCTTGTCGCCAACCTTTTTTAGGAAAGCCTCAAATCTGTGGAAAACAGCATACAACCCATCTTCCATTATTTCTAATAATTTTCAGCCCATTTGCTAATTCTTAAGGTTTTTTTTGGAGCCCATATTCTTTTTGTTAGCATTACAGCCCAAATTGTGGCCACGGTTAAAAAATTATACGAAATTTTGCATATTTCAAAAGGTCCGAACTGTTTTAATCCCAAATTTCGGATCACATTCAAACTGATTTTATAAATAAATGTATATCAATATAAAATCCAACAAATTATCCACGCATAAAAATTAATGTAATTTAAAATCTTGAAATGAAAAAAAGACATTTGAAACTAATTGCCGGTTTGATGTGTTTTAAAAATGTACAACCCATTTCTCATTACTGATGGGCAATTTTCTCGGCCAGCCGAATGAAAGCTCTCCTCGTCTTGAAAGATTTGCAGCCCAACAGGCGTGACAAAGTGACTTACTTGGCAAATCACAAAAAAACTGGGCTGTGGCCGTGGACCCAGCTGTCAGCCTCTCCACGTACAGTACTCTTCCGATGGAAGTCGTTCCTTGACCAAGTTGGCCATGCCGCGTGGAGAGCACCATGGCGGTGGACGACGGTGAGGCCTAGGAAGGGGACGACGCGGAGCCGGGGAAGACACGGCAGTGGAAGCAAGCGCGGAGAGGAGTATGAGGGTTCACTGGTTCGGCTGCATAGTGAGGCTGCCGTCACCGCAGGGCCTGGCAAGCGGTGGGAATAGTTGGGGTGGTGAGGCCTCCGCGGCAGCACAGCCGGCCATGGGAGGCAGGAGCATGCGACACGACTGGTGCTGCTTTGGGCGGCTAGAGCAAGAAGACCAGAGTTTGAAGAAGCACTACGCCCGTTGGATGGACATCGTACGGTCACTAGAGCTAGAATTGTTCATATTGACTAAGTTGACAAAGCCCTCCGTCCCCGTCAACTTTGTTGGCCCACAAGTCATCCTCCCACTATGGCAGGTCCCAGCTAGCAGGGGGTATTCATTTTTTTGTGCGTAATAAGGAGGCACTTCCTTGCGTGCGAAGATATAGCTGGTGGGTCCGACATGTCAGCGGGGGGAACGTTTTTTTCGCGAAATACAGAGGCCCTTCCGGTGGGTCCTAACTGTAAGGTGGAGGGATCATTATTTTGCGCGTACAGTCCATGGTCGATGGATGTCATTCGTTGACCAAGTTGACCAAGCCGCGCCGAGAGCACCATGTCGGTGGACGACGGCGAGGCCTAGGAAGGGAACGATACGGAGCCGGAGAAGACTCGGCAATGGTTGCCCATGCGGTGGGGAGTACGAGGGTTTACTGGTCCGGCTGCCGCCGCCGACAAAATAACAGGAGGTGTGGGTGAGTAGAGGAATGGCCTGGCCAGCAATGGTGTAGGGTGGGGCGGTGCGGCCTGTGCGGCAGCATAGCCGGCCACGGGAGGCGGGAGCAGGCAGTCCCACCAGAGCTGGTTTGGGCGACTGGAGCAAGAAGATCAGATATTGAAGAAGTAGCATGGCCGTTGGATGTCACTGCTGCTAGAATCGTTTGTGGACTAAGTTGACAAAGCCAAACACTACTAGGGAAAACCTTATACACAAAAATTTAGCAACAGCGCGGGTCAAAAAAGGGAGCTAGTGCCACATAGCAGTAGCGACCGTAGAAAAACCGCGCTACAGATACAACTTTAGCAGTAGCGCGTGTAGTGGCGAAAGCGCTACTACTAATATTTCCATTGCTAGAATGATAGGCTACGCATAGCAGTAGCGGCTTATAGTAAATGCGCCATCGCTAGGGAATAAGTAGCAGCGCTTCCTAGGAAGAGCGCTACTACTAATGGAAATAAAATAAGATGAAAACAAACAGAAAAGTAAATGAAAATGAAAGAAATAGAAAAGGGAGAAAGGAAAAATAAAATGTAAAGCAAAATAAATGAAAAGCTTAAAAACTGAGGAAGGCATAGCAGCAGCGTGTGTTTGTAAGAGGCGCTATAGCTAACGTAGCTGCAGCGCATGTCTTAGACCCCCGCTATAGAAACAGAAAAGGAAATTAAAAAATGGAAGAAAATTACATAGCTATAGCAGCAGCGAAGTTTTGTAAAATCGCTATAGCTATCTTAGCTATCGCTGCTTACCAAACACGCCACCGCTAAGTTTGACTTAACCAAAAACCGCTTCCCCGCCACCACTTCTCCCCAAATCCTCAACCCACCCAGCCATTGCCTCCCCGATTCGTCGTCGCCCCACTTCGCCGCCGCCTCTCGCCGACGCCGACGCCACTCAGAGCTGCTTGGCGCTGCCGACGCCACCGAGCCGCCTCTAACGCCACGGAGCCGCTGCTGCCTCGTCGGCCACCACCGAGCCACCGCCGACGCCACCGGATCCTTCCTCGCCACAACTGCCTCCCTCGCCACCAGAGACGCCCATGCCTCCTCGCCGTCACCGGAGTCGCCCTTGCCTCCGTCGCCACCACTGCCTCCGTCGCCACCACCGGAGCCATCCTCTGTAAGCCCCCACCCCTCCTCTCTCTCATGCATAGGTTATCTAGTTTAATTAGGTTAATTATCTAGGTTAGGGCAAAAATTTAGTTAGGGCTTTGACAGAGAAGTAGTTAGGTTAACTAGTTTAATTAGGTTAATTATCTAGGTTAGTGCAAAAATTTAGTTAGGGCTTTGACAGAGAACTAGTCAGGTTAACTAGTTTAATTAGGTTAATTATCTATGTTAATTAGTGCAAAAATTTATTTTGGCCTTTGACAGAGAACTAGCTGCGTTAACTTGTTTAATTAGGGCTAATTATCTAGGTAAACGAGATTAACTAACTAGGTTAAATAGGTAGGTTAATTAGGTTCGTTGGATTAACAAGCTATGTTAAGTAGGTTGGCTAGGTTAGAGGAAAATTTTATTTTAGAGCATTAGGTCGGAAGGGTTAGAGAAATGGAGTTCCTTTGCAATTTAATTGGGTTCTATCCTAGGCGAGAGAGGGTTAGAGATAATAATGTGTGTTTGTGTGAGAGAGAGGAATAGCTAGATCAACATAATTTGGGTTCTGTCCTAGGCGAGAAGTGTTTAGTGAGGTCATTTTGAAAGGTTTTGATTTTTGAAAAGACCACTATTTTTCAAGGAAAAGAATTTAGGCAAATTTTATTTTTCATTGAAGTGGTCATGTTATATCTTTTCATTGAAGTTGTTCGATTGTGCCCAAGTGGCTTTGTTGTTTCAGTGAATGATGTTGAGTGGCCTTATGTTTTGCCGAATGTTGATTCAATTCTGTTCCAGCAAATTTCAGGTTCTCGATTTGTCCACTTTTTAGCAAAGGTCATGCCGAAATTTTCCGTGAATTTCGGCATGACTTGTGCTACAAACTAGGACATATCGAGTGCCCGGGATTTGCCGCACCAAGAAGGAGTCAACATTCCTGCAAAACAATAGTCCTTTTTTATGTCATTATTCATTTTATTAGGTCTAGAATTAATTGACTAGATTTAATCATAGGAAACATGGCTAGCAACGATGAAGGACAGGGTTTTGGTGATTGCGACGACGTCTACCTGGCGGCAGACGAATATTTTAGCCGTATCGATGTCACGACCGGTTTTTCAATAAAAATATTTATTGAGCAACCGACCTATGTAATCCAGTATGAGGAAAATCCTCCATACCGGTAGACAGAACTTTGATACAATAAGCCAGTAGCATTAAAATATTACAGGGTCGAGCTGAAGATGCCCAACCAATTATTACAAACACGCCAATAATTATACATAATGGCGGATATGACACAATGGCGTGGGTGGCAATACTACCGACTCGAGATATAAGTGATTGGTGGAATAACACGTTGGGGTGGATAATAAGACTACTACATCGGGCGGCTCATCGAAAGGCCGAGGTGAGGCTTGATGAATTTATTTGGGTAGCGGAAGCGGATATATCACAATGACTAATCCAGGGTCGACGAGACCGACCGATTCCTCTAGGCGCCGGACTCGCCATCGAACTCTTCATCCATGAGATCGCCTCACAAGATCTCGCCAAATCAACAAGCCGTGAGTACTTTGAAAGTACTCGCAAGACAGTTCGACAAAAGATATAACAAATGTATGCATGAATGCGACATGATTGATTTATGACAATGTGCTATCAAATCAGATCACAAAGTAAGTAAAAGGGAATCGGCGGTAGTCCGCCGAAAACCCAAAGAAGATAAACTCAAACCGATCGGTGTCCAAGCGACGCCAAGGGTGAACAAATAAGTAAAACATGCCACACGGGTGTCTAAGCGAAACCTCATAAAGGGCTTATATTGAAAGAAAAGACATGCGTGCCACAGTCGGATGTCGGAGCGACATCATAGAAAGGGCTTATAACAAAATTAAATAATAATAATGCCGCAGTCGGACGTTGGAGCGACATCATAGAAAGGGCTTATAACAAAAGTAAACAATAACAATGCCGCAGTCGGACATCTGAGCGACATCGCAGAAAGGGCTTATAATAAACGTAAATAATAACAATGCCATGATCGGACGCCCGAGCGACATCGCAGAAAGGGCTTATAACAAAAGTAAATAATAACAATGCCGCAGTCGGACGTCTGAGCGACATCGCAGAAAGGGCTTATAATTCATTTTACATAACTGACAAGAAATGGTGCTCACGGAAAATATTCCTCACAAGGCAATAAGCGGTTAGTCCATTCACAGGAATAAATATTTAACACTCATATGGTTCTCGGAGTTTCACACCGAGACCGACACTTGACAAGATAAGGTGAACACGGTACTTGGACATGGATAAGATGAAATTCAAGAATTTTGACTCGCAGAGTTTGTACCAAAATTGTCCACAGCCAACGGATTTCGTAGTCACGAAGGACTAGTTCCGCTTACGGTATTTCGAGGAAACACAGCTAACCAAGACACACCCATCATACCTCACGCTGCCGTGAATCACCCTAGACAGCGCTCAAGAAAAACTTTGAGACGGGAGATCACAATCTCGAATAGCATGGGATCAAATTTATTTACGCTAGCTCTAAGGGTGCCCCTCTCGGTCCCAACCGAAACACCCATGCCCCCGACCGATGAAAGGCTTTAATCCAGGCCATGGAACCCTCATCCCGCCTCTCGATTTGGTGTGTACCAGGAAGTGGTTTGCAGCTTATTGTCAGTATCCCTATGGGAAACAGTGGTAGTAATCTGAAAGGGAGACGGACGGAATTTGACTGATTTATGTTGACATTGGTCAACGATCCGCATAAGCCTGGCATGCTACAACACTGCCATCTTACCCATACTCATGCCAACTCATGGCCATGCAACATGTTTCCAACAACTCATGGATTTTCCAAAACTCACTTGCCTCAACTCTTACGAGATAAACTTTCATCGAGATGCTAATGAACGTGCCATGATACAAAAATAATGCAAACATGCCCAAACACTCATCATATCAAAAGTTCAAACATTGCTTGCCTGGTTCGAGTAGTCGGGTCTAGCTCGGTGAAGTTCATGGTTCCGTCACCTCCTTCAGTATCTACGGTACACAAAACACACGCGCTAACGTAAATACCGTGGGGTACAGAAAAGTAATCCAAATATTTTTCAAATAAATATGATAAAAACTAGACAAAATTTTGAAGAGGACAGAAAAAGAATCACTCAAAAATTCCTTTCTGTTAAAAAGTTATAAGAGTTTTGGTCCAAGGACCCATCTGTAATGAAACAGAAAACCCTCAGGGGCCTAAGCAGAAAAGTGCAGAAAAACGGTTCAGAGTAGAAAGCGTATTTGCCAGAGTACGCTTTCAGAAAACGGTTCAAAAAAACAACAGAGAGGCTGACGGGCGGGTCCCACCCGTCAGGTTTGAATATTTGAAAGAGGCGGCAGAGCACGACGGTGCCCGAGAGTCATGGTGGTCCGGCCATGGCGATCCACGGCGAGGTAGGGAGATCGGAAGGTACCTCCGTGCTCGTGGCGCCATTCCGCTGTCGGTGGGTGGTGGTGGTGGTCGCCGCGAGCACCACGCCGACGGCAGCTCTTGCTCCGCGGACGGCGGTTCGGGTGGTCGGGCCTCGCGGAGAGTGCTGCGGAGGTTAAATTGAGGTGGGGTTAGCCTCCTAGTGGTGCCACGAGGCTACGGGCAAGAGTAGGGCGGTGGAGGAGTTCTCACCAAGAGAACGCTGCGGAGCCCGAGGCGGATGGAGTTGGCCGGAGTCGGGAAGAAGGCCCCTCGAGGCTCTTCCAAAGGCTAGGCGGGTCCGTGAGGTGGTGGAGTTGTGCGAGGCGAGAGCAAGCTCGGGGTGCTATTTATAGATGGCCCGAGGCGGTTGCCGTGAACGGATAAGTCCGGCGAGTGTTACGGCGCGCAGGCATTGGTCGGGTGGTTTTAGGGTTGAGTGCCATCATGGAGGTCAACTGATTCCGTTTAGGTGCTGAACGAGCCGGGATTTGGTTGCTTTGGGTATGCTCGACGGAACGGAGCGGCGCGACCCGTCGGCGGCAGGGAGCACGTTTCGTGCTTGCCGGGCCACGGCGACGGTGCCGCGGGCGTGCGCTGGCATGCATGAGCCACGCGGAGCGCTAGGGAGAGCTGGGCGGCGCAGAACGGCGCAGCTGGGTGGTGCCTTCTGTCGACCGCCACGGGAGGTCCCGACGCCGCAGAAGACGCCGGCGAGGTTGGGCTAGGGCGCCACCGACGCCAGGAACGAGCCAAGCGCTCGTGTGGTGCTCCGGACAGGGAGGAGGGCTGTGAGCAACGTGCCAAGTGCACTGCCGACGCGTGATGAACTCCGACGAAGGGAAACGACATCAACTCTCAAACTCTGAACTTTTCTCGAAAATGCAAAGAAACAAAGGCTGCCAGGTGTTCGATGTAATGATTTTGGCATGTGGGAGTTTCTCCTTGAGCTGATTTTTGGTGGAGGGCCTCTCATTGCATCTGGAGGCTGCCTGAATTTTTGTGGAATTTTGGAGCAGTGAGGATATGAATTTCACCAAATTTGACAAATCTGGTCCAAACTTGCGAGACTGAAATTTGAAATTTTTAAAAGAAGAAGAGTGGATCTTGATTGTTCTAGGTTGTGGGTACCAAGGACTATCCAGGGAGTTGGTTTGAGGTCAAAGCTCAATTGCATTTAGGTACTTGCTTTGCAAATCACCTAGGCTCAAAATAATGGATAGAAAAGATTTGGGAGGAGAAATAAATGAAATAAAATTCAGAAATGGATTGAACTTGTTGAGACAGAATGTTTGGATTGCCCTAAAGTGGAAGGAGAGATTTTTGGGAAGATTTTACCATGTGGTGCATGGTAAAATCATGAGTGGTTTCAATATTGGAGAAGAAGCAAAACTCCTAGGGTTTTCATTTTAAGAGAAAATAGAATCCAAAATTTTTGAATTTTGAGAAGAGGGCAATCAGAAGAAAAGTTAAAAAAAACCAAACACCAGAGTTGAAGGAGATGCCAAAATAAAATCCTTCCTAAAGGGAAAAAGATTTTGAGAGAGAGATTTTTGGAAGGGTTTAAATGACCTTCTTCAAATCCAACAAAGTTTTTGAAGAAAACCAAAAGAACATTTTTGGAGTGTCACAACACCTACCCCCTTAGGAAAAATCTCGTCCCCGAGATTCCAGCTGATCCTCAAATAAATGTGGGTGCTCTTTCCGAAGGAAATCCTCTCTTTCCCAAGTGGCTTCACTTTCGGTGTGGTTGCTCCATTGAACTTTGAAGAACTTGATGGTTTTCTGTCGGGTTATCCTTTCAGACTCTTCCAAGATTTTTATTGGATGCTCCCGGTATGTAAGGTCTGGCTGCACGTCAATGTTTTCATGGGGTACGCGTTTCTCTGGGTTGCTCACGCACTTCCTCAATTGTGAGACGTGGAACACGTCATGGATGTCGAATAAATCTTCGGGTAAGTCTAGCTGGTAGGCTACCGTGCCTTTTCGTGCCACTATGCAGAATGGTCCGATGAATCTTGGGGCTAGCTTCCCTTTAATCTTGAATCGATGCAGGCCTCTCATAGGGGATAATCGTAGGTACACAAATTCACCGGGTTCAAAGCTGATTCCCCGATGTTTCTGATCGTAATAACTCTTCTGTCGACTTTGGGCTGTCTTGAGTCTGTCCTTAATCACCTTGACCTTATCTTCAGCCTCCTTGAGCATTTATGGGCCGAAGATATGGCTGTCTCCGGTTTCCGACCAATTTAGCGGGGTACGACATCTTTGCCCGTACAGAGCTTCAAATGGTGCCATTTGCAGGCTGGCCTGATAACTATTGTTATATGCAAATTCTGCGTATGGTAACTCTCTTCCCAACTGGTCCCATAGGTGAGGACACATGCTCTCAAAGATATCTTCTAGAATCTGGTTTACTCGCCGCCTGCCCATCCGTCTGGGATGGTATGCGGTACTCAATGCCACTGAGTTCCCGAGCTTGTTGTAAGTGATCCCAAAATCGGAGACGAATTGAGTGCCTCTGTCCGAGATTATTTTCTTTGGGACTCCATGTAAGCATTTATACGGGAAAGGTAGAGCCTAGCAAGCTTCGAGTGGTGTGGGTTGTCTTCACGGGATGAAGTGTGCTACTTTAGTCAGTCTATCGCTGATGACCCATATGGCATCATGTCCGTGTCGTGACCGAGGTAGTCCAACAATAAAATCCATTCCAATCTCGCCCCATTTCCACTCGGGTATCTTATTTGGTTGCAATAGTCCGCCGGTTTCTCGTGCTCGCCTTGATGCGCTGACATGAGTCACAACATGCAATAAACGTGGCTATGTCTCTTTTATACCATGCCACCAAAATGTTTCAAGATCTTTGTACATTTTTGTTCCTCCAGATGGATTGAATACGGAGCGTGTGGCCTTCAGCCAAGATTTGTTGTTTAAGGTCATGGATATTTGGTACGCAAAGTCTATTCCGCACCACAATATTCCTTGCTCATCGATAAGGAATTCGAGGCCTTGCCCAAATTCATCTTCCGCTTTATGCCTTCAATGCTGGGGTGTCCACGTTGAGCCTCTTTAACCTTTTCTATCAGGGTAGGCTGTAACTCTAAGTTCGACACACCGCCATCGGTGACCACCATCGATTGAGCTTAGCAAATTCCTGCTGGAATTCAGGTCTCAAGTTTGGCATGTTGTCGTTGTTCGACTGGGGTTCCACTCGAGCATCTGCTACAACATTTGCTTTGCTCGGGTGGTAGTGGATTCCAACATCATAATCCTTTACTAATTCCAACCAGCGTCGCTGCCAGAAATTGAGTTCTGTTGTGTGAAAATATACTTGAGGCTTTTGTGGTCCGTGTATATTTCACAACGATTTCAAGTAAGAAGTGTCTCCATTCCTTGAGTGCATGAATAACTGCTGCTAATTCTAGGTCATGAGTAGGATAATTTTCCTCATGCTTGCGGTTGTCTCGAAACATATGCGATAACCTTGCCTTTCTTGCATTAATACGCACCCGAGGCCCTTTCGAGATGCGTCACAATATACCTCAAAATTCTTGTGTATGTCTGGCACAATTAATACTGGTGCTGTCTTCAGTTTCCTCTTCAGTTCTTGGAAACTTTTCTCGCAAGCTTCCGTCCATTTAAACTTCCTGTCTTTCTTGAGTAGTTGCGTCATTGGCTTTGCTATGGTGGAGAATCCTTCAATAAATCTTCGGTAGTATCCCAAGAAACTTCGCACATCCGTCACGCTGGCTGGTGGCTTCCAGCCAAGTACGGCCTTGACCTTTTCCGGGTCTACAGCGATACCTTCTTGGGTCAGTACGTGGCCCAGAAAACCTACTTGTTTTAGCCAAAATTCACACTTGCTGAATTTAGCGTACAATTGATGTTTCCTGAGTTCCCCTAATACAATTCGGAGATGTTCAGCGTGCTCTTCTGGTGTTTTGGAGTATACCAGAATATCATCGATAAATACCACAACAAACTTGTCCATAAACTTCATGAATACTTTGTTCATGAGGTGAACAAAATATGCGGGCATTTGTTAGTCCGAATGGCATTACGGTGAACTCATACAATCCAGATCCGGAGGTGAAAGCTGTCTTGGGAATATCTTCGTTCGACTTTCAGTTGATGGTATCCCGACCTCAAGTCAATCTTTGAGAACACCTTGGCCTGAGCGAGTTGATCGAATAAATCATTTATTCGTGGCATCGGATATTTGTTCTTGATTGTGACCATGTTTAGCGCCGATAGTCTATGCACAATCTCAGTGTTCCATCCTTCTTTTGGCAAATAAAATTGGTGAACCCTGTGGTGAGGAGTTGGCTCAGATATAACCCTTGTCCAAGAATTCTTTTATTTGCTTCTTCAGTTCTACCAATTCGGATGGTGCCATTCTGTATGGTTTCTTGTATATGGGAGCGGTTCCGGGTGCTAGCTCAATGCTGAATTCTATCTCTCGGTCTGGTGGCATGCCTGGTAGCTCTTCGAGAAATATATCTGGAAATTCACACACTACGGGAACCTTGCTCAATTCAGAAATATCCACCTTGTTCAATCTCGGTTGCCGGGATATTTTTCTTTCCTTGGCTGAAACTTTTATGGTCTTCCCGTGGTGATGGGTGAGAATTATGGTCCTGTTGAAGCAGTCAATAAAACCTTTGTTGGTGGTTAACCAATCCATCCCTAAAATGACATCCAGTCCTTTATTTTCCACAACGATAAGATTTGCGTGAAACTTCAACCCTTCAAACTCGATAACCACACCCTGGCAATAATTCTGGGTAACTTGCTTAATTCGAGGGGACTTGACGATCATAGATTTTTCCAAGGGAAGCATCGAAAATTATTTTGCAAGGCAAAACTTTTCAAACGAATGAGTGAGAAGCTCCGTAATCAAACAAAACCATGGCAGCTATTGTGTTGACAGGAAACGTACCGAGTACGATATCTGGGGCATTTAGTGCTTCCTCTTTGGTCACGTGGTTCAGATGACCCTTCCTGTGGTTGTTATTTGGGTTGAAATTGTTGCGATTTGGCGCCAATTATTGCCTCCGTTGTTCGGCTTTGGGGTCGAAGTTCTTGGCTTGGGGCACCGCTTGGCATAGTGCCCTTCTTCTCCACAAGTGTAACAGGTAACGCCTGGGCGGTATGTGAACTCCTTGTCCCTTGCATGAAAATTCTTGATTGGGCGTGAGACGCTTGTCGGGGTTTGGGTGTCCAGTTTTTCGAACATCTGTCTTGCTGCGGTGGTTGCGGCGTGATTAGTCTGGTCCTCTTCCGCTTATGGAAATCTTCTAAGTTGCGCTCTCATTTTCCAAGGTAATGGCCTTATCCACCAGCCGCCTTAAAATGTGGAAAGGTGTGTACGATCAATTGGCATTTAAGCGCCGGTGTCGACCGCCTAGGAATTTCTCCATCTTTTGTTTTCCAACATACGCCTCCTCGTTGGCGAAGCGAGACAGCAGAGTAAACTGACTGTTGTATTCGACACCGCCATTGTCCTTTGCTTGAGGTCATCAAATTCTCTTTTTGATCCTCATAAGACTCTTAGGAATATGTGCCCCACTTAAAACCTTCTTTAAATTCCTCCCATGTTATATTATTTTCGTTGGGGTGCATGTGTAGGAAATTTTCCCACCACGATGCGGCTACTCCAGTGAGATAGTGCGGAGCATAAAGCACTTTCTCAAGATCTGAAAACTGGGCAATAATTAATTTTCTATCCATATCTCGAAGCCAGTCTTCGGCTTCAAGAGGTTTGTCAGTGTGAGGAAAAGTTTGGGGACGTGTCTTCTGTAGGTCAGATAACTTTGATTGTTGCTGATACTGTCCACGGTGATTCCTCATATTGATGACTTGGTTCATTATTTCCTGATGTTGTTGTTGACTTTGCTCATAAAGACGGCACATTTGGGAAAGTGTCATTTCATTGTCCTGTTGACTTGACTGCCCCTGTGTGAAATTGTTGCTTGGGGGTGTGCCAAAATTTTCTTCTGACGGAGTTGGCATGGAGCGCGTCCAAGGACGAGACATTGTTCACTCTGGGGATATATTTTGCAACACTCATAAGGAAAGAAATTGAGTCACAAAAATCAATAAATTCATGAAGACGAAAAAGAAAAATTGCAAATGCTCCAAGCTTTTTCAAGAGAATAAACGTTTGCGCACGGAGAAGGACTGCTCATTACATATCTTACACGCAAGCAGTAATTATACAATACATCACTCAGGATATGCGTACATAATCCTGACATGTTATTTAGGCTAGTGCACTCCTCCAGTTCCTACATGATGCGCAAACAAGCTACTTCTCACAGCCTACGTACATATAAACATATCGTACAAGTCGGTACATCGCATGGCGTCTAAGCGTACTTAGTCGGAGATGGTAAGGATTTCCCTTGGCCTGCCAAGGGTGAGGCGCAGTGAGGCTAGGGACTCAACCTCCTATTCGGTGATAGGCTCCAGACGTGAGGTGCTGCACTGAGTTGGTGGAGGAGGTGCCCTATGCGGGACAACTCGAACATGAGCGGGCACGAGGGGTGGGGCAGAACGAACCGGAGTAGGCGCAATGACATGGTTGAACTCCTCCGTGGTAGGCAGGCGACGAGTAGTGGTGAGCGCAGTAGGAGCAAACGATGCTGATGACGAGACGAAAGTCAGTGGCAGTGCGGCGCGCAGGAGCTCCCTCCTGTTGGCGGCACAGCCATGGACCGAGTCCATGTGGGCAGCTACAAAGTCGTCCACCAGGTTGTCGAAGGCTGCCTCCAAAGCCCGGAGATACTCGATGAGCATCTCAAACGCTTTGTCCCGTTCTCCTCTGGGGCAAGAGAACGCGTAGTGGCAGGTATATGGCATGTGACATGGCAGGTAGCGGTAGCGACGAGTCTTCATTAAAGGAAGGATGTCCTTGAGACGAGCTATCGCCTCACGGGCTGCCATCTGCAGTGCATGCTTCTCCGGCTCTCCCCAAGAACCGGAAGCGGCGTAACTCAATACGCCCTCCCTTGAATTGCACCGCGGCTTGGTGCATGGTTAGACGGTCATTGACCTTGTGCTGAGAGAGTGAGAAGACTAGGCGCATAGCTGGCCCTATGGCGACTTGGACGATGAAGGAGAGAAGCTTGACGAACCCATCGGGCATGTTGGCGAACATCTGCGACTCGCAGTCGTTGCCAGCCATCTACAGAAGTAGGCAAAAATCCTGAGTAGTCAAATCATAAATTTATGCTGACTGTCAGAAATTGACTACATTTGTAAAAATAATAAACAACTCTATTCTGCTAATAACCGATTAGCGATCGCACCTAGTGGCTTCCTACAGTCAGCCTGGCTCTGGTACCAAGCTTTTCACGACCGGTTTTTCAATAAAAATATTTATTGAGCAACCGACCTATGAAATCCAGATGAGGAAAATCCTCCATACCGTAGACAAAATTTTGATACAATAAGCCAAGAGCATTAAAATATTACAGGTCGAGCTGAAGATGCCCAACCAATTATTACAAACACGCCAATAATTATACATAATGGCGGATATGACACAATGGTGTGGAGTGGCAATACTACCGACTCGAGATATAAGTGATTGGTGGAATAACACGGTGGGGTGGATAATAAGACTACTACATCGGCGGCTCATCGAAAGCCGAGGTGAGGCTCGATGAATTTATTTGGGTAGCGGAAGCGGATATATCACAATGACTAATCCAGGGTCGCACGAGACTGACCGGGATTCCTCTAGGCGCCGACTCGCCATCGAACTCTTCATCCATGAGATCGCCTTCACAAGATCCGCCAAATCAACAAGCCGTGAGTACTTTGAAAGTACTCGCAAGACAGTTCGGACAAAAGATATAACAAATGTATGCATGAATGCGACATGATTGATTTACGACAATGTGCTATCAAATGAGTATCACAAAGTAAGTAAAAAGGGTATCAGCGGTAGTCCGCTCGAAAACCCAAAGAAGATAAACTCAAAACCGATCGGGTGTCTGAAGCGACGCCTCGAAGGGTGAACAAATAAGTAAAACATGCCACAGTCGGGTGTCTAAGCGACACCTCATAAAGGGCTTATATTGAAAGAAAAGACAATCGTGCCACAGTCGGACGTCGGAGCGACATCGTAGAAAGGGCTTATAACAAAATTAAATAATAATAATGCCGCAGTCGGATGTCTGAGCGACATCACAGAAAGGGCTTATAACAAAAGTAAACAATAACAATGCCGCAGTCGGACATCTGAGCGACATCGCAGAAAGGGCTTATAATAAACGTAAATAATAACAATGCCGCAATTGGACGTCTGAGCGACATCGCAGAAAGGGCTTATAACAAAAGTAAATAATAACAATGCCGCAGTCGGACGTCTGAGCGACATCGCAGAAAGGGCTTATAATTCATTTTACATAACTGACAAGAAATGGTGCTCACGGAAAATATTCCTCACAAGGCAATAAGCGGGTTAGTCCATTCACAGGGAATAACTATTTAACACTCATACGGTTCTCAGGACTTTCTGTCACCGAGACTGACACTTGACAAGATATGGTGAACACGGTACTCGGACATGGATAAGATGAAATTCAAGAATTTTGACTCTGCAGAGTTTGTACCAAAATTGTCCACAGCCAACGGATTTCCGTAGTCACGAAGGACTAGTTCCGTTCTGGTATTTCGGAGGAAACACAGCTAACCAAGACACACCCATCATACCTCACGCTGCCAGGAATCACCCTAGACAGCGCTCAAGAAAAACTTTGAGACGGGAGATCACAATCTCGAATAGCATGGGATCAAATTTATTTACACGCCTCTAAGGGTGCCCCCTCTCGTCCCAACCGAAACACCCATGCCCCCGACCGGATGAAAGGCTTTAATCCAGGGCCATGGAACCCTCATCCCGCCTCTCGATTTGGTGTGTACCAGAAGTGGTTTCAGCTTATTGTCGTATCCCTTGCGGAAACAGGTGGTAGTACGAAAGGGGAGACGGACGGAATTTGATCGATTTATGTTGACACTGGTCAAAGATCTGCATAAGCCCGGCATGCTACAACACTGCCATCTTACCCATACTCATGCCAACTCATGGCCATGCAACATGTTTCCAACAACTCATGGATTTTCTGAAACTCACTTGCCTCAACTCTTATGAGATAAACTTTCATCGAGATGCTCATGAACGTGCCATGATACAAAAATAATGCAAACATGCCCAAACACTCATCATATCAAAAGTTCAAACATTGCTTGCCTGGTTCGGAGTAGTCGGGGTCTAGCTCGGTGAAGTTCGCGGTTCCGTCACCTCCTTCGGTATCTACGGTACACAAAACACACGCGCTAACGTAAATACCGTGGGGTACAGAAACGTAATCCAAATATTTTTCAAATAAATATGATAAAAAACTAGACAAAATTTTGAAGAGGACGGAAAAAGAATCACTCAAAAATTCCTTTCTGTTAAAACGTTATAAGAGTTTTGGTCCAAGGACTCATCTGTAATGAAACAGAAAACCCTCAAGGGCCTAAGCAGAAAAGTGCAGAAAAACGGTTCAGAGTAGAAAGCGTATTTGCCAGAGTACGCTTTCAGAAAACGGTTCAAAAAAAACAACAGAGAGGCTGACGGGCGGGTCCCACCCATCAGGTTTGAATATTTGAAAGAGGCGGCAGAGCACGACAGTGCCCAAGAGCCGCGGTGGTCGCCGGCGGCGATCCACGGCAAGGTAGGGAGATCGGAAGGTACCTCCGTGCTCAGGGCGCCATTCCGCGTCGGTGGGTGGTGGTGGTGGTCGCCGGCGAGCACCACGTCGACGGCAGCTCTAGCTCCGGCGGACGACGGATCGGGTGGTCGTGGGCCTCGACGGAGAGTGCTGCGGAGGTTAAATTGAGGTGGGGGTTAGCCTCCTAGTGGTGCCACGAGGCTACGGGCAAGAGTAGGGCGGTGGAGGAGTTCTCACCGAAGAGAACGTTGCCGGAGCCCGAGGCAGACGGAGTTGGCCGGAGTCGAGGAAGAAGGGCCCCTCGAGGCTCTTCCAGTGGCTAGGCGGGGTCTGGTGAGGTGGTGGAGTTGTGCGAGGGCAAGAGCAAGCTCGGGGGGTGCTATTTATAGATGGCCCGAGGCGGTTGCCGTGAACGGATAAGTCCGGCGAGTGTTACGGCTGCGCAAGGTATTGGTCGGGGTGGTTTTAGGGTTGAGTGCCATCGTGGAGGTCAACTGATTCCGTTTAGGTGCTGAACGAGCCGGGATTTGGTTGCTTTGGGTATGCTCGACGGAACGGAGCGGCGCGACCTGCCGGCGGCAGGGAGCACGCTCGCGGCTTGCCGGGCCACGGCGACGGTGCTGCTGGCGCGTGCCGGCATGCATGATCCACGCGAGCGCTTAGGGAGAGCTGGGCGCAGAACGGCGTTGTCTGGGTGGTGCCTTCGTCGACCGCCACGGAGGTCCCGACGCCGCAAAAGACGCCGGCGAGGTTGGGCCAGGGCGCCACCGACGCCAGGAACGAGCCAAGCGCTCGTTTGGTGCTCCGGACAGGAGGAGGGCTGTGAGCAACGTGCCAAGTGCACCATCAACGCGTGGACTGTACTCGGCGAAGGGAAACGACATCAACTCAAACTCTGAACTTTTCTGAAAATGCAAAGAAACAGTGCCGGCCAGGTGTTCGACAGAATGATTTTGGCATGTGGAGTTTCTCCTTGAGCTGATTTTTGGTGGAGTGGCCTCTCATTGCATCTGGAGGCTGCCTTGCAGTGAGGATATGAATTTCACCAAATTTGACAAATCTGGTCCAAACTTGCAGTGACTGAATTTGAAATTTTTGAAAAGAAGAAGAGTGGATCTTGATTGTTCTAGGTTGTGGGTACCAAGGACTATCCAGGGGAGTTGGTTTGAGGTCAAAGCTCAATTGCATTTAGGTACTTGCTTTGCAAATCACCTAGGCTCAAAATAATGGACAGAAAAGATTTGGGAGGAGAAATAAATGAAATAAAATTCAGAAATGGATTGAACTTGTTGAGATAGAATGTTTGGATTGCCCTAAAGTGGAAGGAGAGATTTTTGGGAAGATTTTACCATGTGGTGCATGGTAAAATCATGAGTGGTTTCAATATTGGAGAAGAAGCAAAACTACTTGGGTTTTCATTTTAAGAGAAAATAGAATCCAAAAATTTTGAATTTTGAGAAGAGGGCAATTAGAAGAAAAGTTAAAAAAAAACCAAACACCAGAGTTGAAGGAGATGCCAAAATAAAATCCTTGCTAAAGGGAAAAAGTTTTTGAGAGAGAGATTTTTGGAAGGGTTTAAATGACCTTCTTCAATTCCAACAAAGTTTTTGAAGAAAACCAAAAGAACATTTTTGGAGTGTCACAATCGATGATCAACCGATGTTGTTGCTAGGACCACCGGTGGCATCGGGGACTGAGACCGACACGCAGACCGGTGCTGAGACCGAGACCGGCGCTGAGATTCAGACCGGCATCGAGACCGGCGCTGAGACCGGTGCTGCCTCGGGGAGCGGAGCCGGTGTAGAACCGAAAGCAAAGAGGCAACGTCTTCCTAACAAACTCAGGACTACTAGACTGGGGGTCACGGAGGTGGACGACGACAATTTTGAGCCAAAGGCGCCCGAGGAAGCGTGCGCGTGCTACGGCAATCAAATTGGCTGCATCATACGGACAACCGCCACCATCAATGATGAGAAACTACAGAAGATAGAAAATCTGAGGAGCTCCCTCCTAAAGAAGTTTCACCAGATATTCTTGTTCCCGGGCCGGAATGAGAAGGATTATGAAGATCCAGATGAGGACCCGGCAATGAAGAAGATAAACAAACACGCCATGACCAAGTTTAGCGACGCGTTGGCCGCCTGGAAAAATCGAGTGAAAGCAAAGATCAACGATGGGGAACCCTACTCCGAGATTGTAAAGGATCATCCGACAATCACGGAAGAGCAGTTTCAAATATTCAAGGAGGCTTGCAAGGCCGAAGCTGCCAAAAAAAGTCTAAGTACATGAAGGGGCTTCAAAAGAGGAACATTGGGAGCCACCACCTCGGAAGCCGTGGTTACGGCGGAAAGAGGTCCAAATGGGCCAAGGAGGACGCGAAGCCGTGAGTCCGGGCATCCTGCACCCTTTGGCGGATTTCACCGTCCCGCAGGAGCGTGGCGCCCCGAGGGCCCGACACCATTGGGACCCACTGAAGAAGGTTTACGAGACAACACCGGTCATTACGGAGTTCATGAGACTGCTGGTAATTTTAGTTTCTGATCAATTCGACTCCACACGTTAGTCATATTTTTAAACGATCCTTGTGCCTTTTGCAGAGAGAGCAGCACCGGATTGCGGCCGAAAGCGACTCGCCGTCTGAGGCATTGGCGAGGCCCAAGTGGGACACTCCATTCAACCGGGCGTTGAACATATTGAAACGACAACCGGTGGATACCCGACCGTCGTATGGACGCGTGCATGGTGTCGGAGACGGCGCCACGTGGAAGAAGTACTACCGTGAGACCACGGAGGAGAGAAAGGAAAGACGGAGGTTAACTGAAGAAAACATCGACAAGAAGGTTGAGATTGCGGTTGAGAAGAAATCATCTCAGAGAGTCGCAACAGCGGTAGCTGCCACAAAACAGGTGGTTGCAGATTTGTCTACTTCCTTGGTGACGGGCGTTATCACTTGGACAAGGAAAAATCCAGAAAAAAATTCAGAGGACTTACCCCTTGGTGACTTCTTGGGAGCACCTGCTCCCGCACCTGCTCCCGCACCGGCTCCCACACCTGCTCCCGCACCGGCTCCCGCACCTGCTCCCTTTGACTGCCCCGCAGACCGGGACGTGCTCGGCGGTGCTTCATCTTCAGCTGAGCTCGACGCCCTCACGGTATCTGGCACACCGCCCCTTCAATATAAATGTATAATCTCCCGTTTTCGTTTCCTTTCAGATGTCTCACATCGCAGACTTTTCTTTGCAGGCCGACGAAACCCTGCGAACCATATTGTACACCATCGGCGACCAGAAGGTGGTCGTGGGGAAGGCGACGATAATGAAGCCGAAGGAACCATTGTTCCACAGCCGGCCGATCCCCCTGGACGTCTTCAAGGTTTCCATGGCTAGTGTCGAACCGGGCCATGAGAATTTGCCTCCTCCAACACTACTGGTGGATGATGAGGAGACACCGTGGCGACTTGGTGATTTTTGCTATGGGTGGGTCCTGTTGTGGCCAAAGAGTCTGCTTCGTCTGGAGGCGGCCGGGAGCACACTCATGAGCACGTAGCCTCAGCAAGGTATGAACATCAACACCCCACCTACCCAATTAGCATCGGGTGTCGGGTTGGGTGATAGCGGACGGGGTAAGGAGGAGGCTCCATTAGTCGCTGATGATGTCGCCATGGATGAGGATGAGAATGACGATGGCGCTGAACAGTATATCTATACTGGCGCCTCCTCAGGTTTTGAGCATCATGAGTCGGTGCCTGAATTACCATCTCAACGTATTATTGACGACCTTCCGGTAGTAAAGAAGTCTAGGAAGAGAGCGAGGAAAGGCAAAAAAGCTGATTCTATGATCCAGCCGCCTCAGCAGCCTCGGCTTCAGGACCGCATAGATATCCCCGGCGCGGATAAATGGCATATCCCGGTCAACCAATCCTACCTGCAACAGCGCTATGGGCCAGATTCGACAATCTAAGGAGACTTCATGACGATGTGCTGCGGTAGAGAAATGCCTCATCGCCGAAGATCCAGATACCCATCAGACGTGGTTAACGCTCGCGCAAATGTCAGACGTCGACAGCTTCCCTCGCGATAAGTTCTTCCTCCGATTCGATTACTTATTCGACATGTTTCACGTGAAGAAGCTGGATTTTACGCTTGTCCGCCTTTTATGCCTTGCACATGAACTACATCATTGGGGTTGAGCAGATACGCCATATCTGTGTCGCTGACCCGCATTACATGCACGAGATTCTTGGGAGTTCATGCGAGCAGCGTGAATACGCGAGGGATTACATCGCCGGTTTCATGCTCGCCAATAAGGACAAGGAGGCGATTCTCGTGCCTTATCATCCCGTAAGTCATCCGCTGCTATCCTTCCTTCGATTTCAATAATTCATTTGCACGGTGGAGGCTCATTAATTTGAGGTGTACTTATTTTATGCAGCGGCGGTGCGCCGTCCTCATCATCCTCTACCCCTGATTCTCCCACGCCTTTACTTGGACTCGTTGAAGAACATTCACAAAAGGATTACACCCACATCAAAGATGTTCTCGATGATGCTATGTTTTACTACCAAGCAAGGGGTGGAGAGGTTAGGGACAAGAAGAGAAGGGCGGCAGGCCGCATTCGCCATAAGACCGACTTCTGCTGCATCCAAAGAACCGAACGATTCTCTTAATGATGGATTCTATGTCCTACACCACATGCTGGAGTACAGACGGGACCACCAGAACCTTCAAATGTCACCTACATCTGGCGATGCCCATATTCTGCAATGGGCAAATTAAGGACATAGGAGATATCGAGGATCATTGACTTCGAGCTGAGTTCTATAACATCCAGCGCGAACTTGCCCAAATCATCATGAAAGAGGTCGTCGGAAAAACAGGGATGTTCTACGGAGAAGGACAAATGTCGCTGGAAGACGTCCGAATATGGATAGCCTCTCAGCGTCTCGACATGAAGCCTTTCACTAAGCTCGGGGACTATCTCCCTGACCTCGATGGATGGCACGGCATGTTGGAGTGATTGTCGATATATGACAATGTGTCTGTTTAGTCCATACTTTCCGTATGACAAAACTTTGAGTTATGCGCAGTGAAACTTTATTTGTGATGTAATTAAATCGTCCTCCTCCTCGACTAGCGAAGATCACTCTAGTTAGGGCATTTTGGGTACGATGAACTTTGTTATTTATGCTTATGATATGTTGTTTCTATTTTTGTCAAGTCTGTCTCTTTCGTTGCTCAACTATATATGTTGCATATCATCGACTCATGTGACGCACGCAGGTGCATAGATCATCGATGGCGAAGAAGTGCTACGCCAGAGTATATATACAATGAGTGGCCGAGTGTCGTGCCCAGTGTTGCCGGTTTCCGCTTCGAGCGACAGCAGTAGTTAGTTTAGGTTCACGCTAATGCGAGAGAGGATACGAACTCATGTACTCAAAGTGATATCTCTTCTCGCGATACCATTGTTTAGATGGATGACGATGTATTTGCAAGTAATCAAGGACTTGTATCGCTATTTTCTAGATGATGACGAGAGACCACTTTGTGTTGGATGATGATTATGATGAGACTATTTGTATGTATATGCTATGATTATATTCGTGGTCTCGCAGCATTTGTATGTGTATCATGATGACATTTCTATGTGCTAAAGATTCTTCTATAAAGCCTGTTCAAATACAAAACAAATATGCCCAAAAAAACAAAAATCCTGTTAAATTAGCAATGGCGAGTGTATAGAAGTTAGCTGCAGCGCCGCTATAGCAAAGAGCGTGTTGTTGCAAAGGCGCTACAGCTACTAGCAATGGCGTGCTCCCTTTAACCGTGCTGCTGCTACACTTGTGTAGCAAGAGCGCCAGTGACCATGCGCCATCGCTATATGTTAGCTGTATCGCCTTATTAGTAGCGCCCACCCCGCTCATCGACACACCTAAAACCCGCGTTGCTGCTAGCCTTTTCCCTAGTAGTGAAAGTACACGTCAACCTAGTAGACCCACAAGTCAGCCTCCAAATCTGTCCCAAACAGCATACAACCCGAAATTTCTAGCCAGATTCAAATTAATTTTAAATCTAAATATACCTTAATTTAAATTCAATGAAATTTTACCCGCACAAAAACAATGAAATTTAAAATATCAAAATACGAAAGAAAACAGTATTTTGGAACTAATTGTCTGTTTGCTGTATTTTTTCATTTTACAGCCCATTTCTTATTACTTATAGCCCATTTCTTATTACTTATAGCCCATTTTCTTGGCAAAATAAATCCCCCTCCTCATATTGAAAGATTTCCGGCCCAGCAGGGCATAGAAAAGCAAGTAGGCCTACGTTGGTTATTCTGCAAAAAACAAAATAGCTGGCTAGCAATTTTCAGAAAGGAAAAAAACAAACTGGGCTGGTCATGTGCTAAACATATGAAATAAAATCCTGGGCTAGACGGGCCACGGGTCCCGCACAACCCAGTTGGTACCCTTCTCCGTCCCGAAAAAACAAAATTACTGCGCGCATAGCTGGGTCCCTACTGTCATCCTCACCATGTACAGTCATCTCCTTATTCCTCTCGGTTGTTGACCATGTTGACAAAACCAGAGGGCAGCGCCGCGGCGAGCGAACCAAGGCGGAGGACGATGGTGAGGCCTCGGACGGGAACGAACAGGACCCGAGGCAGATCACAGCCAGCCGTGGGAGGCGGGAGCAGGCGGTCCCGCCGGAGTTGGTTTGGCTTTGGCGGCTCGAGGAAGAAGAGACTGAAGAAACACGACAGACGTTGAATGTCAATCCAACGGTCAAGGTTGGCACAATCGTTTGTTGACTAAGCGGACACCAAGTAGCATCCTTTTTATATATAGGAAGAAAACTTCGAGGAAAATGTGTTCATCTGCCGTCCTCCTCACAGGGAATGTTCACCACATAAGTGACTAGCACCCTTGTTTTCAACCGAGAAGTCTTGGGTTCGAGTCCCAGGAACTCTCAATTTTGTCCTCCTTCCTTCCTCGCAAAAAAGGGAAAGAAAATCTTGGGAAGGCGTACAGAACAAGCTAGTGTACCAGTAAAGAGACGTTGCCGAGTTTTAGAAAAAAAGAAAGACGCGCTCCTATAGCTGGTTCGAATCCAAACCTAGACTATGACTATATATAGTGCTATGCTATTCTGCAAGTAATGAAACTGACATATCCAACGTTCACTTCTCCTCTTCTCTACTTACTCTGCCTAGCATCAGAAGCTCTGGCCGTAGCAACCATGTCCGCTGCTTGCTCGTCCACCTGCTCTTCAGCAGGCAACAACCAGATATACGCCAAGTCGCAACCCGTACAATCGCCTGTGGGTATCATCATGCCCGCCGCACGCCACGCATCGCAGCAGCCGATTGCTCATCGCAACCCGCTGCCTTGGTGTGGGCCACCGCTGCAAATCACGCAGAGTCATCCGTCGCGTCTCAACCACAATCCGCAACCCTGGCCGAGTCTTCTACAAATGCCCGAATCATGGGGTAATAATATGTTTAAGTGTTGTTCTGCTGCTTTCAGTTGCTGATTTTTTAATAGTTTGGTTGATGATCTACCAATTTGATTCGTGCAGAAAAGAGAAGATTCGTGTGATTTGTATTTCTGGGAAGTTGCTGATGTGGGGGAATGCAACTACGCTGATTATTTGGTTAGCCGAGGAATCCCAATACCAACAGGTTGGGGTGTTGGACAAGTAACTGAAGGAACGGCAGAAGAGGAAGATGCAGAGCAGAAGGTTAAAGATGCAGCTCCTCTGATCATGGCCAAGCAACAGCTGCTGAACGGCCTTGACAGCAATGAGGAGATGAAAGAGCTTGTGAAGATAATGGGCAAAATCGATGTGCTCTGTAGGATGATTGTCTCTTTATTTGCAGTGTATGTAGCATCGTGATGTATTCAGTGGCTACGACATGAGCACTTTGTTGATACTAGTAATGAATGAAACCTGTGTAGCAGGCTGGGCGTAGTGTTTTAAACAACTAATGATTTCTATTAACGAAAATCAGGGGGTATCCCATTTTGTTCATATAAATAAATAAATAGCATAGGCCCTATCGGGTCAGCTTTGTTCTCATTCGAAGACGTCGAGCAAATTGCAGTCCAACAGCAAACTATGTCATCAAAATTCAAGTTTCACAGCCAAATATGAGTACAAGTAAACAACAATGTCATCATGTTTTAATTGTCATACAATCACCAAACATAAATCAGCATACATAACAAGTGATGTTCTCACAGCAAAATACTAAACAACATGTTCATCAGGTTTCAGTTGTCATAGCAAACACAATTTCACATAGTAGATAAAAAAATGTCTTCTGACAGGCAAATACGACAAAAGCAATGTAATCATCATCCGCAGCAGCAGCGTCAACATCTTCGCCATGTGTATCTAGCTGAATCATAATTCCCCACGGTGTCATCTTCTTCTTCGTCCTCAAAGTCCTAGAACGTTGGCTTCTTCCTGATCAACTCTTGTATGTCCACAGCACGACAGGAAATCTTTTCGCCAGCGTCATTGAAGTGACGGTTCTCAAAGATATTAGGAACATCTGTGTTATCTTGTACATCAGGAGCAGTGTAAGCATCATCTTGTTGTGCAACTTCATTAAACGAATTCCTCTGCTCAAACATTTGCAATACTCTCCAGTCATCGCTACGTGCAAATGTGTCTTCCAAGAAAAATATCTGTGTTGCTTGATTTGCCAAAATAAAAGGCTCGTTGGTCTGGTACAACACCTTGACATTGATGGATTTAAAATAATCATCAGCTCTGGATTGTGCGATCCTGGAAAATAGGTTATAGCAACGACAACACAACAGAACCACACACCGATGGTCCTCGAAACTGGAGATATACTGCAACTAAACAATGTCTGTTATGTTAGCATACATTTCAGTTGTCCCTTTGTCATACATATCCGTGCTCATGATGGCACTGTTTTGTGTCTTCCTGCCTTCGTTTCGTGCAAGGGGGCTATAGCGCACATCTCCAACAACGCAAGATTCATAATGTCTTACCCGAGTATCAGGACCCATTGCTAGTGAGTAAAGGGCATCATCAACTGCCTGCCCATCCTCCCGCATCTTCTTAACCTATGGTTAGAAAATAGACAAGCTGATCATCTTATGTACTCAATATATTAAAAAAACTGACAGTGCACTTCAAAAGCTTACATGGTTCTTGAACAATTTCGCAAATCCTGCCAAAACCAGTTTGTCAATGTTTCTTGGATTTTGCGTCAGTAACTCCTCTTTGTAGATGCTGCACAACATAGTGATGTATAAGCTGCAGTACTGCAAGTTTAGTAGATTACGATGTATAAGCTGCAGTACTGCACTTACTTGATATAAGGTAGTTTCTCAGGACAGTTATTCAACACATACCAAACCATTTTGTCCAAATATTTAGGTTTGTCCTCTTGTCGACTCTTCCCTGTAACTCGAACAAAATAATCGAAAACATTGAGCCCGGGATTATCTTCACCCACCTCTTTGCTAAGCTGATCAGCTGTTTCAATGTATTTTGAGCAGAATGTGAACGTTTCTGTAGCAATGTAGGCCTCTGCAATGGAACCCTCGGGTCTAGCTCTGTTCCTAAGATAGCCCTTGAAAGTGCCTAGTCGCCTTTCAATAGGGTACATCCAGCTATACTGTACTGGACCTCTAAGTAGTGCCTCATCAGGTAGATGAACATCCAAATGAACCATCACATCAAAGAAGGTTGGAGGATATATCTTCTCAAGGTCGCATAGGATAGTTGGTATCTTGTCTCTAAGACGGTCCAAAGCATCTATCCTGATATTCCTACCGCAGAGTTCCTCAAGAATTGTCCCAACTCTGCAATCTGCTCAGATAAGTCGTATGCCCAATCCTCTAAGGATAACAGTAAAACCCTTTGAAGTAGGACGTGGCAGTCATGAGTTTTCAACCCTTTTACCTTGTTTCCATCTGCACCGACTCTCCTTTCGTGGTTGGAAGCAAATCCATGTGGAATCTCACATGTGACAGACCTCGCAGAATTCTTTTCTTTTACCTTGTCCAAGATGTAAACAGTGGTGCCATATCCCGTGGTTTACCTTCATCTTGCACCGCAAATCCTTTCGATACCCAGTGTGTCAAATCAATCCTAGATTTTAAGGTATCTTTCGTCTTGCCTTCAATATTAAGAAGTTTGCCGATAATGCTGTCACATATATTTTTCTCGATGTGCATCACATCAAGATTATGCCGCAGATCCAAATCTTTCCAATACTCCAAGTCCCACAAAGTGGACCTACGGGTAAACAATAATCTCTCTTCTGCCCTGCCACGCTTGCTTTTCCCGCTACCATTATCAGGATTGTTTCCTGGTGTAATATGCCTGACCTTCTCTAATTCCACTTGCAACACATCGGCGATGAGCCTCTTTGGCGCATCACGTTTTCATGCTTTGCATTGAACACATGTCTTCGGTATTTTCTAGGAAGCGACTTGTCCTTGGCAAGGAAACGGCGGTGTCCAATGTAATAGATCTTGCTAAGTACTATGTATGACAGCGGATTCCTGTCACAGCGAACACATGCATTGTAACCATGTGTCGTTTGCCCTGACATAGTGCCCAAAGACGGATAATCATGGATGCACCAAATTATAACAGCACGCAGAAAGAAATCAGCTGGTGGGCTGCTATATAGGTCTCGAGTGAGAACACCCTTCCATAGTTGTTGAAGTTCCTCCACAAGAGGCTCCATGAACAAATCAAAATCCTTTCCGGGACTTTTGGACCTGGGATGAGCAAGGCCATCATGTAGTTTGATTCTTTGGTGCGACATTTGGAGGCATGTTGTAAGGATAACAAGCACTCGCCACATGCTATATGTGGCGCCTGGTGGCCAAATGGGTTAAATCCATCCAAGCTAAGCCAAGTCTAATGTTTCTCGGTCAGCAACAAACTCTTTGTGTTTATCATTGAAGCTTTTCCACTCACTACCATGAGATGGATGGCTCATTACATTCTGATCTCTGTACTCCTGGTTCCTAGAATGCCACAAGACATCCTCTCTTTTTCAGCATCATGAAACAACCTCTGCAATCTTGGTGTAATTGGAAAATGTCTCGTAACATTATGAGGAATCCTCTTCATAGCATCGCCATCTTTCCATCTTGATGATTTGCATTTCGGCATTCACTTGTTGGCATAATCCTTCCGAATGAACACAATTATTCTTACAAACATGGATCATATCATATCCAATTCCAACTGCACGAAGGAAATTCTTCATTTTACTGGAGGTGTGTGGCACCTCAGACGCATCTGGGAAAGATTCACGGAAAGCAGCAACCATCGCATCAAATGATTTGTTGGTCATCCGCTCAGATGTCTTCACCTGAAGAAAGGTGACAATAGCTGAGAATACTGACAGCTTATTTCCTGGGGTGACAGCAACGTTGCATTGTTCCAACATGCGGGCCCACCGTTTTTCTTTTGCAGGTGAAAGTTCATGGAATGCACGAGCATTTCGTAGCATTGTTTCAATGTTGGTCAAACTCACTGGCTCCGCCACCACCACCTCCTCCTCCTCTTCCACCTGAGCATCAGGCAGATCAAGATGGTGATCTGCTGCTTCCACGTAGTCAATAACATTGACGTTCACAGCTTCACCATGATGAACCCACCTAGTATATGTGACCGACATCCCATACAAGTGTAGATGATTTTGCACAGTTGATTAGGGTCTTGTAACTGAATTCATACAACTGCTACACGGGCAGAGCACATCTGATTTCGGACCACCGTACTCAGCTCTGATAAAGTTCATGAAGTTTTCAACCCCCTCGACATATGCAGCGGAGAATCTTTGAGCAGAAGTTATCCAAGTCTTGTCCATCTGTTAGACATACAAATTAGTTCTTCTACTAGATATTACAGGAAAAACATATATGCTTTTTTATGAAGTCCAGAAAAAAATACCTAGGTCGATGTCTAAAGCTATGGCAAGATATTTGGACGAGCAGATCTAAGTAACGAAATATATGTAAAGCTAATTCAGCAAACAGATTTGAGTGCCAAATTATGGCAGGCTGTTTCAGCAGTCAATGAGGCCGAGCACACAGCCATCAAACTATCGAAGGCCATCGCAGCAACAAAGATCGAGTATAAAATGGTGTAGAGCTATTTCACCTAATAGATTGGCTACTAGACCATGGCAATCTACGTCACAATAAATATATGGCAGGATATTTTAGCAACTAATCGGCCTTGGCATGCCATCTCAGCAAAGCAGATTGAGTGCAGAACAGGGCAAGGAAGCTTCTTAAGTAGAGCATATTGATAGTAAACTACTTCGGCAAACAGTGAGATTGATAGCGTCTATCAGCTAACATTCAGCGCTACACCGACATGAACGGGGCCTCAGTCTAGAATGCGCGTACCGTGGGAGAAGCTGACCGCCGTCGTCTCCACACGAACCTCGCCAGCGGTGGCGGCGCTGACCGCCGTGCGCCTCCACAAGAACGTAGCCAGAGGTGGCGGCACGGCTAGAGGACGACAGTCGACGAGAGCGTACTGCGGGAGCGAGAGGATCGCCGAACCGCGGTGCCGATGTATCGGCGCGGCAGGGAGGGCGGCTTTGGCGGAGCGAATGGAGTGGAGGGGACAGGGGGAGGGGGTTTGGGGAATATTATTGGCTAGTTGGCCGAAGGGCGGTTGAATCGGATTTGGGGGGAATTTTTGGGTGTGTGTGGGGGGAGGATTTTCGCGTGGTGGGCGGGGGGAGTTTGGCGCATGGTTGGTTTCTCCAAGTGCAGTCCCACGTGTCAGTGAAGAGGCAAGCCGAAGCACGTTCCATTTGCGTGAGCCGTGTGCAGGACCGAACGTGTGTGGGGTGCAATGCGACCGCGACGGAGTGCTGTGAGTGTACCGCATTTTTTCCTTTTAAACTAGGTGCTTCGCCCCCTCAAAAAAATCTGTTGCTTCGCGCGATCCATCGATACTACTACTAGTAATCCGGTAATCCCGACTAAAACGGCGCGGCCTGGTCTTTTCCCGCGCGATATGCTGGGAGGTTGGCTTAGTTGGGTTTTTTAGGACGAGTAATGCTACACCTACGTAATCCCAGTTACGTAATTAATGTAATGTGAAACGTGTGAGCTGTTGATTGTAGATTGGGGGGAGGGAGGTGCCCACCACCATGAAAATCAGGGGAGGAGAGAGAGAGAGAGAGGCAATTTACATTAACCCTTTGGTAGGTTCCCGTAGATGTAGAAAGATGTGTCCGATCCTACAATATAGGTCGTCCGATCTATATCTAACGGATAGGAAGGAAACTATGACAATTTACCCGCACTCCTCTCCACATTTGAACATAAGGCTTTCCCTCGTTCATCCTTTTCTCCCACAAGATCTTGATCTTCCGTGCAACGCACGGGCATCTTGCTAGTACTCCTACAATATGTATATTATTGTGAAAGTTCATATACACCAGCCGTGATTAATGCAAACACGGCAGATTTTCATTACATTTCGAACTTTTATAGGACAAAAAAATAAAAGAAACCCGACCCTAAACCTATTCTACAGCAGCGACCGACGTCCTCCATCTGTGATCTCCATGTACGGGGGCGGGGTTCAAGACCCGTGAAGTGAAGGTGCGGTCTCCGGCGAGGAAAAGTAGAACACGGGAGACGGACCGGCCAGTTGGCACTCCGTGCCCTGCTGCCTCCCATGCCCTACTCATCCTTGGAGGAGTCCCCGACCTCGGCGGTGCTGGACGCTGGACAGCGGCAAGTAGGACGCGTGGCTGACAGTGCTCCCGTCGTCGGCCGCCAGCGTGGCCACCGCTTGTGCGGCGACTTCAGCGAGGGCGGCGACCTCGAGCTCCATCCCCGAAGACAAGCTCTCCCGCAGAGCAGTCGCACCTGCGGTGATGGAGGATGTGGTTCCAGGTAGGAGGACGATGCGCTATGGTGTGGAGGTTAGCTGGGCGTTGCCGCTTTAAGTAGCGCTTTGCGGTGAGGCCAAGCATCCGGGTGCGTCATTAAGTCGCCGGAGTTGTTCCTCGGGCACCGAGCCTCTTAATGACGACATACGAACTGACGGCATGAATGCGGGCAGCTAGCGCTAGCTGGGAACGCACCGCGCGACGGCGCGAGGGACGAGGGTTTTGGTGTGCCAGGGTTGTCAGCTGCGGTCATGGCAACGTTGGAGATGCCCTTTGTTCACATGCGATCCCCGCATGTCATTGAAAAAGCAATACGACCCGGCATGGTCTCAGGTCCAGAGGATGAAGTTGGCCGCGCTACACCACTCCGCGGACGCGTCGCGGCGCCCCGTGCATCCTCAACGAGCCGGGTGTTGGGGTGTGTTTGGATTGTGGCCAAAGTGCACCATGCCAAAATTTTGGTCATGACCAAAAGATTGGTCTTTGTTTGGACGGTTGCCATTTCTATGGCATGCCAATGAACTCTAGCCAACTCAAGTTCATTGTTCTTGCCAATGTCGGCCAAATCATGGGCAACCAGTACCTCAACCAAAATTTTGGCTACCCAATGCTTTGATGGGGCAACCTTGGGAACAAACCAAACATACCGTTGGTCGTGCCACAACACTAACGCCACCCTTGGCAAACTGAAACCGAACGTGTCTAGCGTCAGTGCTCCGCGGTCGCCGTGTCAAGAGGCGGTGCTGGAGCTGTGCCCCGTTGTTGGCCCCAATGACCCACATGAACGGTTTTCGGTGGCGAGGAGGTCGTGGGCCAGCTCCTCCATTGGACTAGTTTGCGCTATGTCGTCCCGATGGGTGTGCCCCACATGTCTGTTTCCCTGTTTTCCCGGCCATATTCGAGCGTCAGTGCTCCGCGTTGCGCATTAGGCCTTTCACTATGTAGGCCAAGCGAGACAACTTATTGTTTATTTGAGCCGTTCAAGTATAATCCTGTGGCGTTTGCTTATTTCTCATTCCTCTCCAACCCTCTTCTCCATCGATCATGTCGCCCTCCAGTCGAGTCCGTCCTCCCGCATGCCTCATTTGAACATTCCACCGAGTATCATTCGCATGTACCCACCCTAGTCCTCTTTCAATAGATCTCCGGACCCCGAGATGAAATCGAGAGGGATCGAGTGGGGGCACGTGAATCCTAAGGCGGATTCAAAATTTTGAACCGGTGATCATAGCATCCGCAAATTATATATAAGGGGTATTCAATGTTCGTTTCATTTTTGAACATACAATATACTCCCTCCTATCCTTTCTACTCCGGAGTAGTTTACATATAAGTTTTATGTGTAGTCAAAGTATATCTACTTTGATAAAAAAAGGTATCAACATTCAACAACGCCCAATCAATATTGTTAGATTCGTACGTACTAATAGATTTGTACTCGAGATGGTTTCCAATTTGACTATTGACAAGATTAATAGTACATGAGCTATATAATGTGAAAATTATATCATTGGAAACTCCTTTCACATACAAATTTTACCGTATGCTTTGTGTAAGTTGCATGTCATATATTATTACTCTAACATTTGGTCAAAGTTAGCCTCGAAAAACGCATTAGACCATGTATGCTTTGTGTAAGTTGCATGTCATATATTATTACTCTAACATTTGTGTAAGTTGCATTTCATATATTATTACTCTAACATTTGGTCAAAGTAGTATAGTGGAAGTGGATCCTCTAACGTAGGTATCCCTGCCTTACCCTCCCTTTCGGTCACTTACTGGCGGACCCCATGCTTGCTAGGCCCCGCATGTCAGTTACTCAATGGGTTCGGCCACGTCAGGGGATCCTCATCCGTAGTATACTCCCATTGTTTTTATTTACTCCGCATAAAACGGAGGGAGTGGTGGTATAATAAATGACGCGGGCGGGGGAGGGGGAGGGACGTCGGTTTGCTCAACTGCGGTCCCACAAGCGAGCGAAAACGCAAGATGAAGCGCGTTCCATTTGATGAGCGACATGGAAGGTCCAGCATGCCGGGCTGCAACGCGAACGCGACAAGAGCGATGTACAGTCAAAACCGATTGACCGGTCGTCACCGGAACCACTATTCACACCAGAACCTTCGCTGCTCGGCCTACGCCAGCCACTGCCCTAAAACCACACCAAATCTCCATCCCATTCCCCCACCTTTCGATCCCCTAGCCCGCATCAAGCATCCCCTAGTTCGCCGGAAAGCCATGGTGCGCCGCAAGATCACTTACTACAAGATGCTGACGTCGGAGCGCCGCTGAGGGAGTCCTGGATTAGGGGGTGTCCGGATGGCCGGACTATAACCTTTGGCCAGACTCTTGGACTATGAAGATACAAGATTGAAGACTTCGTCCCGTGTCCGTATGGGACTTTCCTTGGCGTAGAAGGCAAGCTTGGCGATACGGATATGTAGATCTCCTACCATTGTAACCGACTCTGTGTAACCCTAGCCCTCTCCGGTGTCTATATAAACTGGAGGGTTTTTAGTCCGTAGGACGAACGACAATCATACCATAGGCTAGCTTCTAGGGTTTAGCCTCTCCGATCTCGTGGTAGATCTACTCTTGTATTACCCATATCATAAATATTAATCAAGCAGGAGTAGGGTTTTACCTCACTCGAGAGGGCCCGAACCTAGGTAAAAACATCGTGTCCCTTGTCTCCTGTTACCATCCGCCTAGACGCACAGTTCGGGACCCCCTACCTGAGATCCGCCGGTTTTGACACCGACATTGGTGCTTTCATTGAGAGTTCCTCTGTGTCGTCATCTTTACGCCCGATGGCTCCTCCCATCATCAACAGAGATGCGGTCCAGGGTGACACATTTCTACCCGGACAGATCTTCGTTTTCGGTGGTTTTGCACTGCGGGCCAATTCGCTTGGCCATCTAGAGCAGATCGAAAGCTACGCCCCTGGCCATCAGGTCAGATTTGGAAGTTTAAACTACACGGCGGACATCCGCAGAGACTTGATCTTCGACGGATTCGAGCCACAGCCGGGCATGCCGCACTGTCACGATGGGCATGATTTAGCTCTGCCGCCGAACAGTGCCCTGGAGGCCGCAACCGCATCCGCTCCGACCCTTAGCTCGGAGCCGACTGCGCCAATCAAGGAAGGGTGGCTAGACCCCGTCCCGGGGGCTGCAGTCTCGACGGCGATCGAGCCGAACACCAGCCTTATCCCCTGCGAAACCCGTGACTCCAGGTTGTCGGACTCTTCTCCGGACTCCGAACCCTCCGCGCCCTTGCCAATCGAATCCGATTTGGCGCCAATCATGGAATTCACCGCTGCGGTTATCTTTCAGCACTCGCCCTTCGGCGACATTCTGAATTCACTAAGGTCTCTCTCTATATCAGGACAGTCCTGGCCGGATTATGACCGACAGGATTGGGATGCATACGAGGAAGAAATTCGATGCCCACCCACCACCCACTTCGTAGCCACTGTCGATGATTTAACCGACATGCTAGACTTCGACTCCGAAGACATCGACGGTATGGACGATGATGTAGGAGATGAACTGGAACCAGCGCCTATAGGGAACTGGAAAGCCACCTCGTGATACGACATATATATGGTGGATACACCCAAAGAAGGCGATGGCTACGGAACAACGGGGGATGACCCCTCCAAGAAGCAACCTAAGCGCCGGCGTCAGCGGCGTCGCTCTAAGTCCCGCCAAAGCAAAAACAATGATACCGGCACGAAGATAATAACACCCCGGACAGTGCCGAAGACAACTCCCTCCAGCAAGATTCAGCATAGGAGGATGGAGAGGCCAGCCCCCCTGAGAGAGGCGGCAGATAAGGAGGAAGAGGATGATAATTACATGCCCCCCTCCGAAGACGAGGCAAGCCTCAGCGATGATGAATTTGTCGTGCCAGAGGATCCCGTAGAACAAGAGCGCTTTAAGTGCATGCTTATGGCCACGGCGAGTAGCCTTAAGAAAAAACAACAACAGCTTAGAGCTGATCAAGACTTGCTAGCCTACAGATGGACTGAAGTCCTTGCGGCCGAGGAGTACGAACTCGAACGCCCCTTCAAGATCTACCCAAAGCGCAGGTTGCTACCCCCGATTAGAGAAGGAAGCACCTAGATCACCAGCGCATGATGCGGCCGACCGGCCACCTCGTGGCCGTGATAGAGAGGCCTCTCGGCTCTCCACCCAAGCCGCACCCCACCGCCGCTCAAAAAATACCAAGGCATGGGGAAATGCATCAGACCTGCGAGACATATTGGAGGACGAGGCAAGGCAAACAAGATCGATCAACAAATATCGCGGGCGCCCCACGCCACGAGACGATAACCGTCACGCCGGATACAGTAAATCCAGCCGGGCCGAACACAGCAGACAAAGCTCGTTTGAGCTACGTCGTGATATAGCCCAGTACAGAGGTGCCGCACACCCACTACGCTTCACAGATGAAGTAATGGATCATCAAATCCCAGAGCGTTTCAAACCCATAAACATCGAATCATACGATGGCACAAGAGATCCTGCTGTATGGACCGAGGATTATCTCCTTCATATCCACATGGCCCGTGGCGATGACCTACACGCCATCAAATACCTCCCACTCAAGCTTAAAGGACCAGCTCGGCATTGGCTTAACAGCTTGCCAGCAGAATAAATTGGTTGTTGGGAGGACCTGGAAGCCGCATTCCTCGACAATTTCCAGGGCACCTATGTGCGACCACCAAACGCTGATGACCTAAGCCACATAATCCAGCAGCCAGAAGATTCTGCCAGACAATTCTGGACACGGTTCCTAACCAAGAAAAATCAAATCGTCGACTATCTGGATGCAGAGGCCCTAGTAGCCTTCAAGCATAACATCCGCGACGAGTGGCTTGCCCGGCACCTAGGACAGGAAAAGCCGAAATCTATGGCAGCCCTCACGACACTCATGACCCGCTTTTGCGCGGGAGAAGACAGCTGTCTGGCTCGTAGCAATAACATGACCAAGAGCCCTGGTAACTCATATACCAAGGATAGCAATGGCAGGTCGCGTCGCAATAAGCACAAGCGCTGCATTAACAGAGACAACACTGAGGATACGACAGTTAATGCCAGATTTAGAGGCTCTAAACCCGTTCAGCGGAAAAAGCCATTCAAAAGAAATACTTCGGGCCCGTCCAGTTTGGACCGTATACTCGATCGCTCGTGCCAGATACATGGCACCCCCGAAAAGCCAGCCAATCACACCAACACGGATTGTTCGGTGTTCAAGCAGGCCGGCAAGTTAAATGCCGAAAACAAAGACAAGGGGCTACATAGCGACGACGAGGAGGAGCCCCGGCCGCCAAACAATAGTGGATAGAAGGGCTTCCCCCCACTAGTGCGGACGGTGAACATGATATACGCAACCCACATCCCCAAGAGGGAGCGGAAGCGTGCACTAAGGGACGTATACGCGATGGAGCCAGTCGCCCCAAAGTTCAACCCATGGTCCTCTTGCCCGATCACTTTTGATCCAAGGGACCACCTCACTAGCATCCGTCATGGAGGATTCGCCGCATTGGTTCTAGACCCAATTATTGACGGATTTCACCTCACTAGAGTCCTTATGGACGGCGGCAGCAGCCTGAACCTGCTTTACCAGGATACAGTGCGGAAAATGGGCACCGATCCCTCAAGGATTAAACCCACTAAAACGACCTTTAAAGGCGTCATACCAGGTGTAGAGGCCAACTGTACAGGCTCAGTTACACTTGAGGTGGTCTTCGGATCCCCGGATAATTTCCGGAGCGATGAGTTAATCTTCGACATAGTCCCGTTCTCCAGTGGCTATCACGCACTGCTCGGACGAACCGCATTTGCAAAGTTCAATGCGGTACCGCACTATGAATACCTCAAGCTAAAGATGCCAGGCCCTCGAGGAGTAATTACAGTCAATGGAAACACCGAACGCTCTCTCGGAACAGAGGAGCATACGGCGGCACTCGCAGCGGAAGTACAAAGCAGCCTCTCGAGCCAGTTCTCCAGTCCGGCTATTAAACGTCCGGACACCGTCAAGTGCGCCCAGAGTAACCTACAACAAGACCGCCTGGCACATTCCGAGCAAGCGTAGCAATGCGGCCCCAACCCCAGCCCTCGCGAAATTGCGAAACCAGTGCTATGCGTACATAACTACGCCCTGGAAATATCATGGGCACAGGGGGAGGGGCACCATCATGGCACGCCCGAAACGCGGCTTAACCGCACTAGGGGCTGCCGATTTTATCATTTTCTCTTCCTTTCAGGACTCCATTCTCCGGAGGACCGGGTCGGCAGTACAAGTGCCGAACAAACGATACAACAACCAGGGAAGCAGACATCCACGTCGCACTATGGAACCCCCAGGTGGTCTCTATAATGAGCAGTATACCTGTTTCACATACCATTCCGCAATCTGCCTCTGGAGGGGACATGTTAAATAGTCCCATCTCTTGCTTATCGCACTATTTGTATCGTTCTGCTTTAATCGCAGCCTTTTTAAATAAACAATGCATAGCTTTTGTCTATTATTGCATTCTCACTTTTACGTATATATGTTCATTAATGACATGTTGCACCCGTACACTATGGTACGGCCAAGTACACTAGGGGCTTAGGTACCCCACAATATTGTGTGAGAAGTCCGAACACTTCTATAAGTGCGGCACCTCGAACTTATAGCATTATATGCATCGGCTCTGAATCATGTCTTGAGTCAATAGTTGGGTTTGCCCGACTCCCATGTTTTGGTACCTTACGTTCCGTTACATCGGCTAAGGTAGCGCTGGGAGAACCACTGCGATTGTGCCCCGGTTGAGCTGGGCTAAGCACCTCAGTGGAGAAAGCTAAAACTGACCGTCAAAATAGGGCGAGAGCTGGTCGCTGTTCGAGAGGTTTCGAGTCCCTAAAGACTTATGCCGCCTAGAGCGAGGAATCGGCTTTGTCCGTCCTAGGCGTGGATAGCACCCCGAACTCGGTCTTCCGAATACTAGGGGCTTCGCCAAAATTTAAAATTATAGAATTCTATGGCTAAGTGAGAGTGATAAAGCATTATAGTCCGATTGCCTCGTTCATTGTGTTGAGCGCCTCCCTCGAAGGACCCAAGAATGGGAAAAAGAGCGCTCAAGTTTATCCCGAACACCCCAGCACTCGTGGCATGGGGGAAGAAGACGACGACTCGCCATCTCTCAAATTTAATAAATGGTCGCACATAAGGTAATATTTTAAATTCAAAAGCGTTGCTTAGCGCATATGAACAAGTTTTCAGCGTACAAGATCACAAATGCGAGTTTACTCAAACATTACATCTTTGGAGCATTCATCCGCTATAAGACGGGCACCCTTCAGGATGCCCTCATAATACACTTCCGGGACACGATGCTCCTTGCTCTCCGGTGGCCCACCCTTCACCAGCTTCTCAGCATCCATCTTGCCCCAGTGTACTTTCACACAGGCAAGGGCCCTACGGGCACCCTCGATGCATACGGAGCGCTTGATGACTTCAAGCCATGGACAGGCATCCACCAGCCGCCTCACCAGCCCGAAGTAGCTCCCAGGCATGGCCTCCCCAGGCCACAGCCGGACTATGAGACCCTTCATGGCCTGTTCGGCCAACTTGTGGAACTCGACCATTTGCTTCAGCTGGTCGCTCAAGGGCACCGGGTGTCCGGTCTCAACATACTGAGACCAGAACACCTTCTCCATCGAGCTCCCCTCCTCGGCTCGGTAGTAAGCGGCGACATCGGATACACTGCGGGGCAGATCTGCAAACGCTCCTGGAGAGCTCTGGACTCGGGTAAGTAACAAGTAATTCACTTTCACGTGCTTGCTTTGCATAATGAATGCCTTACCCGCCGCTATCTTCTTCATCTCCACAATTTCCTGGAGGGCTTTTTGGGCTTCGGCCTTGGCAGACTTGGCGCTGTCGAGGGCTGCCGCGAGCTCGGACGCTCGCGTCTTTGAGTCAATCTCCAAACTCTCGTGTTTTTTCACGAGAGCCTGGAGCTCTTTCTGCACCTCCTCCACCCGTGCCTCCTGCTTCCCTCGCTCTGTGCGCTCCACGGCCGCTTTGTCTTCGGCCTCAGACAACACTTTCTTCAGGGTCGCCACCTCGGTCGTGGCCCCTGCATTAGACACATTGATCCTGTTATTTTTTGCAACCACATATTTTGTATATACTTACGTAAGGTATCACTTACCTTCCTTCTCCTTGAGCTGCTTCTTGGCAAGGCCGAGCTCGTTCTCGGACCGCTCGAGGTTCTGCTTCAGCGTGTCCACCTTCGCAGTCAGTGCGGCGGAGGCCAGCAGCGAAGCCTACGTACGCATATTGACTCAATTATGTTAGACTCCTGCGAATGTTACTAGATCCTCTATTCGGCTTTTCTTTTCGAATGCCAAACAGAGCATCAGGGGCTACTGTCTATGCGATCACATTTTCACATATTTTTCACATACCTCAAAGCCGGTTAGCAGGCTCGCGCAGGCTTCAGTCAGCCCGCTTTTGGCGGACTGAACCTTCTAGATCACCGTACTCATAATAGTGCGGTGCTCCTCGTCGATGGAGGCGCCGTTAAGCACCTCCAGCAAGTTGTCCGGTGCCTCCGGTTGGACGGAGGTCACCGGCGTCGTAGGCTTGCCCTTCTTACAAGGGGGCCGCCTGCCGGATTCCGGAACCATCGAAGGTTCCGGTACGGCGTCCGGCCCAGGGCCGGACTTGGAGGCCGTGGGGTTTTTATCCCCTTTACGCCTGGAGTCCGGGAGGTCGCCCTGCGGCGCCTCCAGGACCACCTCCTCCTGGCTTGGAGCCTTTTGGGACGCCACCTCGGCATCGTCCCTAGGGCGTGGGGAGGTAGCGGTCGGAAGTGAAAGACTATTCACATCCAACGAATCCAGGGAGCCGCTCGACGGCATGTCGAGCCGGGCCTTGGCGGACTGCATAATTATATTCGGCGTCAGAAGATACTGTGCAGTAAAGGAACGCCATGAGTCATTCTGGTATCTGGATACTTACGATTCCGCTAGGGGCTTGGCCCTGAGCGACCACTCCTCTTCGCCGTCGTCGGCGTTGGTGGAGCAGTCTGGAGGAAGGGTCCTTCCCTTCTTGGACCCCTCGGCCTCCCCAGTTGGGGCGGCCTTCCTTTTCTTTCCTCCCCCCGCTGGAGAGTGAGAGGCCTTATCTTCCTCCTCCTCGTCTTTGCAGGTGGAGTGCGTCTCGGAGTCATCGGATGATGAGTCCGACACCACCGGGCGCCAGGAACTCTTTTGTGTTCCCGTGGCCTTGTTCTTGGCCTTTTTCTCCGGCACCACGTAAGGTGCCGGAGCCAGCAGCCCCGTCAAACGGGCGTCCGCTGGTTCTTCGGGCAAAGAAGCCAGACAGTTGACCTGTTCGGCTATCCTCTGCCAGTCCTATCAAAGGCATGGGGGCTTAGATCCCGCATAGAGTCAAACTATGGAAAATAAAATATCCTGTAAGAGGTAAAGACAGCTTACCGTGTTGGCTTGACGCTGCACGCTGAATCCGCGATCCTCGGTAGCGGATACGGGAGCCTCGGGGCCCTTGAATAGCGCCTTCCAGGCATCTTCGTACGTTCTGTCGAAGAGCCTGCTCAGAGTTCGGTGCTGGGCCGGGTCGAACTCCCACAAGCTGAAGGCCCGTTGTTGACACGGGAGGATCTGGCGGATGAGCATAACCTGGACTACATTCTCAAGCTTGAGCTTCTTGTCCACCAGGTTTTGGACGCATGTTTGGAGTCCGGTCAGCTCTCCTTTTTTACCCCACTACAGGCCCGTCTCTTTCCAGGAGGTGAGCCGCGTAGGGGGTCCGAATCGAAACTCGGGGGCTGCGACCCATTTAGGGTCACACGGCTCGGTGATGTAAAACCACCCCGATTGCCACCCCTTTAGGGTCTCCACGAAGGAGCCCTCGAGCCATAGGACAATGGGCATCTTGCCCACCGTGGCACCTCCGCACTCCGCTTGGCTACTGCACACTACCTTCGGCTTGACATTGAAGGTCTTAAGCCATAAGCCGAAATGGGGTCGGATGCAGAGGAAGGCCTCGCCCAGGACGATAAACGCCGAGATGTTGAGGATGAAGTTCGGGGCCAGATCGTGGAAATCCAGGCAATAGTAGAACATGAGCCCCCGGACAAATGGGTGGAGAGGGAAGCCCAGTCCACGGAGGAAGTGAGGGAGGAACACCACCCTCTCATGGGTCCCGGGGGTGGGGATGAGCTGCCCCTCGTCGGGGAGCCGGTGCGCGATGTCGTTGGACAAGTATCCGGCTTTCCTCAACTTCTTGATGTGCCCCTCCGTGACGGAGGAGACCATCCACCTGCCTCCCGCTCCGGACATGATTGGAGAAGGTTGAGGTGGGGAACGCGGACCTGGGCGCTGGAGCTCGGGTACGCGAAAATGGATGAGCAAAGGAGGAAGAAGGCATAGGTGAAAAGGTGGATCCTTATCCCCTTATATGGGCGGACGAAACTATGCGTCCACACCAGCCTGGTAAAACTCGCTTATTTCCCAAGCGCCGTAATCAATGGTGCGGTTGGGTTACCCACGCCTGTATTGATGAGAATCCCGGAATAAGGGGACACGATCTCTGCTTCGACAAGAAGTGCCAAGGAAACCGCCTCGCTAAACGCGCTGAGGTGGGACAGTAAAACGATTCGAATAAGGTTTTGGCCGTGGTGTGATGTCATGCTACGGAATACGTCAGCATATTAGATTTGTTTAAATACTATTCTCTCTATGGCAGTATGTGGAACTTATTTTGCAGAGTCGGACACTACCTTTGTGTTCAAAATCTTCTATGAAGTACTTGGAGGAGGAACCCGCCTTGCAATGCCGAAGACAATCTGCATGCCGGACTCGTCGTCATTGAAGCCTGGTTCAGGGGCTACTGAGGGAGTCCTGGATTAGGGGGTGTCCGGATGGCCGGACTATAACCTTTGGCTGGACTTTTGGACTATGAAGATACAAGATTGAAGACTTCGTCCCGTGTCCGGATGGTTCTTTCCTTGGTGTAGAAGGCAAGCTTGGCGATACGGATATGTAGATCTCCTACCATTCTAACCGACTCTGTGTAACCCTAGCTGAGGGAGTCCTGGATTAGGGGGTGTCCGGATGGCCGGACTATAACCTTTGGCCGGACTCCTGGACTATGAAGATACAAGATTGAAGACTTCGTCCCGTGTCCGGATGGGACTTTCCTTGGCGTGGAAGGCAAGCTTGGCGATACGGATATGTAGATCTCCTCCCATTGTAACCGACTCTGTGTAACCCTAGCCCTCTCCGGTGTCTATATAAACCGGAGGGTTTTAGTCCAGAGGACTAATAACAATCATACCATAGGCTAGCTTCTAGGGTTTAGCCTCTCCGATCTCGTGGTATATCTACTCTTGTACTACCCATATCATCAATATTAATCAAGCAGAGTAGGGTTTTACCTCCATCGAGAGGGCCCGAACCTGGGTAAAAACATCGTGTCCATTGTCTCATGTTACCATCCGCCTGGACGCACAGTTCGGGACCCCCAACCCGAGATCCGCCGGTTTTGACACCGACATTGGTGCTTTCAATGAGAGTTCCTCCGTGTCGTCATCTTTAGGCCCGATGGCTCCTCCGATCATCAACGATGACGCGGTCCAGGGTGAGACTTTTCTCCCCGGACAGATCTTCGTATTCGGCGGCTTTGCATTGCGGGCCAATTCGCTTGGCCATCTGGAGCAGATCGAAAGCTACGCCCCTGGCCATCAGGTCAGATTTGGAAGTTTGAACTACACGTCCGACGTCCGCGGAGACTTGATCTTTGACGGGTTTGAGCCCGACAAGCGCGCCAAGATTGTCACGATGGGCATGATCTAGCTCGCCGCCGAACAGTGCCTCAAGGCCGCACTCGTGTCCGCCCGACCCTTAGCTCAGAGCCGATCACATGTCGAGGACGGGTGGCTGAACACCGCCTCGGGGTGCAATCTCTACGGTGATTGAGCCGAACACCAGCCTTGTCCTTTGCGAAGCTCGTGACTCCAAGGTGCCGGAATCCTCTCCGGACTCCGACCCTTCCACGCCCCTGCCAATCGAATCCGATTGGGCGCCGATCATGGAGTTCACCACCGCGGACATCTTTCAGCACTCGCCCTTCGGTGACATCCTGAATTCACTAAAGTCTCTCTCTTTATCAGGAGAGCCCTGGCCGGACTATGGTCAGCAAGGTTGGGATACGGATGACGAAGAAATTCAGAGCCCACCCACCAGCCACTTCGTAGCCACTGTCGATGATTTAACCGACATGGTCGACTTCGACTCCGAAGACATCGACGGTATGGACGACGATGTAGGAGACGAACAGGAACCAGCGCCTATAGGGCGCTGGACAACCACCTCATCTCACGATGTATACATGGTGGACACACCTAAAAGAAACGACGACGAGGAACAAAGGGACGCAACGAGGGATCGTTCCCTCGAAAAGCAGTCAACGCGGCGGCGTAAGCGCCGCTCCAAACTCCACCTCGACAGAGACAGCAGCCATACAGACCCTGCCACAGAGCAGGGCGAACCAGCGGACGACGAACATGCCATCTAGCAACCGTCCGAACAGGGCAATTTGGATAAACTAACCGAACAACCCGTCCCCGGCGAAGATACCAGTCTGGACGACCTCACACCGGACAAGTTGCTGGAGCATAAGAATCTCCACAAAAGGCTCGTCGCCACTGCGCGTAGCCTGAAAAAGCAGAAGCGGAAGCTCAAAATAGCGGAAGATGCACTCAGAATTAGATGGAGCAAAGTACTCAACACCGCAGACAAATACGGCGACAGTCGCCACACAAAGAGCTATCCGAAGCGAAAATTACTGCCATAATTTGATGAGGAGGCCTTAGAGCCCCCACAATCAAAAAATAAGGAAGCCACCCAGTCCGGTAAACAACCCCATGGCCAACATAGAGCGGCAAAGGGGCGCCGCACACAAGCCGGCACGCGATCCGCACAAGGATTCGCATCAAAAAGATGGCCCAGCCAGATCTATCTATGGGCCAAGAAAGCAAGCTCTAGTAAGCAATGCAACACATCAAGTTTCTGAGCATCACGGTACACCCAAATATAGGGGTGCCGCACACCCCTATGTTTCACCGATGAGGTGCTGGATCATGAATTTCCAGCGGAATTCAAGCCCGTAAACATAGAGGCATACGACGGAACAACAGACCCTGGAGTCTGGATTGAGGATTACATCCTCCACATACACATGGCTAGAGGAGATGACCTCCACGCCATAAAATACTTACCCCTCAAGCTCAAAGGGCCAGCCTGGCATTGGCTTAAAAGCCTTCCCGAAAACACCATTGGAAGTTGGGAAGAGCTCGAGGATGCTTTTCGGGCAAATTTTCAAGGGACCTATGTCCGACCTCTAGATGCAGACGATTTAAGTCACATAACTCAACAACCCGGAGAGTCAGACCGGAAATTCTGGAACATATTCCTTACTAAAAAGAACCAGATAGTCGATTGTCCGGACGCCGAAGCCTTAGAAGCTTTCAAACACAACGTCCGAGACAAATGGCTCGCCAGACACCTCGGCCAAGAAAAGCCAAGAACAATGGCCGCATTAACAAGCCTCATGACCCGCTTTTGCGCAGGAGAGGATAGCTGGTTGGCAAGATGCAGTACTAGCGACCCAAGTACATCCGAAGTTAAGGATGGAAACGAGAAACCGCGACGCAGCAAGGACCAGCGCCGGACCAAGGGAATCATCCCGAAGAGCACGGCAGTCAACGCCAGATTCAAAAGCTCTCGGCAGAATCAGAAAAAGCTGCCCCTCAAGGATAACAGCGACGAGATATCTAACCTAAACAAAATCTTGGACAAGATATGCCAAATCCACAGTACTCCCGGGAAGCCTGCAAACCATACCCACAGAGATTGTTGGGTCTTCAAGCAGTCCAGCAAACTCAACACCGAACACAAGGGGCTCGACACACCAAGCGAGGACGATGAAGAACACCATAAGCAGAGCACCGGAAAACAACAGAATTTCCCACAAGAAGTCAAAACATTAATATAACTTCACGTGACAAAAGGGAAAAACAGAGTGGCGCCTATAGAGATACGCGCCATACAGCCTATCCCATAGGAGTCCCACCACTGGTTGTTAAAACCAATCACCTTCGACCATCAGGATTACTCTAGAAGTATCCGGAATGCAGGCTGGACTGCCTTGATATTAGATCCGATAATTGACAGACTCCACTTTACACAAGTCCTAATGGACGGCGGCAGTGATCTAAACCTGCTATATCAGGACACAATCCGCAAAATGGGGATAGACCCAACAAACAATCGCCATAGCAACACTTCCTTTCAAGGGGTAACGCCAGGCCCAGATGCCCATTGTACGGGCTCTCTCATGCTAGAAGTTATGTTCGGCTCCCCCGACAACTTCCGCTGGGAAAAGCTAACCTTCCACATCGCCCCATTTACAAGTAGCTATCAAGCACTCATGGACGCCAAGCTTCCCGCTTTAACGCAATACCGCATTATGCATTTCTTACACTTAAAATGCCGGTTCATGAGGCATCATCTCATTAAAGGGAAATATCGAGTGTTCCTCGAAGCTGAAGATCAGCGGCTGCCATGACAGCCACACACTAAATCGGCTTCACTAATCAAAGCACCTAAACAGGTCGTTCAGACCCGGACATGGCTAGACAAGTCCGGCGTAAATATACAAGGGCTTACTAGCCGCATACCCCGCATAAGGGCTCTCAAGATGTACAACAAGAGAAAATAAAGCTCAATTTTATTCATTTTTGAATTATACTTTGTTTATTTAACATAACGTACATTTTCGCATACGATCTTTTCAACTAAGTTCCTCTCTTTACAGATGAACACCGTGCTACACCCGCCGAGGATACGGCACAACGGAGACACAAAGCAGAGGCGCAAGAGGGACCCGCTCCAAGGATTCTTTTTAGATTAAGACCCTGCGTAAACCTTTTTTACTATCTCTTGTTGATACACATCCCCCGGTTTCGTGATATAACCGAGGAGGAGGCTGGCGTCTTGGCATGTGGCCACGTCAGAATTTTGCGCGTACCTGGACACCAGGGGCTTATTACCAAGGGCGTTGTTCAGCCCGTTTTCATAAAGACCGAATACCTTAGGGAGTGTTTGGCGTCGCGAGTTTGGCCTTATATGCATTAGCTCCAAATCATGTCTTTGGTCAAATGTCGGGTTTGCCTGGCTCGTGTGTTTTGCTGCCTTACGTTCCGCTCTATCGGCTAAGGCGACACCAGGAGAACTACTGCGATTGTGCCCCGGTTCGGCCAGGCAAGCACCTCAGTAGAGAAAGCCAAAAACTGACTGTCATGATATAGCGTGAGACTGGTCAACCACTCGATGACCCGCCGGAATCTTTAGTATTCCTCCGCATTAACGAAGGGTCGCTTCGCCAGCACACACGCGCCTCGAATTCGGGTGAGCGCGTGCCCCTAGGGGCTATATAGTAGCCCCACCGCCAAACTCCTATGGCTAAGTGAAAGTGATAAAGCATTATAGTCCGTTGCCTAGTTCACTGCGCTATCACCTCCTTAATAGGACCAAGACGTTGGATCAAGAGTGAAAATGCGCCTTTTGCGAACACCCCCGCATTATATGCATGGGGGCTGAAGCCGAAGACTGCCATCTTTCAAGTTATATATACATATACATTAACGGCCGCACAGGAGGTATTTTAATTCTTGAAGGCACAAGTATAAAAAGCTTTTATATTCCCCAAAACATTGTTTTACAGTAATACATGTTATTCGAACATAATATCCTTCGAGCACTGCGTCTCTATTAAAGGAGCGCCCTGCAGAACTTCTTGAAAATAGTGCTCGGCAGGTACTCGGCTCCCGTCCGAATCTTGGGATGCAAGAGCGACGACCTTCATCTCCGCCCAGTATGTCTTGACACGGGCAAGAGCCATCCGCGCACCCTCTATGCACGCTGACCTTTTCATTGCATTGATATGCGGCACCGCACCAAGGAACTGCTGCACCAAGCTAAAATAACACTTCGGCTCGAGCCTTTCCGACCACAGATGACTCACGACATACTTCATGGCGAGTCCGGATAACCTGTCCAGCTCCGCCCATGCGGCCAAACGATCGGTTAATGGAAGTGGGCGATCTGGATTGTGGAACTGCGACCAAAAAAGCTTTTCCACTTCGTGATCCTTTTGATCTCGGAAGTGTTCGGCCGCGTCCGCGGCACTCGCCGCCAAGTCCAGATAAGTGTCCGCCGCACTCCACAGCCGGTCCAACGGAGCATATTTAGGATCCCCGAACTTCATCCGCAACATAAAGGGCTTTCCAGCCGCGATATCTCCGGCCTGACGTAGCTCCTCCTTCATAGCTCTCATCGCAGAGCGAGCATCCTTGGCCTCGGTAGTGGCCTTCTTCAGGTCCTTTTGTTCCACCCGATCTTCTTTTTCAAGAAGCTTGCAGCGGTCGGCAGCATTCTTCAACTTCACAGCCATCTCGGCCATTTCCTTCTTGCTTCGGCAGTGAGCAGCCTGTTCGGCTTTCAGCTCTTCAGCCGCCTTTAAGACAGCCGCATTGCTTTTCCTGGCCTGCTCCTTGGCTCGCGCAAGTTCCGCCCGAAGGCTCTCCACGGCAGCGGCACCATCTGCATCAAGCACACATGTTGTAACATACATGCATCAAGCTCCTCTTACCACGTGTCTTCGGAGAAATTACATACCTTGTGCCTCGTCAAGCCGCTAGTTGACAAGAGCGATGTCGGCATGTGCCACGTCAAGTTGCCGCTTTAGCTCGGCAAATTCATCAGTCCGGCTAGCCACCGAACAGTTCGCTACCTACATACGAAGGGCGACATATTATACCTGGGATTATGATCCTCGGCGCGTCGTCATTTTTGACAACGCACCGAGTCTCAGGGGCTACTATCTACACATGGCGCATCTCATATATGCGAAACTGTCAAAAGGTACATAATTCGCTTACCTCAAAACCTGTCAGCAAACTCCTGACGGCCTCGTACAACCCGCTCTCCGCAGATGAAATCCTTTCAATCACCGTACCCATCAACGCACGGTGTTCTTCTGACATAGACACTGGCCCGAGCAGATCCTTCAGCTCCTCCGACCGTGCACCGGACGGTGCCGGACTCGTCCAATGGCCTTTTTCGAAGGCCGGACACGGAGGACCTTGGGGGGCCATACGATTGCCTTCCGGCCCTGCCAGATTCGGAGAAACCCTCTGTGAGGACACATCAGGGTCGCCCGCCTCGCAAGGCGGTACGGCGGGGGAGGCGTTCCGCTCTCCATCATCTCCGGACGAAGATCCCTGAAGATAAGCTCTGCTGAGAAGGGCTGCGATCCGAACTACAATGTAAAATTTCGGTTATCTTCCTCAGAAATAGAACAGGGATGTCTCTTATTTTAAAAGTCCCCTCTCTACTTACGGCTCTGTGGAGGGCTGATCCCCTTGGGGGCACAGTGCGGCCGAGGCATCCCCCGGCGCAGGACCCTCTGACAAAGATTTCTTCCCCCGCTTTGAGACCATGGTCTCCGGATCTTCAGAGGCGGTCCTCTTCTTCCCCTGGATAGAAGAATTCTCGATTCCTCCTTTCCTGACAGCCTCCTTCGGGGAGGCGGTAGCTTCCTTGTTCCCTCCTTCGCCTTCTTCCAAACGCGCAACCTCCAGCATCCTGGTTAACACGGGATCCGCGTGGTCTCGTGGAGGGGCGGACACCGATTAGCTTTGCTTTCGCTATCCACTCCTGTTTAAGGGACAACTCTTTTAAGGTCAATTTTATGATAAATATACGGATAGCGTGTCCGGGTACAGGGCTACTTACTTGAGTATCTGGGCAATTGCATCTTAGACCTGCAACCTCAGTCGAGTCCGGACACATTGCTTGTGATCCGAAGAAAAATTTGTACATCTCCATGGGCGTCGCGCCCATAAAATGTTGGAGGGCTCGTGGTCCCTCCGCATTAAACTCCCACAGGCGGAGGGGGCGACGTTTGCAGGGCAGGGTGCGGCGAATCAACATGACCCGCGTCACTACGACCAGATTGTTGTCTCTTTCTAGGAGATCTCGAATGCGGCCCTGCAACAAGGGCACGTCCTTGGACGGCCCCCAGATAAACCCTCTATTGACCCATGACGCTAGCTGTGGTGGGGGACCCGAGCGAAAGGGAGGTGGCGCCACCCACTTGGTGCCCCTGGGAGCTGTGATATAAAACCACTCTCGTTGCCATAAGCTGAACTCCTCTTGAAAAGAGCCCTCGAGCCATGGAGCGTCAGCATTCTTGCTTATGACAGCACCTCCGCACTCTGCGTGCTGCCCCTCGATCATCTTCGGCTCTACTTTGAAGGTCTTAAGCCACAATCCAAAGTGAGGAGTAATACGGAAGAAGGCTTCACGCACGACAATGAAAGAGGAAATGTGGAGGATGGACTCCAGAGCCAAGTCGTGAAATTCCAGCCCATAATAAAACAGGAGCCCCCTCACGAAGGGGTCCGTCGGGAAGCGTAGCCCTCGAATGAAGTGAGACGCGAACACCACGCTCTTGCCAGGCTTGGGAGTGGGAATAAACTGCCCTTGAGCAGGCAGCCTATGCGAGATTTCGCCGGTTAGATAACTGGCATCTCTTAGCTTTAGCACGTCTTCTTCCGTAATGGAGGAAGGCATCCACCGGCCTTAAAGGTCGGAGCCAGACATCATCGAAGGTCTGAAGCGCCTGAATCTGGAGCTTTTGGGTGTTGGAACTCAAGGTGAGAGGCGGATTTGGTTGAGATTGAAAGAAAGTAGTAGAGCCTTGGTCTCTTTATAAAAGGGTTGAGTACCAAGAGCCCTCCTTGTGACCGTTTAGGGCTCGCCTTCGATTGAGGAGACATACCAACGGGTACGATTGGGTTACCCACGCCCGTATTGATGAGAATCCCGGAATAATGGGACACGATCTCTGCTTCGACAAGACGTGCCAACGAAACCGCCTCGCTAAACGCGCTGAGGTGGGACAGTAAAACGATTCGAATAAAGGCTTGGTCGTGGTGTGATATCATGCTGCGGAATTCGTAAGCAGATTGGATTTGTGTAAATATTATTCTCTCTACGGTGGTATGTGGAACTTATTTTGCAGAGCCGGACACTATCCTTGTGTTCAAAATCTTCTATGAAGTATTCGGAGGAGGAACCCGTGTTCCAATGCCGAAGACAATCTGCGCGCCGGACTCGTCGTCATTGAAGCCTGGTTTAGGGGCTACTGAGGGAGTCCTGGATTAGGGGTTGTTCGGATGGCCGGACTATAACCTTCGGCCGGTCTCCTGGACAACGAAGACACAAGATTGAAGACTTCGTCCCGTGTCCGGATGGGACTTCCCTTGGCGTGGAAGGCAAGCTTGGCAATACAGATATGTAGATCTCCTCCCATTGTAACCGACTCTGTGTAACCCTAGCCCTCTCCGGTGTCTATATAAACTGGAGGGTTTTAGTCCATAGGACGAACAACAATCATACCATAGGCTAGCTTCTAGGGTTTAGCCTCTCCGATCTCGTGATAGATCTACTCTTGTACTACCCATATCATCAATATTAATCAAGCAGGAGTAGGGTTTTACCTCCATCGAGAGGGCCCGAGCCTGGGTAAAAACATCGTGTCCCTTGTCTCCTGTTACCATCCGCCTAGACGCACAGTTCGGGACACCCTACCTGAGATCCGCCGGTTTTGACACCGACACTAGCCCTCTCCGGTGTCTATATAAACCAGAGGGTTTTTAGTCCGTAGGACGAACGACAATCATACCATAGGCTAGCTTCTAGGGTTTAGCCTCTCCGATCTCGTGGTAGATCTACTCTTGTATTACCCATATCATCAATATTAATCAAGCAGGAGTAGGGTTTTACCTCCATCGAGAGGGCCCGAACCTGGGTAAAAATATCGTGTCCCTTGTCTCCTGTTACCATCCGCCTAGACGCACAGTTCGGGACCCCTTACCCGAGATCCACAGGTTTTGACACCGACAGCCGCGCAGAAATCACGGCGGCGGTCGGCGCCACAGACCTCCATTCCCAAGCTTGCTTTGCGGCAGGCCAATCCCCGAGTTCTCTGGAGCCAAGCTACGAGGAGGAGGAATCCGATCCAATGTTCATGGCGGAGGTCGCGGCGCAGAAGGCCCCCAATGGGTATGAGACGATGGACGTCGACTTCATGCCGGCGTCCGAGTCCCGCATGGTGCAGGCGGACAAGCGGTTCAACATGGCGATACTAAAGGAGGACCGGGAGGCAGAGGCTCAACTCGACACGGAGCGTGTGCATGCCGCTGCCATCAAGGCTCTCCTGCAGGCGGAACCGGATGTCGTGGATGTGAACCGGGCGGCGGAGGCTCAACTTGAGGCGGAGCGCGCGGATGCCGCTGCCATCAAGGCCCTCCTTCAGTGGAACCGACGCCCCGACTTGAACCGGGCGGCAGGGCTCGACTCGACGAGAGCGCGCGGATGCCGCCTCATCGACGCCTCCGCAGGCGGAACCGACGCCCGGACTTGAACCAGACGGCGGAGGCTCGACTCGATGCGGAGCGCGCGGATGCCGCTGCCATCGAGGCCCTCCTGCAGGCGGAACCGGACGTTCTCGAATTGAACCGGGCTGTGCTCCGTGCACAGCGCCCGCATGCTCCGCTTGAACGAGTAGCTGGAGGCTGAGGACAACCACGGTGCGGAGACACACATCGGCAGCGACGGCTGGTTCGCGCCGGCAGCCAAAGACGACGAGGCCGTCTCTTTTCCACGAGCAGTGATAGTTTTTCTTTATGTTGTTGTTTTCATGGATCTTTTGCTGTGTAAAAACATATATTTGTTATGCAAGTCGCCTGACTTGGGTCAGTGTACCATTTCAGGTGGTTGGATGAATATCCTATGTCTCCTAACCCTTCTTTCCTTCTTCCTCACCTCTTCTTCTTCCCCAACAGACCACCGCACGGGCCGTACGGATACTCCCCAACATGCGGTTGGATAAACATACTCTATGAACGAAAATTATGTTCAGCAATAGGATGGCTGAGTTTGGTGTGTTCACATGCGACAAAGACGTGTCGTTGAGGGTGCTCCCTTGGTTGGGTTTGCGCGCGCAGGAGCGATCGTGAGGGTGCGGTGCGACCCGGCATGCAGGAGTGACTGTGTGAGGAAAGCGGTGCAACCGCGATAGCCGTGCGCATGTGTACCTCCTTCTCATTTTGAAAACTTTAGGCAAGCTTGGCAAAAATGTGTGGCGAAGTTTGGCAATGCAAGGCCTAGACCCAAACAGGATAAGTACATACGTACTAGGAGTACTAGTGTTAAAAAAGAAAGGCTGGATTTTCCTTCACGGGATTTAATCGATACAAATCCTCGTTTCACGTGTCAATTAATGCGTATTTTCTTCTCCAAAGACCAAAGAGCTGACCATCTCACTCCTCATCGCTTGATTAATGCAGCGCCATGCAAACCAACCTTCTCACTTACGCATGCATGCAGAGGATATTAATTTCCTTGGTTGCTAACCCCCATCAATTTTGCCTCGATTAGTGTTAATGGCCCTTTCCAAATTGTAATTTTGATATACTGGCCTTGTGTACAAAAAATGGAGGTAGTAACTATATTTGACTTCCTTCCCCATTACGGTGACGTCGACGATTTTTTTTGGTGGTTTGGTGAAGTGCGTCCGACGGAGAACACCATTGAGGGAGACCACGGTAAGTCGTTCGCAAGTGCCGCGTGCAAGCCGAGACAATTGCCTTATTTGCATCCAGGAAGTCCTTTACTAGTACTACTTGGAGTAACTAATGCGGTGAGATGGCTTCTCCAAGAAGACGATGGAGAAGCGGAGTCAGCGAAGAGTGAAATGATGGTTGCTTCGTCTGTGCTTTTGTGATTTGACGCCTCACTGCTTTGTGATTTGTGATAGAAGGGACAGGGGAGTAGACTCTATGCTCTATACTGTAGTACTACATGCGTCCAAGCATGGGAGAAAGAGGAGAGACGTTGCATTTTTCTATTCCTTCAATCAATCAATCACGGAGCTTCGGTTCCATCTTTTTGGCTTTGGCAACACCGTCCACAATGGTTCCCACGATGCCAAAAGCTATTTTCACTTTTGGCTACACATTGTGGATGCCCTTAACCGTACCACTTGGTTTTGCTCCTATGTGCTATCTATACAAATCTCAATTATATTGATCTAAAAAATTATAGAATCGAGATTAGTAAAAAGGAGGTGATTTTGCCGCGCGGATGGCGGGGGATGTTTCTTATTTGAGAATGCTACATCCACGTAATGGTTTACGTAAAGTTACGAACTGATGTGATGTGGGACTATTTGATTGGATTAAGGGAGAGGATTAGGCCCACCCCACCTGAAAATCAGGGGGGGGGGGCATATATAGATTAGATGCAAAGTATATGTGGCATCTACGTAGCCCTTTGTAAGTCTAGGATTAGGCTTCTTATTTTTGTAGGACGTTGTCCTGGCGGTTTGCTAACATGCGGTCCCACATGTCAATGCTTTACCAAGCCGATCCGCGTCCCACATGAGGCAGAACAACGGCAGAAGCAACACGTGGTTAAGTTGAAGAAGATGAGGGAGAAGCGGATTCAGCAACGAGTGAAATGATGGTTGCTTCGTCCCTCCAACTTAACTGCGGGAAAGGTGCGGCTTTGCGATTTGACGCCTCATTGCTCATTACTACGCCGGCGCCATGACTGGGGTGCTTCACCCCGGCTGCTCGCACAGATTCGGTATGGCACGTGGACCCGTAGCTTGATGTCCCACATGTCGGCGAAGGAACTAGAAGATTTATGAAAGCGAGCGCTCCACTCTTACGACGGAGTAGACGACACGATGGCCCAGTGAACTGTCACTTGTACTGTATAGTACTAGTATAGTTTTGTTGTTTCGCACGATCCATCGATACAAACCCGATTAAACAGGAAAGGGCGGGATTTTTGCCGCATGTAGTAGATATATCGCCATACATTTCAAAGGCAATTTTAATGTATGCAAACTGAATAATTATAAGTAACAATATGATATCTGGTAATACAAAAAACACTTATGATTTATTGTGTTAGAGTGTAGTAGTAGTAGCGCTGTATTACATAGTTTTTAGATGTAACATGCAAGAACGTGTAGAGATGTAGTTTTGGAGGGCCTACAGAGAGAAAAGCGTAATACAGTCACCGAACTTCAGAATAAGCTGATTACGGTCACTATATAAGTTTTGCGGTGATTATACGGTCACTTGCTCACAGCTCAGCATCAGATTGCACTCTGTTGACCGGCCAAATAGACTGCATGGCGCCACGTTGACTAGTTAAATTGACCACGTTCGTTGTGGGTCCCACCTGTCAGTTCGCATAGGCAAAAGGTCAGATAAACACAAATTTACGCAGGCGCGCCAAGGCTCCAACCCGCTGCGCTGAATCACCTGGTTGTGTATGTGTGCATCTGGGCCTGATGTGTGTGCATGCACGTGTAGGTTGAGAACTTGAGCGTGAGAGCGTGTGTTGGTCGTGTGGTGTACTGGTGTGTGCATGCATGCGTGCGTGTGTGCGTGTGAGTGTTGCATGCGTGCGTGGCTGCGTGTGTACGCGTGAGAGTTGCGTGCGTGCGTGGGTGCATGTGTTTGTGTGAGTGTTGCGTGGATGCAGTTCGTGTGCATGCGTGCGTGTGTGTATAATCACCACACCAGCTCCTGTGTGTTAAAACAGACGGCTCAGCATACCAATACAAGGCCACCTTGTCCGTTGTGCCCGCGGTCATGACTTCGAACCACCGTCCAAATAATTTTTTGTCATTTGTTTTCATTCTTACTAGCAAGATGCCCATGCGTTGCACGTAACATCAAGATGCATTTGTATGATTTTTTTATCTTGTGAGAGAAAAGGATGAACGAGGGAAGGCCTTATTTGCAAATGTGGAGAGGTGTGTGGGTACCTTTTTTGCAAAATTGCCATAGTTTCTTTCCTATCTGTCAGATATAAATCGGACGACCTATATTGCAGGATGGCAGGCACACCATCATCACCAACTCTGTTTGTTATAAGTGTATTTTATGTATTTTATAAGAGTGTAGATGTAGAGTAGATACAAGTCGACAGGTGGGCACGATGGTAGTGAGATAATGTGATGCAACACTAGAGGTGCCACGTGGAGCGTTTAACTGGTCAACTAGTCATGTCATGAGCAAATACAGAGTTGTACGGTGAGCCCGTGACTGCATAATAACCACTAAACATAAATGGTGACCGTAATGAGTGGATTCTGAAGTCCAATGTATGTATCGTGCTTTCGCTTCAAATACAATGATCATCATTGCATATATCGCGAGAGAAAGATGAAACATGCGTGAATTTTCCGGGGGCTTACTTTTAGAGGACCTGGAGATAGTTTTGTGTGCATACGTGAAAGGGGCGTACAGGGGGGGTATGTGATGGAGAGAGAGATGCTCTTCGTTTCTCTTTATTATGACTAACTTTGTATATAGTATAAAAATATACAAATTCACAGTGCGGAATAAATATCATTGTGGGCACCATGCAATGCAAATTAGCGTTCGTACTCCTCCATATAACTTTGTAATGTTGTATATATGTAGAAACTCAAAATATTTTTTTGGCCACACTTTATTCAAAAGGAATGTTGTATGCGAAATAAACGTGAAGAGAGGGCTTTTTAGATCAATGGGGTACGTGATGTAACATGTGTGAATGTGTAGTTGATGCATTTGGCGGGGCCTAGAGAGGTATGTGTGTATTACGTATTCGAGAGAGGCATGGATAGAGGGGCCGACGGGGGTGGGGGTGGGAGAGATAGCACGAGAAATGAGAGTGGTCTAGAGAGAGAGAGACGAATATGACGTCACGACAAGAGATTCCATTCCCTTGAGTGTGTATATGCAAGGGGGAGGGAATAGAGGCACCAGGAGAAATTTTCTGTGTGTGTGGTGTTTGTGTTGGTATGTGTGGGTGTGAGAAGATAATGAGACGTGGGGGCAGAGGGTGTGTCACCACGTGAGGTCCGGTGGGTCGAGGTGAGGACCTTCGTGCTGTTTCATCCTGTGCCACATTGGTCGGCCCGTGATGCATTTAGGAAGACCCATGGATGACTAGTCGTACAAGACAAAGATAGCAGAATTGTGAAGGACTCGTGTCCATCGACAAAGCCGACTAGGATTTGTAACCCTAGGTTCTCGGACTAAGGTAACCCTTTATCTCTGATATTACTATTCATCCAACCTAACTTTAAGGGCATCCTACAGAATGCTCTTCTAGAATCATACTACGATTAGGAAGAGAGGTGAGACAATGCGTGAGAGACAAAGCGTAAAGATAATGTGCGACATGAGACACGAGGCAGGTCCATGTATATAGAAAGGGTCGATGAGGATTGTGCGTGTGTATGTTTAAGAGAGGAAGAGTGCTTGTGATAAAGGTTAGTGAAAACAGTTGTAAATGGTTACGAGAGGGAGGGAGGGTTATATCTAGAGCATGTGTGTAGAAAGACACCTCGGGAGAGAATGTGTGAGCATGTGTGAGAGACCACCGATGGAGAGTGAAACTACACGTAAAAGACTGCTCTACACATTGATTAAAGATATAAATTGTATCCAAATATTAGGATGGGATCATGATATTTGCAATTAAGCGTAAGGAGCGGTCATTGATCCATCGACATCTAGATTCTATCGAATTTGAGCATGTCTATGTTATTATTCGACACAATTGATCCACATAGTTAGTATTTCGAACTCCAGACAATGCATCGCTTTAGCAATCAAATATAAACGTGAGTATAGTTCATGTTGTGTGTGTAAGGCACATTACACATACAAAAGTTACACAATGGACATTATAAATAGCTACTACCTATGAACTAGTATACATTTGAATTCAACTTAAGGTGGTTTAAATAAATCAAATTCAACATGAAGTCCATTCAATTATTTGAATTTTATATCATGGCATTTGTAAACCATACCTAAATTATGGGGGCACCAATCTTTGCTCTGATTTTGTACACAATAGCATATGTAGTCATGTACAAAATAGATTCAAATTTAGCTCCTCCATTCCAAAATAATCGTAGTTATAGGATTTTCAAGTGTCAAAATTTCAAAAAGAAGTGGATAATTTAATGAGGTTTTCAAACATACAAGGTCAAATATAACGTTGTATATTTAGGTCAATCCTCATAGTTCAAGAGTACTCTAAACGTGAATGCTTGTGTTTCAAAATTTCGAACGAAGCGCCAAAAGAGCCTCTACTCGCCCGAAACCTCGTGAGACCAATGTTTGGTAGTACAAGGAAATTACTTTTCTAATAACTCCGACCCGTGAAACCTACCGGCCCGACGTCCAAAGGTCTAAACCGGGGTAGGTTTGTAGCTTCATCTAGACGCCACGCAACCGCATCCGAAAAACATTCATACACAATGGCCGCCTAAGCACACATGCGCAAGAAATAAAATGCTCCCGCCCACTATTTGGGACACCTGGGATTACCATCCTACCCCGACCATGAGAGGTCTGAATTTAAGAGGGGGCAAAGTTTGTACTTTCCCAAATTTCAAACAAGCGCCCCATCTTCTGCTCAAAAAGCCAAAACAAGCGTGTCCCAGATCAAACATGGTTCCCCCACCCGCCTGATTCCCCATTTGTACTCCGTGGGCGCCAAAACTACCTCTCCAACAGCCGCTGAAACCCCGCGCCCTCCGTCCGCCACCCCATCCCACCCATCAACTGCCGCCTCCTCCATCACGCCGATCCGATACCTCGACGTCCGCCGCCCACCGCAACCTCAACCGCAACGCCTCCACGGCTAGTAGTTGAAGCCGAGGCCGAGCCGTCCTGCATTCGGCCAGTTCAACCACGCCGTCCTGCGCCTCACCGATGTCGCTCCAACTTCGCCACCCTCCACCGCACCGGAGCTGTTCCTGCTACGCCGTCCATCGCCGCCTCGGATCTGCTTCCCCTCCGCCGACATACGGCCACGGCAACACAGTCAACAATTTGGCCATGGGTTCATCCAAGCATGCACGCTCCAGAACATCGGTTTCCCCAGTAAAAACAAGAAGATCGGCGCGACATGTGGAGGTGACACACCGGCAACCGAAAATGGTACTCATCTTCCCTTATTCGTGCAAATCTTACGTCTCTGCTTGCACGGTGTTCATCCCACAGAAGACACTTGTTGACCGCTTCTTCTTGATACTAGATGTTCCTAGTAACTGGCGATGCATAAGTTTTCTCCTCATATACTATTTCACCTTAGCTAGAGGTCCGTCGCCCCCCTGAATTTCAATTTCTGGCCAGTTGATTCCCAATTAACGGTAGCATTCCCCAGCGTAAAAGGCTCTAGTACGCCTATTACGCCGGGGAAGCAGTGCCTTGGTGTTTATCTTAGGGGCGTGTGTGGCCTAGAGCTACTAGCGCCTGATCTGGAGGTCGGCCGGGATTAAAGGGATGGCCTGGGGGCGCTGCCAAGCACGGCGGTGGTGTGAGGTCCATGAGAGGGCGGGGCGGCGGAGGCAGGGGTCTGGGCCGGTGGTCGCTGGCGGTTCGAGAAAGATCGTCAACAGTAACTGGCGGGAGGTAGACGAAGGCCATCTATCCGTTCCTTATAGATCGGACGGTTCATTAAAAAAATCGACTGACCTATTTATTTTCAGTCGACTGTTATCTTAGATATGGCCACATGTGGTGGTGTGCTGGAGGAGTACCTGTATTTCCTGTGCTCATATATTACAAAATCATACGGAGTAGAATCTAATTTAGTTTGCCATGCAATGTTGTAGAGCTATCATATGTCTCCTGTCATTTATTTTTCAGCCACCGCTATCTCGCTACTTTTACAAAGGCACTAGTTCTGCACACACTTCACCCTTACTCTCACTGTTGTGTTTTTATGCAAGGGTATTTCAGACTCTGCTGCCATGAGAGAAGCCAAAAAGAAAAGAGAGAAGTCGCTCCAGCTTGATGTGAGGCTAGGCAAGACACGTTACAACGCTATAAAGGGTGCAGTGTCAGCAGATGGAGACGGGGAACGTAGCTCTGGAGTTGATGACCTCGCTCGCAATGAACCACCATCCTAGGTGCTTGCTTTAACTTTGCGGTGTCATATGTGGTTGCATGTTCCATATGGTATCTAGCTTGTATTCGAAAGGCCGAAGTCGATAAGATAAGGAAAGATATTTTTTTTACATGAACCACCATCCCGTGAGCACCAAAAGACAAATAGCTAGTCAGGGCACTGGCCGCGCCAGTGACAAGCCCAACAAAGATAGGCATCACCTGGAAGCCAACTAAAAAGCTGCGATGCTGGCGAAGAAGCCCGCCTCCCACAAGGCTCTTAGGTCCTAGATGATCATGCTCACCACTCCAGCCGGATGTCTAGCTTGTATTGCTTCTGTCGGTGTCAAAACCGGCGGATCTCTGGTAGGGGGTCCCGAACAGTGCGTCTAGGCGGATGGTAACAGGAGACAAGGGACACGATGTTTTTACCCAGGTTCGGGCCCTCTCGATGGAGGTAAAACCCTACTACTGCTTGATTAATATTGATGATATGGGTAGTACAAGAGTAGATCTACCACGAGATCAGAGAGGCTAAACCCTAGAAGCTAGCCTATGGTATGATTGTTGTTCGTCCTACGGACTAAAACCCCCCGGTTTATATAGACACCGGAGAGGGTTAGGGTTACACAGAGTCGGTTATAACGGAAGGAGATCTACATATCCGTATCGCCAAGATTGCCTTCCACGCCAATTTAAGTCCCATCCGGACACGGGAAGAAGTCTTCAATCTTGTATCTTCATAGTCCAGGAGTCCAGCCAAAGGTCATAGTCCGCCATCCGGACACCCCTAATCCAGACTCCTCAAGAGCCTGAACCAGGCTTCAATGACGACGAGTCCGACGCGCAGTTAGTCTTCGGCATAGCAAGGCGGGTTGCACCTCCGAATACTTCATAGAAGATTTTGAACACAAGGATAGTGTCCGGCTCTGCAGAATAATTTCCACATAACACCGTAGAGAGAATAATATTTAGACAAATCGAATCTGCTGACGTATTCCGCAGCGTATCATCACACCGCGGGCAAGCAATTATTCGAATCGTTTTTACTGTCCCACCTCAGCGCACTTAGCGAGGCGGTTTCCTTGGTACGTCTTGTTGAAGCAGAGATTGTGTCCCCTTATTCCGGGATTCTCATCAATACGGACGAGGGTAACCCAACCGTGCCATTAATTTACGGCGCTTGGGAGATAAGCGAGTTTTACCAGGCTGGTAGGAGCACTTAGTTTTGTCCGCCCACATAAGGGGATAAGGATCCACCTTTTCCATCTACGCCTTCTTCCTCCTTTGCTTATCCATTTCCGCACACTCGAGCTCCAGCGCCCAAGTTCGCACATCTCAACTCGACCTTCTCCAGCCATGTCCGGAGCGGGAGACAAGTGGATGGCTTCCTCCGTCACGGAGGGACACATCAAGAAGCTGAGGAAGGCCGGATAGTTGTCTAATGACATCGTGTACCGGCTTCCCAACAAGGGGCAAATCATCGCCATCCCCAGGCCACATGAGAGGGTGGTATTCCTCACCCACTTCCTCCGCGGACTAGGTTTTCCACTTCACCCATTTGTCCAGGGGCTCATGTTCTACTACGGCCTGGATTTCCACGATCTGGCCCCAAACTTCATCCTCAATAGCTCGTCGTGTGCGAGGCTTTCCTCCGCATCAAGGCCCACTTCGGCTTATGGCTGAAGACCTTCAATGTCAAGGCGAAGGTTGTGGGCGGCCAACAAGCATAGTGTGGAGGCGCCATGGTGGGCAAGATGCCCAACGTTACATGGCTCGAGGGTGTCACGCCCAAGATGCGACCCTATCCTAAAGGAACTCGATGGTCCCACCAAGGATAGAAGCGCATCTTGAAAACGCTTTTGCAAGGTGGATATCATTACATCAACATTACATAATACATAGGGATACATACATAAGGCACGAATGCCACAAGAATACATCACCATCATACAAGATCAACATCCGACTACGGATGAAACATAAACAGAAGCTCAAACGACATCCACCCTGCTAGCCCAGGCTGCCGACCTGGAACCTATCCCCTGATCGTAGAAGAAGCAGAAGAAGAACTCCAAAACAGTAACACCGCTCTCGCGTCAAGATCATTGCATAACCTGTACCTGCAACTGTTGGTGTAGTAATCAGTGAGCCACGAGGACTTAGCAATCCCATTACCATGGGTATCAAGACTAGCAAAGCTTAATGGGAAAGGAAGGGGTAAAGTGGTGAGGTTGCAGCAGCGACTAAGCATGATATGTTGGCTAACATACGCAAATGAGAGCGAGAAGAGAAACAAAGGAACGGTCGTCAACTAGTAATGATCAAGAAGTGATCCTGAACTCCTACTTACGTCAGACATAACCCAAAAACCGTGTTCTCCTCTCGATCAACCCCGAAAAGAGACACTCACGGTTACGCATTACGGTTGGTGTATTTTAGAAGAGTTTACTTCAAGTTTACTACAACCGGATATTAACAAATTCCCATCTGCCACATAACCGCTGGCACGGCTCTCGAAAGTTTATACCTGCGGGGTGTCCCAACTTAGCCCATGATAAGCTCTCGCGATCAACGAAGGATATTCCTTCTCCCGGAAGACCCGATCAGTCTCGAATCCGGCCACAAGACATTTCGATAGCAATAAAACAAGACCAGCAAAGCCGCCTCGGATGTGCCGACAAATCCCGATAGGAGCTGCACATATCTCGTTCTCGTGGCACACCGGATGAGCCAGACGTCGGGTTGGCATAGACCACGATCGCCCGAGGCGCCGGACATCGCCGGTTTGGACCAGCACTGAAGGAGAACTGGCCGGGGGCTAAAATAAAGATGACCCTCGGGCTCCGGAAACCCAAGGGAAATAAAAGGGCATAGGTGAGGCAAATGGTAAAACCAATGTTGGGCCTTGCTGGAAGAGTCTTATTCAAAGCGAACTGTCAAGGGGGTCCCATAAATCACCCAACCGCGTTAGGGACGCAAAATCCGGGAACATAATACTGATATGACGGAAACTAGGGCGGCAAGAGTGGAACAAAACACCAGGCATAAGGCCGAGCCTTCCACCCTTTACCAAGTATATAGATGCATTAATAATATAAGAGATATTGTGATATCCCAACATAAACATAATCCAACATGGAGCAATCTTCATCTTCACCTGCAACTAGCAACGCTATAAGAGGGGCTGAGAAAAGCGGTAACATAGCCAAACAACGGTTTGCTAGGAAGGGTGACAAAGGTTAGAGTTTCATGGCAATTAGGGAGGCTTGAGTAGCAAGTGGTAGGTAACGCAGCATAGCGATAGAACGAAGCAACTAGCATAGCAATGATAGTAGTGAGATCCAGGGTAGCGGCCATCTTGCCTGAAATCCCGCAAGGAAGAAGAACGAGTCCATGAAGAAGACGAACGGATGAAGCCGAACCAAGCGTAGACGAACGAATTCTCACGATCGCAACGAAACAGGAACTAACAAGAAGAAGCACACAACATGGTAAACACACCACACATGAACAAGGCATGATACTCAAACAAGTACGATGCATGGAAATGCTACATGAAGCTACTCATGGCAAGATATGATACAAACAAGAGCAACACATCAAAGCAAGTTTAAATGAGGCCGGGAACAACATATAACAATTCCGGTAAGTCCTCATATGTAAATTTCGAAATTGGTCCAGATCTGAATAAACCTTATGTTCAAGTTGTTAAACAGCAAGTTAAGATGCACCACGATGATCTACACGAAATTCTAGTCAAGTTACATATAAAGTTCATTAGATTCGGAACTACGGCCTAGAAGATATGAGCAAAACAAGTTAAACATGGCATTGATGCAAAATGCATACAAACATCAAGCAAACACCTCAAAAGAAGGATGCAACATGATAATATGAAACTACATGCAAAAACAAGCAAGTTTCATATAGAGCACACTCAAAACGGAGCAACGGTTCAACACATACACTCTATACAAGTTTAAAGGACAAGCTGTCCAAAACAGCAACTAGGCATATTGCAAGCATCAAAACAACATGCTACAGCACCTTAACATGATAACAAAAGGCATGTATGTGATTTACAGGTAAAGCATGACAAAACATGAACACTGAGCTATCTCCAGAAATGACTAAAACATGCTCAAACACACATGGCAAGATTGCAAATAATAACAGTTTCAGACTTAGCAGGAATAACATCAGGTTGCAATGTTTAGGGCTATCAAACAACATGTTACGGGAACTTCACATGGCAAACAAAGGCATGGCATGATACTACTAAATGGATATAAGAAAAGTCCTTTACTGACCATGAGCCAAAAAGGATCAGAAGATATGATGGCACCCATGTAAACATGGCAAGTTATAAGATAGATTCATACATGGCAGGAACAACAATAAGTAGGCATGTTGGTGAGCTTGAACCACTCACCACATAGCAATACATGGCATGGCAAGGCAACTCACAGTAATAAGACATGTTTATGAAGCTAAGAATGACAATAGCCTAGACATAGGGTGCATCGATCGCTAACAACAATCATGGCAACATTGAACTTAATGTTAACAGGCTGACAGCAACATTATTTAGCAAGTTTGGAGCCAGATAACAACAAGTTACAGTAGGATAAAAATTCAACCAGGGACATGGATGGATAGAGCATGACATGTAGAACAAAACACCCTTAGTGGACATCTCCAGATTATGCATAGAATGACTTGTAGCAGCAGATTTACATAGCATCATAATATAGCAGATTCAGCCTAGCAAAACAGTAACAACAAGCACCCTACTTAACAAGCTCGATGCACTCACTACAAGACCCACAAAAATCCATGGATGGCACCACTGTAAAGATGGAATGGCATAGATCAAAACACATGTAGAGCTCATGCTCATAAGATGCACACATCAATCATGGCAAAAATGACAAATCACCAAGTTATAACAGTTTCAGCAGGTTAACATCATATAGCACTATTGCAACAATGATTCAGGCATCAAGATGACCTCAAATGAATATGATGCAATGGAAAGAAATGATGTACTCGTTGAGGCGAACAATTTGACATATCATACGCACGAAACGGAGCAGTATGCACAGAGTTATGGCAGGTCAAACTTAGCACCAGAATGTAGAAATTTAAGGGACTTGGTGGAAATTATACCCCTCCGAGAGAAGTCAACGGGACGAAGGCGTTCCGGGACGGAGGGATCCGGGATGGGGACGGCGTTTGGATCGGGGGATTGGTGGATCTCATCCCACTCCCCAGATCCGGCGACGACGCGGCGGCTCCGGCGACTCGCGGGAGGCGGCGGCGGCGAGGCAGCTCGGGAGGCCGGAGGCTGGGCGGAGAAGGGAGGGGCGGCGCTAATGGGCGGCCGGGCGATGGCGCATAAGCCGGGCGGCGGCGGCGGAGGCCGAGGCGAGGCGGCGGAGGGCGGTGCGGGCGGCGGAGGCAGGCCGGGCGGCGGCGGCGGCGAGGATCCGCCGGCGGCGCGAAGCGGGCCGGGCGGCGGCGGCGCAGACGCTGCCGGGCCACGGACGGAGGCGAGCCCCGCTGGTCCGCGACGGGTTGGCGGGCCGCGCGAACGGGAAGGCCGGAGTGCCACGTGGCACGACCGGATTGGCGCGGGGCGTGGGCGGACGTGTCCGGCCGCCGGGCGGACATGTCCGGTGGCGCATAGGGAGAGATCTAGGGTTTCGGGGGGGATTTCATCCGTGAATTTCGGGGGAGGGGCTAGTTTTATAGGTAGAGGGAGCTAGGAGTGTCCAAATGAGGAGCGGTTTTCGGCCACGCGATCGTGATCGAACGACCGAGAGCATGGAGGGGAGTTAGGTGGGATTTGGGCCACTTTGGAAGGGGTGTTGGGCTGCAAAGAGAGAGGGGCTTTACGGTTACCCGGTTAACCGTTGGAGTACCAAACGACCTCCAAATGGCACGAAACTTGACAGGCGGTCTACCGGTGGTATACCAAGGCCACTTGGCAAGCCTCGGTCCATTCCGAGAACGTTTAACACCCACTCACAAAAAGAGAGAAAAAGGGGGGACTCCGGAGGACATAGGAGTGCCGGAATGCAAAACGGACAACGGGGAAAATGCTCGGATGCATGAGACGAACACGTATGCAAAATGAGATGCACATGGTGACATGAAAAAATGAAACACGCAAGCTGACATGGCAAAGACGGCGAATAACTGGCGGACACCTGGCACATCGAATCTGGGGCGTTACAGAGGGCTCCTTCATGGAGACCATAAAGGTGTGGCAATCGGGGTGGTTCTACATCACCGAGCTGCGTGACCCCAAATGGGCAGCGGCCCCCGAATTCCGATCTGGCTTCCCTACACGGCTCACCTCCTGGAAAGAGACGGGCTTGTCATGGGGTAATTCGAAGGAGCGGACCGGACTCCAATCCTGTGTCCAAGACCTGGTGAACAAAGAGGTTAAACTCATTAACGTAGTCCAGGTCATGCTCATCCGTCGGATCCTCCCGTGCGAACAATGAGCTTTCAGCTTGTGGGAGTTCGATCCGGCACAGCACCGAACCCTGAGCAGGCTCTTCGACACTACGTACGAAGATTCCTGGAAGGTGCTGTTCAAGGGCGCCGAGGCTCCCGCATCCGCTACCGAGGATCGCGGATTCAGCGCGCAGCATCAAGCCAACGCGGTAAGTTATTTTGCCCTTTACGGGACACTTGTTTTCATAGTTTGACTCTATGCAGGATCTAAACTCCCTTACCTTTGACAGGATTGGCAGAAGACGTCCGGGCAGATTGGCTGTCCGGCTCCCTTGCCGGAAGACCCAGCGGATGCCCACTTGACGGGGCTGCTGGCCCCAGCACTTCACGTGGTGCTGGAGAAGAAGGCCAAGAAACAGGCCACGGGAACTCAAAAGAGTTCCCGGCGCCAGGTGGTGTCGGACTCACCGTCCGATGACTCCAAGGCGGACTCCTCCCGTGAAGATGAGGAGGAGGAAAAAGAGGTCTCTCCCCCAGCGGGGGGAGAGAAGAAAAGGAAGGCCGACCCAACTGGGGAGGCCGGAGGGTCCAAGAAGGGAAGGACCCTCCCCCAGGACTACTCCACCAACGCCGACGACGGCGAAGAAGAGTGGCCGCCCAGGGCCAAGCCCCTGGCGAAATCGTAAGTCTCCGGGTAACAGAATAACTCATGGTGTTCCTTTGTTGCACAGTACCTTCTGACGTCGGATATGATCATGCATTCCGCCCAAGGCCGGGCTCGACGATTCGTCGAGCGGTTCCCTGGGTTCGTCAGATGTGAACAGCACTTCACTTCCGACCGCCTCCTCTCCTCGCGCCGTGGATGACGCCGAGGTGGCGTCCCAAAAGGGGCCAAGCTAGGAGGAGATGGTCCTGGAGGCGCCACAAGGCGACCTTCCGGACTCCAGGCGAAAAGGGGATAAAACCACTAATGGCTCTAAGTCCGGCCCTAGGCCGGACACCGCACCGGAACCTTCAGCGGTTCCGGCATCCGGCAGGCCGCCTCTACTAAGAAGGGAAAGCTTATGACGCCGGTGACCTCCGGCCCAACCGGAGGCACCGGATAATCTGCCGGAGGTGCTTAACGGTGCCTCCATCGACGAGGAGCACCGCATTATTATGAGTGCGGTGATCCAAAGGTTCGATCCGCCAAGAGCGGGCTGACCGAAGCTCGTGCCAGCCTCCTAACAAAGCTTTGAGGTGCGTGATTTAAGATATGTAAAAATATTACCGCATAGACAGAGCCCTCGATGCTCAGTTTGGTGTTCGGAAAGAAAAGCCGAACTGAGGATCAAAAAGATATACACAGGAGTCTAACATAAGTGTGTCAATATGGGAATGCAGGCTGTGCTGCTGACCTCTGCCGCACTGACTACGGAGGTCAATGTATTGAAGCAAAGCCTCGACCGGTCCGAGGACCAGCTCGGCCTTGCCAAGAGGCAGCTCGAGGACAAGGAAGGTAAGTAATACCTTATGTAAGTATATATATAAAGAAAAAATGTGGTTGCGAAAAAGATGACAGGATCAACGTGGGTATGCAGGGGCCGCGAGCAAGGTGGCGACCCTGAAGGAAGCGCTTTCCAAGGCCGAAAACAATGCGGCCGTGGAGCGCACCGAGCGAGAGAAGCAGGAGGCGCGGGTGGCAGCGGTGCAGCAAGAGCTCCAGGCTCTTGTGAAAAAACATGAGAGTTTGGAGCGTGTCTCGAAGAATCGAGAGTGCGAGCTCGCCTCGGTGCTTGAGAGCGCCAAATCTGACAAGGGCGAAGCCCAAAAAGCCCTCCAAGAAATTGAGGCGATGAAGAAGATAGAGGCGGGTAAGGCATTCTTTATGCAAAGCAAGCACGCGAAAGTGAATTACTTGTTACTTACCCGAGTCCGGAGCTCTCCAGGAGCATTCGCAGATCTTCCCCGGAGTGTGTCCGACGCAGCCGCATTCTACCAAGCCGAGGAGGGGAGATCGACGGAGAAGGTGTTCTGGTCTTAGTATGCTGAGGCCGGACACCCGGTGCCCTTGAGCGACCAGCAGAAGCAGCTGGTCGAGCTCCATAAGGTGGCCGAACAGGCCATGAAGGGTCTCGCAGTCCGGCTGTGGCCCGGGGAAACCATGCCTGGAAGCTACTTCGGGCTGGTAAGGCGGCTGGTGGATGTCTGTCCAAGGCTTGAAGTCATCAAGCGCTCCGTACGCATCGAAGGTGCCTGTAGGGCCCTTGCCCGTGCTAAAGTGCACTGGGGCAAGATGGATGCTGAGAAGCTTGTGACGGACGGACCACCGCCGGGCAAGGAGCATCGCAAGCCCGAAATGTATTATGAGGGCGTCCTGAAGGGTGCCCGCCGTATCGCGGATGAGTGCTCCAAAGATGTAATTTTTGAGTAAACTCGCATTTGTGATCCTGTACGCTGAAAACTTGTTTCATATGCGCTAAGCAACGCTTTTGAATTTAAAATATTACCTTCTGTGCGGCCGTTTATCAAAATTGAGAGATGGCGAGTCGTCGGCTTCTGCCCCCATGCCGCGACTGCTGGGGTGTTCGGGATAAACATGAGCGCTCTTTTTCCCATTATTGGGTCCTTCGAGGGAGGCGCTCAATACAACGAACAAGGCAATCAGACTATAATGCTTGAACACTCTCACTTAGCCATAGAATTCTATAATTTTAAATTTCGGCGAAGCCCCTAGTATTCGGAAGACCGAGTTAGGGGCGCTATCCACGCCTTGGCCGGACAAAGCCGACTCCTCGCTCTAAGCGGCATAAGTCTTTAGGGACTTGAAAACCTCTCGAACAGCGACCAGCTCTCGCCCTATTATGACGGTCAGTTTTAGCTTTCTCCACTGAGGTGCTCAGCAAGGCTCAACCGGGGCACAATCGCAGTGGTTCTCCCAGTGCTACCTTAGCCGATATAACGGAACATAAGGTACCAAAACATGGGAGCCGGGCAAACCCAACTATTGACCCAAGACATGATTCGGAGCCGATGCATATAATGCTATAAGTTCGGGGTGCCGCACTCATGAGAGTGTTCAACTTCACCATATTCTCAAGTGCGAAGCCCCCGTGTATTGGCCATACCAAGGTGTACGGTTGCATAATGTCATAACTGAACATATTTTTATATATAAAAAAAGATAATGCAATAATAGACAAAAGGTATGCATTGTTTATTCAAAAAGTCTGCGGTAAAAGAAGAACGATACAAATAGTGCGATAAGCGAGAGATGGGACTATTTGACATGCCCCCCCTCCAGGGGCAAGCTGCGGGGTAATATGTGAAACAAGTATACTGCTCGTTATAGAGACCACCTGGACACTTGACATAGCTTTCTGCCTCCCTGGCTTTTGCATCGTGTGTTCGGCGATTATGCTGCCGGACAGGCCTTCCGGAAAGTGGAGTCCTGAAAGTAAGAAAGAAAAAAAAGAATGACAAAATCGGGAGCCCCTTGTGTGGTTGAGCCGTATATTGGGCGTGCCGTGGTTGTGCCCCTCCCCCTATGCCCATGGTATTTCCAGAGCATAGTTATGTACGCGCATTACTAGTTTCGCAATTTCGCGAGGGCTGGGGTTAGGGCCGCATTGTTACGCGCGCTCGGAACGTGCTAGGCGGTCTGGTTGTGCGTTACTCCGGGCGCGCTTGACGGTGTCCGGACGTTTGATGGCCGGACTGAAGAATTGCCTTGACAGGCTGCTTTGTACTTCCGCCGCGAGGGCCGCCGTATGCTCCTCCGTCCGGAGAGAGCGATCGGTGTTTCCATTGACCGTAATGACTCCTTGAGGGTCTGGCATCTTGAGCTTGAGGTATGCGTAGTGCGGCACCGCATTGAACTTTGCAAATGCGGTTCATCCAAGCAGTGCGTGATAGCCACTGCAGAACGGGACTATGTCGAAGATTAACTCCTTGCTTTGGAAGTTGTCCGGGGATCCGAAGACCACTTCAAGTGTAACTGAGCCTGTACAGTTGGCCTCTACACCTGGTATGATGCCTTTAAAGGTCGTCTTTGTGGGTTTAATCCTTGAGGGATCTATGCCCATTTTTGTGTTGTATCCCGATAAAGCAGGTTCAGGCTGCCGCCGCCGTCCCATAAGGACTCTAGTGAGGTGAAATCCGTCAATGATTGGGTCTAAAACCAATGCGGCGAATCCGCCATGGCGGATGCTAGTGGGGTGGTCCCTTCGATCAAAAGTGATCGGGCAGGAGGACCATGGGTTGAACTTTGGGACGACTGGCTCCAAGGCATATACGTCCCTGAGTGCATGCTTCCGCTCCCTTTTGGGTATGTGGGTTGCGTATATCATGTTCACCGTTCGCACTTGCGGGGGGAAACCCTTCTGTCCCCTATTGTTTGGCGGCCGGGGCCCCTCCTCGTCATCGCTATGCAACCCCTTGTCATTGTTTTCGGTGTTTAACTTGCCTGCCTTCTTGAACACCCAACAATCCCTGTTGGTGTGGTTGGCTAGTTTTTCGGGGGTGCCGTGTATCTGGCACGAGCAATCGAGTATTCGGTCCAAATTGGACGGGCCTGGAGTATTTATTTTGAATGGCTTTTTCCGCTGACCGGGTTTAGAGCCTATGAATCCGGCATTGACTGCCGTATCCTCAGCATTATCGCCGTTAATGCGACGCTTTTGCTTGTTGCGACGCGACCTGCCCATGCTGCCCTTGGTATCCGAATTACCATGGACCTTGGTCATGTTATTACTACGAGCTACCCAGCTGTCTTCTCCCGCGCAAAAGCGGGTCAAGAGTGTCGTGAGGGCTGCCATTGATTTCGGCTTTTCCTGTCCTAGGTGCCGGGCCAGCCACTCGTCACGGATGTTATGCTTGAAGGCTGCAAGGGCCTCTGCGTCCGGACAGTCGACTATTTGATTTTTCTTTGTTAGGAACCGTGTCCATAATTTCCTGGCCGATTCCTCTGGCTGCTGGATTATGTGGCTTAGGTCATCGGCGTCTGGTGGTCGCACATAGGTGCCCTGGAAGTTGTCGAGGAATGCGGCTTCCAGGTCCTCCCAACAACCAATTGATTCTGCTGGCAAGCTGTTAAGCCAATGCCGAGCTGGTCCTTTAAGCTTGAGTGGGAGGTATTTGATGGCGTGTAGATCATCCCCGCGGGCCATGTGGATATGAAGGAGATAGTCCTCAATCCATACTGCAGGGTCTGTTGTGCCATCGTATGATTCGATGTTTATGGGTTTGAAACCCTCGGGGATTTGATGATCCATTACTTCATCTGTGAAGCATAGTGGGTGTGCGGCGCCTCTGTATTAGGCTATATCACGACGTAGCTCAAATGAGCTTTGTCTGCTGTGTTCGGCCCGGCCGGATTTACCATATCCGGCATGATGATTTTCGTCACGTGTCGTGGGGTGCCCACGCGATCCATAGATCGATCTTGTTTGCCTTGCCCTGTCCTCCAATATATCTCGTAGGTCTGGCGCATTTCCCCGTGCCTTGGTATTCTTTGAGCGGTGCCGGGGTGCGGCTTGAGTGGAGGGCCGAGAGGCCTCTCTGTCGCGGCCACGAGGTGGCCGGTCGGCCGTATCATGCGCTGGTGATGTATGTCTAGGTGCTTCCTCCTCTAATCGAGGTAGCAGCCTACGTTTTGGGTAGCTCTTGGAGGGGCGTTCGAGTTCGTACTCTTCGGCCGCAAGGACATCAGTCCATCTGTCGGCTAGCAAGTCTTAGTCAGCTCTAAGTTGTTGCTGTTTTTTCTTGAGGCTACTCACCGTGGCCATGAGCCTGCGTTTGAAACGCTCTTGTTCGACGGGATCCTCAGGCACGACAAATTCGTCGTCGTCGAGGCTTTCCTCGTCTTCGGTGGGAGGCATGTAATTATCGTCCTCTACCTCTCTGTCTGCCGCTCTCTCATGAGGGCTGGCTTCTCCATCCTCCTCTACTGAATCCTGCTGGAGGGGGTTATCTTCGGCACTGTCCAAGGTGTTATTGTCTCCGGTGCCGGAATCACCGTTTTTGCTATGGCGGGATTTAGAGCGGTGCCGCTGAGGCCGGCGCTTAGGCTGTTTCTTGGAGGGGTCATCCTTCGTTGTTCCGTCGCCGTTCCCTTCTTTTGGGATGTCCACCATGTATATGTCATATGACGAGGTGGCCTTCCAGTGCCCTGTAAGCGCTGGTTCTTGTTCGTCTCCTGCATCGTCGTCCATACCGTCGATGTCTCCGGAGTCGAAGTCGAGCATGTCGGTTAGATCATCGACAGTGGCAACGAAGTGGGTGGTGGGTGGGCTTTGAATTTCTTCGTCGTCCGCATCCCAACCTTCCTGACCATAGTCCGGCCGGGGCTCTCTTGATAAAGAGAGAGACTTTAGTGAATTCAGAATGTCGTCGAAGGGCGAGTGCTAAAAAATGTCCGCGGCGGTGAACTGCATTATCGGCGCCCAATCAAATTCGATTAGCAGGGGCGCGGAAGGTTCGGAGTCCGGAAAGGAGTCCGACACCTCGGAGTCACGAGCTACGCAAAGGACAGGTATGGTGTTCGGCTTGATCGCTGTAGAGATTGCAGCCCCCGAGGCGGTGTGCCACCCGCCCTCGACATGCAATCGGCTCGAGCTAAGGGTCGGAGCGACACCGTGCGACCTCCAAAACACTATTCGGGCGCGAGCTAGATCATGCCCATCGTAACAGTGCGGTGCGCTTGGCTGCGGCTCGAACCCGTCGAAGATCAAGTCTCCGCGGACGTCGGCCGTGTAGTTCAAACTTCCAAATCTGACCGGATGGCCAGGGGCGTAGCTTTCAATCTGCTCCAGATGGCTGCGAATTGCCCATGCGTGCAAAGCCGCCGAATCGAAGATCTGTCCGGGAGAAAAGTCTCACCCGGACGCGTCGTTGTTGATGATCGAAGGAGCCATCAGTCCTAAAGGTGACGACACGAGGAACTCTCAATGAAAGCACCAATGTCGGCGCCAAAACCGCGGATCTCGGGTAGGGGTCCCAATCGCGCCTAGGAGGATGGTAACAGGAGACAAGGGACACGATCTTTGGACCCAGGTTCGGGCCCTCTCGATGGAGGTAAAACCCTACTCCTGCTTGATTAATATTGATGATATGGGTAGTACGAGAGTAGATCTACCACGAGATCAGAGAGGCTAAACCCAAGAAGCTAGCCTATGGTATGATTGTTGTTCGTCCTACGGACTAAAACCCCCTGGTTTATATAGACACCGGAGAGGGTTACGGTTACACAGAGTCGGTTACAACGGAAGGAGATCTACATATCCGTATTGCCAAGCTTGCCTTCCACGCCAAGGAAAGTCCCATCCGGACACGGGACGAAGTCTTCAATCTTGTACCTTCATAGTCCAGTAGTCCGTCCAAAGTTCATAGTCCGGCCATCCGGACACCCCCTAATCCAGGACTCCCTCAGCTTCCAATTTGGTTAAATTGCATCTACTTAGCTTACACATTATACCTTTGAATATGACATGCCTTTCTGTTTTTGGTACATACTAGTACATCTGTGTATTAACCATGTTCTTACATCAAACTAATGTTCTTGTGTATCCCTCATCAATCACTTATGACGAGGCAGGCAGGCAAGGGGGCTACTCCTCATTTAAAGAATGCAGCCTCAGCCTCCCGACATGATTCCCAAGAAATAGAAATGCTACATGAAGATAGTGAACGTAGCTCTGTAGTTGATTACAGCATTTCCCCTACACTAGCATCGTAGGTGCTTGCTCTAACTTGGCAGTGTGATATGTGGTTGCATGTTGCATATGGTGTCTAGATTGTAATTCTTCCAATCTGGTAATTCTTCCAATCTGGTTAAACTGCATGTGCTAGTATGCTTAGCTTATACATTATACCTGTTAATGTGACATGACTTCCTGTATTTAGTACAAAGTACATCTGTCTATTAAGCATGTCCTTACATAAAACTATTGTTTTTTTTGTATCCCGCATCAATCAACATGACGAGACACCTTTAGTATATGCAGTGCGATATTAGTTGCATCTTTCATATGATTTATAGCATGCGCTGCTTCTAATTTGTTGAAATTCCATTTATGATGGGACGCTTTTAACTTGGCAGAGTAATATTGGTTGCATCTTTCATGTGGTGTCTAGCTTGCATTGCTTCTTATTTGCTAGAATGGTTTCTGCTTAATTTACACAAACAGTTGTGAACATGCCATGCCGTCCTGTTTTTCGTACATATTACATCCTGGTATCATGTGTTTGCCTTACATCAAAGTAGTGATTGTCAGTATCATGCATGAATGAGTTCTGAAGGGAGAATTTTATTGCGTTTTCTTGTCGGTTTTACTTGACAATTCAAAATCAATAAAGCGGAAGGAAATTAGCAAGGCAGCGGATAAAGGTGCTCCTTCCGAACGGAGGGCCTCTTAAGTTTCTACTCCTCCACACCCCCAAGATGATTTCCAAGACAACATATGCATAGACACTCAACAAAGTTGTGTTTATGATGAGCACGTCTCCCCTAGTGCAGCATCACTGGTGCTCCCTCTAACTTCGCACTGTTATATGTGGTTGCATGTTATGTGTGATGTCTAGCTTGTATTGCTTCTAATTTTGTTGAATTCCATCTGCTTACTTTACAGATTATACTTGAATAAGGCACGTGTTCCTGTTTCTAGAACATACAATATCTGTCTATCACACCATGTTCTTACATCAAATTACTACTATTGTGTAACCTGCAACAATCACTTATCATAAGACACGTTTGAATTCGGAGTGATATATAGGTTACATCTCACATTCTTTTCTAGCTTGTACTACTAATTTGTTAAAATGGCACTTATGACGAGACATTTTTAACTTGGTAGAGTGATATTCGTTGCATCTTTCATATGGTGTCTAGCTTTCATTGCTTCTAATTTATTGAAATGCCTTCTCCTTAGTTTACACATCATAAGCTCTGAATATGCAATGTTGTGAATATGCAATGGCACTAATGACGAGAGACCTCTAACATGGTAGTGTGATGTTGTTTGCATCTTGCATATGATTTATTTCTTGTACTGCTTCAGATTTGTTTAAACGCCATTTATGATGAGATACTGTTAACTTGGCAAAGCGATATTTGTAGCATCTTTCATATGGTGTCTAGCTTCCATTGCATTGCTTCTAATTTGGTGAAATGTCTTCTTCTTAGTTTACACATCATAGTTCTGGTTATCTCTTCCGTCCTGTTTTTCATACATATTACATCCTCCTATCACGTGGTTGTCTAACATCAAAGTTTAGTTCGTCTGCATCACGCATCAATTTGTTCCGAAGAACTAAATTGTTATTCATTTTTCTTGTCGGCTTGACTTAACATGGCACAGAGAAAGAGGAAGAAACACAGAATGGCAGGGAATGAGAAGCGGATGAATCCCGTAGATTCTCCTGGTACTGATGGTGCAATAGAAGGTCAAAGTCCAGCAGAAAATTCTACAAACACGGCATCCCATGCTACACGAGTTGCAAAAAAGACAAACAGAAACAAATAGCTGCCACCAAACAAGCTAGCAGCACATTCCCAAGCTCCCTTGCCACCTGACACTACTTCCCAAGCACTCTTGACACAAGACGAGTTGGCAATATCAGATGAACCTTGTGAGCTTCAACAGCAAGAAGGTAGTTGCTGGAGTCAGGTTACAGTTGCATGCTTCTTTATATGTAGTCTTACAGTTTGATGTACACTAACACTTCCTATGTTTGTTGTTGGACTAGCACCTAGGCACAAGAGGAAACAAACATCAGGGATGATGCTTGATAGGTTAACTAAATCTAGAGGAGGAAGAATGGAGATCCGTTTTTAGGCAGGTTTTAAAAGGCCACGTGATGCTACAGAGTCAGCCAAGTTAGTATCAGAGGCAACGGTTGCTGTTAGTGTCATGTACGTATCCTCCCAACATGGATTTAGTACAGAAATGACAAAGACGAAACACAGTTCAACATCTTCCTCGACCATTTATCTGTAAGTATGGTTATGTATGGAAAATAGTAATATCGTCTTGCTCTGTCCAATACTTTCTAGGTTGCTGATAATGAGACTCCCATAATTTTCAATAGATGAAGTTCAAGTTGGATAGCCAAGATGATGCAACCAGACAAGCTTGCACCCATGTTTTCAAGTCTGCTCTGCGACAATATCGGTATAACTTGAGGAAAACTCACTTTGAAGGCAAGGCTAACAGTGAACTTGCCCAAACATCTCCGGTGGAAAACATATCTGATGAAGACTAGAGAGGCCTCGTTAAACACTGGTTCGATCCGAAGTATCAGGTACATTATATATATGTCATCAGATCACATGTTGAAGTCCTATTTACGCATGTGCCACACAAATCTATCTTCTTGTAGGTGAACTGTTAGAAGAACAAGGACAACCGTACGAAAGTGAAATTCCAACAGACGACAGGATCTCGTAGCTATATTGCACACTGCGAGGCTCTTGTAATTAGCTGCTGTTTCACTCTTTTCGTTGTACCATATTATCAGATCTATATTGACTTGTTCCAAATGCATAGGAAAGCCCGCAAGGACCAAAAAGTACCTTAACCAAATGCTGCGGAAATCTTCAAGGACTATCACACCAGCAAGAAGAAGGGCATCACTACACCAGTCAAAGCCGCTGTTGTAATTCCTTAATCCTCATGCCTTTTAACTACTAATTACTCTGACTTGTGCCTTGAACTGCATGGTTTGCAGCAAATGTCTAGTACTCTTTTCAATTTTATACGCAATTGTGTTTGCGTATCATTGCACCTTACAAGGTCTAAAAGAGAGGAGTGATGTTCCTTTGATCTTGACCCGTAATCTTGTTCCGTGCTGGACTTGCCCACACAACGTTACAATTGCATGTTTTTCTGTTCTCAGTTGTTTTGTGATATGAATGACGTCATACTATGCTTACCGTATTATAAACTTCGTCTCTTTATCCTTAGCCCTCAATACAATGTGAATAAATAGACAATACATTAGCGATGGTACATGGTCATATGTTTGGAACCTGGTTTTATTATGTACTTTGCAATAAAATACTACTAATATTTTACATGGGTTCAATAGAATAAGTTCTGTATATAGACCAAAGCTATTTTGTTTGGTTTTACTGCCTCCTTAATATCTTCTGTTCTGGTACTACTAATGTAAAACCTCAACTTTTTAGCGAGCTATGGAAAAAATGGTGGAACTGCCACCTTCTGAAGGTGGCGAGTCAACTATAACCGCAATGTCAGCTCTTGCTGCAGTTGGTCAGTATCTGTCCACTAACAGTGCCAAAAGCACGTTCCTGCGTAATACTGGGTTGGTTGTTAAGGCAATATCGTCCAAACTGCCTCATGATCAAGATATGCAAGCTCAAAGCAATGTTGTATCTGCACTCCAGACACAAGTCCATTCCCTAACAGAGACCCTTTGTGAAACAAGGAGAAACATTGCTCAATGTCGTCAAGATATGCATGGTTTTGAAACCAGACTATCAGACATTTGCTATGTTGTTCAGGAGCCTAGGGGAAATGAAGGCGAGGGTTATGGTGCTCCATCGGACAATACAACATGAAAACGTAACAGTCAGGTCAAATGAACTGAGCTTCTGAACTTCTGGTGGTGCATTTATCTGCTAGACTGTTAAGTTTTATGCCAACCTTCCTTTTGTTATATAGTTGTAATTTGTTTTGGTGCGATACAAAATTCATTCTTAACGTGCAGCCACCGCCTGAAGAAAACAGGAAGCCATTTTTGTACAGTGTAGGGTGTTCCCTATATTTGCACTGGTGGCGATCTTTGATGCCGAGTGGATGTAATCTGTGCAATCGCCTTAATAGCCTAGCATTAATTTCGGCCTTATTTATTTCATAGTTTTCTTTTTCCCTGGTTTGCTAGTGGCCGCAACTACCATGGGCCATATACGGGCCGTATGATCCATGGGTCTCCTACGGGCCGTAGATAAATGGGCCTGTAATCGGTGGGCCTCGGGCCGTCGGATAAATGTGTCTACATGGGACATAATCGGGTGTAATTGGTATCGGCCCAGCACGATAACAGGCCGTTAACAGGCCGTAGGACAGCAAAGGCTTAATTCTGTCACAAGCATAACGGGTCGTTGTCGGTTTAGGGTTCCGGCAGACCCTTGAGGTTCGAACACTGGAGTGCGCGCGGAGATCTAACCCTCCACCGTCTCGTACCTCGCCGAATCGCAGGGACCTAAACTACTAAATAGAACAACACAAGAGACGCAAGATTTATACTAGTTCGGGGCACCGTTGTGGTGTAATACCCTACTCTAGTTTGTCGTGTGATGGATTGCCTCTGGGGCTATTGAGGAACAGTACAGGGAAGAACAGCCTCGCGAGGGTCTGTTCTTGGTGGGTGTGATCAACTGCTAAGTGGTGTCCCGTCGCTCTAGCTTGAGGATCGGGTCTCTATCTCTCTCTCTCTCTGGATTCCAAATGCCGGATCTCCGATCCCCCTACTCTGAGTGTGGCTACCCCTATTTATAGGCGAAGGCCCTGGGCCTCTTCCCAAATATTGAGTGGGAAGGGCGCCAACAATTGGCCATTTTGATGGGGAACTGCGGGTACACTTATCCTGACTAAAGTTGGTCCTCGCCTGCCAAAGGCTCTGGTGATGAGGCCTGCTTGGGCTCCACGATGACTCCCTTCCAGCCGTTGGGGCTGGTCTTGGTCTTGTTGCACCGAAACGGATGCCTTTGCTTGATGCTCTCGCCTGCGCTTGCTCCCTTAGCACCAAACAGGAAAGGAGGATGCTGCGCGGCTGGCGCCCTTAGTCGTCATGGCTTGCGTCACGGGCACGTCGCGAGGTACCCTGCCTTGAACTCTCTGCCTCCTCATGAGCCACCTTGACGAGGCCATGCCTGAGGAAGCTCCTGGTCGTCCGCCCCGCGAGGCTTGGCCCCTCGCGAGGGTCTTGAGCTTGCGTTGATGAAGATGGGCCGCCCCGGCCTCCTTTGAGCCACGCCGCAGGCGCAGCAGAGCAAGTCTGGGACCCCGCTCCCGCAACGCCGACGAGAGCCCCGGCCCACGGCGCCCGAACTTGGCCGAGCGGAGATGCGAAGGGCAAGTGCGGTCGTGGGGCCCTAACAGCTTATGGCCTTGGGCGCCAAGGTGGCGTTGATTGGACGCGTGCGCCTCAAGAATCGTGGGTTGATAACAGAGCGGCATCTTCCTTGCCTCCTTTACTTTCGCCGATTGCCGCCCAGATCCCCTTTCTTGCGCCTCTCTCGCTTCCAAGATCTTCAGATCCACTTCGCTATGCGTGCCCTAGCCGTCATGGTTCTCGCCAAACCCTGCCGAGCCTCGGTACTTCCTCGCCTTGGACCCGCTAAATGTGTCGGGCGAGCCTTGCCTCGATCGCGCCGGCTAGCGGAGGCGCAGCGTTAATGGAACGGCGGTGTTCAAGGCGGCTCCTCCGCCCCTGAGGGTCGGGGGAGTACCTTCTACCCGTTCTTTGTGAGCGCCATCATTGCTGGTCCGCGCGCCCTTCTCTGAGTTCTTCTTCTCCGTCCTCCATCACTACAACATCCAAGCTCGCACCTCCATCCCAACTCCGTCCTTCTTCCGCAATCTTAGCCTACTATTGTGAGGCCCATGTTGGGGTGAAACCCTCGTGGCCTTGCTGCGCCACTACTTCTTCCTCCGAACCTCCGTGGTTCCGCCTCAGGCGCTTGAAGCCACAGACACGGCAGAGCCATCGCCATTTCAAACCCTGGGAAGCGGATTGAGGGCTTCAGGAGCAAGTGGGTCTTGGTGGATCACTACTAGGAAAAGGGCTATAGATGGAAATGACACTAATGACACTAATGGCGCACTAGAAGCGGATTGAGGGCTTCAGGAGCAAGTGGGTCTTGGTATATACTAATGGCGCACCACCATCCGATGCGCCATTAGAGTCTAAACTACTAATGGCGCACCATGCTTTGGGTGCGCCATTAGTACCAATTTTTTTTAAACTAGTGCGCTTGTTCAAACATACTAATGGCGCATCCTGCCCAAGTCGCCATTAGTAGTTGTAACTACTAATGGCGCACCAGTAGTGTGGGTGCCATTAGTATATAAACTTTTTTTGAACTAGTGCTTTGTTCAAACATACTAATGGCGCACCCACACCCTCAGTGCGCCATTAGTAGTTGTAATTACTAATGGCGCACTGTGTGGGTGCGCCATTAGTATAGAAACTTTTTTTGGACTAGTGCGCTTGTCCAAACATACTAATGGCGCATCCTGCTTAGGTGCGCCATTAGTAGTGGTAACTACTAATGGCGCACCATGCAAGAGGTGCGCCATTAGTAAGTGGGCAGCAACAAGATATTTGGGACAGCCTCTCCTACCCACACACTCACTTTCTCCCCACTTCATTCTCTCCACCTCCTCCTTGTCTCGGGTGCCTCCTCTTTTTCACCTCATTTCCACCATAGATTCATTCAAATTAAGTGGTTAAATTACCTTGTTTTAATAGGTAAGTAAGGGGGGAAGCTATATTTAGGTTGTTCTCCTTACAACAATGTGCACATGCACTTTTTACGGCCTAGCTAGATCTATGTATGTTCGTGGTGTTGCATATGTTTGTGGTGTTTGCATATGTGTTTGTGTTTGGAGGTGTACCGGTATTTGAAATGCGATAGTTGCCAATATTTTGCCGGAATGTTGATTCATTTCCGTTTCGGCGAGAATTTTGGCATTAAGCATCCTTTTTGGTCCTATTTTTAGGAAAGTCATGCCAAATTTTTCTTGGTTCTAAAATATCGCTTTTGCTCTACCCTCGCAGCGACCATGGTCCGCACGATGACCGAAGGCATCGTGAATAGGTTTTTGAGGTCCGCGAAGGCCGAGATGCTTCAAAAGAACGAGACGGAGATAAGATGTCCGTGTCGAAGATGCAAGTGAAGAGCCTTATTATGGACCCGATTCGGCAGGTGGGACCACCTGCTGTTGCGTGGTTTCATGGATGGCTATCGGTGGCAAGGTGATGAAGATGACTACGAAGTCGCCCATGCGGGCCGGGCAAGAAATGAGGAAGGGCAGCAAGACAACCACCGCGGCTCTAAGCGGGCGAGAAGACGAAGAATCCCGTGGAGATGATCACGATCGTGATGTTGCACACAGTCATCATGTAGAAGATGCAGGACATGATGATGAGGAAGATGCCGAGCAAAGCGACGGGCATGATTCAGACATGTAGCCTTGCAAGCAAAAGTATATTTGTGGTGCTATATTTGTGGTGCAAAATGAAGATATGCCAAACTCCTCAACAGTTGGTTAGTCTCATTAGGGTAAAATAATAGGATACTTTGTTAAATTAGAAGTCATCAACATGCTGCTGATCAATTGCTGTTGTATCCTGTATGATGTATGTGATGCTGCTGATGTATGGTTTTTTATCAAGAGGCCAAACATTCATCTAGTTTTGCTATGAACTGCTGCTAATGTATGATGTAGTTGCTTCACCTGCTATCTTGCTTACGATTCTGCCTTTGTGCCGCTTAAGAGTTTTTAGATGAATGTCTATAGTGCTTTTCTTCTCTGCTAACTCCGCTCGAGTTGTTGTTGGCCGGTAACAACATGTTTGAAGTACAATTGTTACCAATGTGGGCTTGTGGAATCCCATGACAAAAGTCTTGAGTTGGGTTCAAGACAATTGTCAAGGGTAGTCTCATTGTGATCTTCCTAAATGACCCATTGGCGACTTCATTACGCTGGGATAATGATTTTGCAGGTACCCGAGAGGCCCTTGAGTTTGCCGGAATGTCGATTAACTTCCGCTCGCAAATTGAGTACTCCATATGTCCTATTTTCAGCAAAGGTCATGCTGAAATTTTCCGTGAATTTTAGCATGACTTTGCTAAAATAGGACATATGGGGTACTTGTGACTAATGCATGGGCCGGGTATCTTAGTAGTTAATTAAGTAGGATCAAGTGCCCCGCGCATTTGTGACTAATGCATGGCTTTTAGGGTGCCTCGTGTCGATAAAACCGAAATGATGAAAAGTTAGGCTTTTAGGGTGCCTTGGCGTCGAAAAACCCTCAATGATAAAAGCTTAGATTTTAGGATGCCTCGGTGTCGACAAACCCTAAATGATGAGACCATGATCTTGTTCCTTGACAATAACCAACTTTTGACCAAACTTTGTTTCTATTTAGAGAGAAACATGGCCCACAACGATGAGGCCGGGGTTCGGCGGCAAGGCATTCTGGAGCTGTCCCGGAGATGGAGGAACAACCTCACTTGTATGAGGCGCCGCCTTCCCCACCGATCCCGAGACCACGGATGGTGCCGCCGAGGATGACCACACCGATGCTACCACCGATGGTGCCGCCGAGGATGCCACCATCGATGATGGCGGCGCGCGCGACGATGGCAGCCAGCCAAGAGGCAACGGAAGGACCGGCGCCCGATCGTGTTCGCACCCTCAAGGAGGAAGTTATCAAGTGGACTCCAACGGAATCCAACGGCGCCCGAACGAATAGTCAAGGGTACTCGCTTCAGCTCGGGTGCATTGTCCGGAGCACCGCCTCGATCAACACCGAGAACCCGAGGCATCCCGACCGAGGGAATTTGCGCAACCTCCTCTTCACGAAGCTGCACGAACGATACAAGTTCCCGCTGAATTTGAAAACACAAGCCTCAAAGGGAATAAAGTGAACAATGCTGCCCTCACGAAGATGAGCAAGGCCCTGTCTACTTGGAAAAGCAATGTGAAGAGAATGATCGAGAAAGGTGAGAGTTATGAGAAGATCAAGGAGAAAATCCTTCGATCACCGAAGATGACTACAACGACTTCAAGATCAATTGCTCGAGCACCGCAAGCTCCCAATCAAGTGAGTGGGGAAACAAATGCGGAGCTGAACATAGGGGAACACACACTCGGTCCCGGCGGTTACAGAGTGGCGGAGCCTATATGGGACAAGGAGGAGGCGGACCGTGCGAGCAAGGCCTACCGCCCTCTTCGATACATACTGGTGACAAGAAGACCAGGAACTTTGTCGTGGCCGGTACAAGAAGGACCCGAAAACAAAGGAGCTTACCACGGATCCAAGACCAGGCAGCTTGAGCTTGTTCGGTAAGGAATACACCCCGTAATTAGCTCCATATGGTTGCATTCTAATTAATGAAGCTGAATTTCTAAATGGTTCACATTCCTTCCGCAGCGATCGAAAGCGAGAGCGGGGTCGACTCAGAGCAACCCTTGGGACACCACTCTAAATAGGGGTTGAATGTAATGAAGAACAAGGATAAGCTCGAGAAGTCGACGTCACTGGTCGTGTGGCGGCAAAGGCTTGTCGACAAAATGGGGTCATACTATACCGCTGGTGTGCGGAAGGAGAAAAGACCAGCTCGGAAAGCCAGCGCGAGAGGTTCAAGAACTCAAGGCACAGTGGCGCGGATTCGGAGATTGTCCAAGAGCAAGTGGAACAACGACTCGAGCGGCGATCACCGCCTTTGTGCCTACCTTGATCTCGGGTTGAGTCGCGGATTGCGGGCGCCAACAGGGCCGCCCCGATTCCTAGCTTCACGCCAGCAACTCGCATAATGCGATGGCGGGGCCATTGGTGCCTCCAGCGGGGCGGCATTGGTGTCTCCGACGCCGCACGGGAGCTTAATGCACCGGGTGTACGCCGCCGGCACCTCTGCAGCAAGCGCCCCTCCGTCAATCTGACGCTCGCTGTTGGCGGTGCCTACATTAGCCGAGCTCGACGCCATCATCACGGTAACTAATTAAGCCTCTCTCGCCGAGGACTTCATCTCCTTGCCTTTGATGGGCATCCTCGACGCCCTACATGTTTTCGCAGGCGCCGCCGACGTTCCGTGCACTCTCCTCCACTTCGTGAACAACGAGTTGGTCGATGTCGCCAAGGGCAAAATCGCTCAACCGGCAACCCTTGTTCCACGGTACCAGATGCCACCCAACTTGTTTAGGGTTCAACTGGTTCGGTGCTGCCAGGCTGCGACGACTTGTTACCTCCGAATCGACCCGTCGGGGCCGACGATGATGACGTGATGACCCTCAGCGCCTGCCTGAGCTGGCCCCTGCTTTGGCCGAAGAGCCAGATTCGTTTGGGGGCGGGGACACCACCCAAAGACAACACCGCCCGCCGTGTGCGGCGCCAAGTCGGCCCCATGGCAAGACCGCCGAACGGTGCGGACATCCCTATGCCATCGATCCAAACATGCATATGGCACAGGATCGTAATGACGACGACGACGACTATGATACATTTGGCAACGCCGATCAAGACTTTGCCGAGCATGGGTACGATGGCGACTTCATGGGGCCTCCTTCTCAAGAACCAAACCCAACAAAAGACGTGTGCGATCTAGCTCGTACAGCATGGAGAAGCCAAGTTGCAGCAGCGCCGTCGGCGCTCAGCTCTCGTGAGACGCCCACTGCCGACTTCACCGAGCCTCGAGATAGGCGAGGTGCGAAATATTATCAGCCCCAACACACTCAAGAAGGCGGTCTGTGAGCAAAACTCGGTCCCATTACAGAGAAGAAGAAGGCACGCAAAAGAAAGACTAAGAAGGGTGCGAGCCAGCCGGCACCGAGTACGATCCGTGCTCAGGACGGGCCACCTTCACCGCAGGATATCTCGAGGAGGGTGCATGTGGCGGGTAGGGCGATGCTACCGACAAATATGCTCAATGCTGCAACCGGTGCTATCACGGAGTCTGCATGACAGTGTTCTTTCTTTGCGAAGCGGCGTCTCGGGGAGAAGGATGTGGCATACCCGGTTTTCGCGGCCAAGGTGCCAGAGGGCAAGGGCTTTGTGGATAACTCCATCGGGCGTACGATCGTCCTGCGTTTTGATGACATCCACGCTATGTTGAACCTTCATCCGCTGCACTACACCTTCGCTCGCTATTTTCGCTGAGTATGGAGATGCGGATCATTCGCGACAAGACCCCGGACATCGTGATAGTCGACCCCTTCTACATGCGTGCCAAGATCTTGGGCAGCGCTGGGACCGCAAGTCGCGAGTTCTTACCTCGGCGCCATTCGCAAACCAAGATAAGGATAACTTCCTCGTGCCTTACTTTCCGAGTAAGTCCTCCCTCAACCGCCCGTAACATATGAATTCTTACATTTCGATCGCTTTTCTTTTAACATTCCGTGTTTTCTGCGGTGACACACGTTGCACGCCATCCTCCTAAGCCCTAAATATTCCATGGCCACGATTTCGACCGGACCGTCATTGAACGTAGACTACACAAATGTCAAGAAGGTTCTTGATGATGTTCTCCCGCCACGCCAAATCTGGAGGCACCTTCACCAGGCCTATTCGTAAATCACGGCAAGCACGTGTTCTCCCACAAACGACGTTACGCTGCGTCAAGCAGCCACTGGCGGTCGAAGGGTGCCTACTACGCCATCCATCACATGCGGCGATCGTGCGGGACCATCATCAACTTCGCTACCGAGTAAACCAAGATTGGGCCGCGAGCGTGTCGGCAATCCAGGGCGCGGACCTCCGACAAGAATTCTTTCGCATCCAATCGGAGTTTGCGGAAATCATCCATCAAGATGTCCTTCGTACTCGGGCAGTTCTACCTCGAAATCAACCGTCCAACAAAGTGACATCGACACAATGCTACAAATGCAGGATGACAACGCCTGCTCTTTCATGACTCCCACGATAGAGCGGCGGCTTCATCCACGCCCGTCCCTTGAGTCGAGTTGTCTAGTTCTGAAACATCGATTGGGTCATGTTGTAATTAAACTTTAATGAACTTGTAGTATGTCTCTTTGGTTTCGAGAGTCGTTCAACTTAGATGTAATCGATGCTATTAATGTCTTGCTTTTCTCTTCCGATCGCTCATTGCATACTTATATATTGCTTATGTATTGTTTGTGAATTGGTACTAACGCTTGCGTTTGGCTAGTGCATAGCGATGCCGACGTATGTCGTGTACAAGGGTAAGGTTCCTGGAGTCTCGATGATCGGGAGGAGTGTCGGAGACAGGTTCACCGATTCAGCGGTAACAGTTACAAAGGGTACACCACTAGGGCCGAGGCCGAATCTAGATACGCCCGCTATCTAGCGGGAGAGGGGAGGGAGCGTTGGAGGAACCGGATGAAGACGAGTTTCATCGTGATGATGCTCATCGTGATGATGCTCATCGTGATGACCGCAGCTCTCTTCTATGTGATGGTAGTTTAGATGATCGATATCGACTTGTAATGCGAAGATAAACTCGCTACTCGCGGTCTCGAGACTTGTAATATAATGTTCTATCTTTGTTCGGTCTTTTCAATTCGGAGACTAATATGATGAATTGTATTCGGAGACTAATATGATGAATTGTATTCAAGGACTAATCTTCTATTGTATTTGATGAATCTATTGTTGATGTGTGCTGTCTATATTTTGTCAAATTATACATTTTGTAACCTGTGCAAAAAACAGAAAATAAAAAATAAAAAACCTAATATTCATACTAATGGCGCATCACATGATAATGGCGCCATTAGTATGACAAAGGCATACTAATGGCGCATCACGGGAAGTGCGCCATTAGTATGCTGCGTTACTAATGGCGATCCGGGGTGGTGCGCCATTAGTATGCCAAAGCACTGGTATACATGCCCCCGGAGGCATACTAATGGCGCACCTTGCATATACTAATGGCGCACTAGGTGGTGCGCCATTAGTAAAAATTACTAATGGCGTGCTGTCAATGGCGCACCTCTGATGCGCCATTAATGGCCATATTAGGTGCGCCATTAGTAGTGGTATTTCTAGTAGTGGATGCTGGGAGTATCCACCCACGGCTGATCCTGCCCACGGAGCCCGCCGAGAGCTCCGACGACTGGTCCCGAGCGAAGCTTCGGGATCCCAGCGCTTAGTCTTGGCCGAGAAGATGGATGCAGATCTGAAGCTGACGCCGGCGGGCGGCTAAGCTGACCGTGCCTCACTTCCGAGAGGAGTTCTGGAGCACCAACTGGCTCCGCTTCGCCAATGATAAGCCTTCGATGTGGAGGCCTCACCCGAGCCCTGGGTACGGCCAGCGAGGACCTAGCGACAGTCCTCCGGTCCTTGGTTGAAGCGATGTGGCGAGACTGGAGGCGCCCTGCGCCTTGTTCCTTCGTGAGGATTGGGAGCAGGTAGTGGGGCCCATGCCCGTCTTCAATGGGGACGGGCCCGTGCCCGTGGAGGCTCCGGAGGACCTGGTGGACGTGTCCTCTTCCGACTCCGGTGAAGAGGTGGAGGAAAAAGAGCCAGGAGAGGGGGTTGATTCGGGGGCAGAGTCAAGGGCTCCCCCCTGCGGCGCAGGCCCCGCGTTCTCCGCCTCCCCGAGAGTGACGACGACGAGGATGAGGATGAGCGGGGAGGCAGAAGCCTGCCCCCGATCCCGAAGAAGGACCGGACCGGGCTGGTCCCAGCAGTCCGCCTCTGCCCGGGGTGATCCGCTGACGCGCCTCCTGCTCTTGGTCCCCTTGAGGCTGATCCCTGCAGCCGGCTCTCGGGCTTCAAGTATTGCCGGAGGCTGCTCGAGTCCGCCAACGACGACCTGTAAGTGCTTGCTTCCCGTCTTGATTATTGCTCTATCGGCGAGATCTGATATCCATGTTCTTCGGCCAGGCTGGCGCCCGCGGCGAAGAAGCTGAAGGGGGCTCCTGAGGCTCCATCCGTGACGGTTCCGCTGCCCGAAAAGGAAGATGATCCTGACGCCCAGGCCTCTCCTGCCCGGGCGTCCTCGCGAGCTTTTTGAGCCTCAGGGCGAAGCTCAGCCCCTTGGCCCAGCGACTCCGAGGTGCCCTTGCTTGGCGCTGCCTCCACTGTTGCCGTGGCGCCGCTGGTTCCGCCTCAGGGCGCAGTGGTTACGCCGCCGCCATCTCCTCCTACTCCACCAACCGCTGTCTCCCCGACTCCTCTCACTGTCCTGGATCGTGCTGCCGCTGAACTGGGCCGGCTGCGGCAGGATCTTCTAGGTGCCGACCCTCGTTTGGTGGCTGGGCGCTTGGAGCTGGCCTCTAGCTGGATTCACTCCGACGCTTCGATTCGGGCGGCACTGGTCCAGGCCTCGACGGCTTGCGACGAGGAGAAGCAGGCTGTTCACGAAGCGAAGGTAGCCCGTGATGCTGCCCTGGGGGAGGCAGCCAGCATCCAAGGTCGCTGTGAGACGCTGGAGGGCGAGCTGAAGAGCCTGCAGAGCCAGCTTGCCGAGGAGGCCCGCCTCCGTGAGGAGCGGGAGGAAAGCATGAAGGCTCGCGAGACGGCCGTCAAGGACCAGGGGGCCAAGCTGAAGAAGCGTCGTGACCGCCTAGGCGCGCTGGAGCAGGAACTGGAGGCGAGGAAGGTCGAGCTGGACGACAAGGCGCGGGTTCTTGCCGAATATCGCGTGGCCTTCATGGAAATGGTGGTGAAGGCTCACGCCTTGCTGAGGGAGCTTTACGATAACGGCCTGGAGAGCCCACTGGCCGGCACAGAGGACGGCCCCGCCAAGCTGCTTCCCTTCCTGGTTCGCGCTCTTGAAGATGTATCCCTTGGTCTTGGCCCCACGGCTGAGGCCGAGGCGCGTGTCTTGTCTTCCGCGGCACTGACGCGGATCCTCACCCACATCTATCTTCGTGATCCCAGCGTCGACATGGACAGCCGCTAGAGCCAGCAAGCGGCGTCCATGCAGCTGCCGCTGCCGAGGCTGTGAAGGGTCGCGCGGAGGCTCTGTTGGGGAAGTTCCGGGCCTTCAGCACCAAGCCGAAGCGAGGCGATGCCGGCCCTGTTGCTTCACGAGGCGAGCCCACTCCGCGCTGCTCCACCACCGACAAGTGACTCCGTTGTGGCTCCTGCCTTGCTTTTAATTCCTGCACATGTATCATGCCTCGAGGAGGCGTTTAAACTTATTTGGTATTGCGATAATAGTGTGGACTGTAATATTTGCTTTTGAATTCCTTGAAATTTGTGCTTCCTACTTGCTTATGTTCTCTGCGAGCGAACCCGGCCTAGCGTACCTCGGCCGCCGTTAGCCCCGGCCGAAACCAGGGCGGGACCAAGGAGTGAGGGGCTACGTGACAAGTTAGGCTCCTGAGTCGCGATGCTCGGGAGTCCCCTTAGCGCCTGAACAGCAAGTAGGGAGGTGAGACGCGGGGATCCGCCGTTCTCGTCTGCAGAGCCCGGCCTCGCGCATACCTCAACCGCCGTTAGCCTTCGGAACTAAGGGGTGAGGGCTACGTGACCATTAGGCACCTGAGTCGCGATGCTCAGAGTCCCCTTGACGCTCAAGCGACATTCGTACCTTGTCTCCGCCGGGAGTGATGTGCGATTTAACCAGGCTGAGAGGCTGGGCTGGAGTGCGTCGTCTGGCGTGACCCAGCGCAGCCCGTGCCCAGCCCCCTCAAGGCGCTCTCGAGGGGTTGCGCGCACGGGCGGACAGGCTGGGCTCCCCGAGGTTGATGCAACCCGGAGGCCACCTCGGTTGTTTATCACCAGCCTGAGCATAGCGCTTCCGCATGCGTAGGGGCATAGCCGCTCCTCGGTAGTGTCGTCAGCCAGCGCGGAGCATGGTGCTTCCACTGGAACGTGGGAGGGGGCTCCCCTCCGGGAGGACCCCAGGCGTGTCTGCCCCACCACGACACGTGGCTGGCACGGTAGGGCTGGACGAGGTGTATCTGGGCACCCGTGAGCCAGCGCGGGACTCACGGGGCCCTACCTCAAAGCGGATTGCGCCTGGATCTAGGACTTATCTTCGAGTGTGTTCCTGCAAATTTGGACAGATGCCGGTGCTCTACGTCTTCGGGTCCCGGCTCTCGGGCTGGTCTCAGCCGTCGCTGGCAAGCCAGGTCGAGATGCCATGGACAAGACTAGAGGGTGAGGGCCGGAGAGCCGGTAGGAGCCCTGAGTCACGATGCTCAGGCACCCGCCCCCCTTTAATGCGCAAGCTAGGTTAGATGATGCAACTCTACGTCCTCGGGTCCGGGCTCTCGGGCTGGTCTCAGCCATCGCTGGCAAGCCAGGTCGCGATGCCATGGACAAGACCAGAGGGTGAGGGCCGGAGAGTCGGTAGGAGCCCTGAGTCGCGATGCTCGAGCACCCCCTTTAACTTCGCAAGCTGGGTCGGATGGCTAAACTCTCGTCCTCGGGTCCCGGCTCTGGGCTAGTCTCACCGTCGCTGGTAAGCCAGGTCGCGATGCCATGGACAAGACCAGAGGGTGAGGGCCGGAGAGCCGGTAGGAGCCCTTAGTTGCGATGCTCAGGAGTCCCCCTTGACGCTCAAACGACATTCGTACCTTGTCTCCGCTCGGGGAGTGATGTGCGACGAACCAGGCCTGAGAGGCCTGGCTGGGTGGCGTGCGTCTGGGCGTGACCCAGGCGCAGCCCCCGTGCCCAGCCCCCTCGCGCGGCGCTCTCGAGGGGAGGCGTTGCGACGAGGCCAGACACTAAGCTCTGGGCTCCCTGAGGTTAATGCAACCCGGAGGCCACCCTCAGTTCTTTATCACCAGCGCGGAGCATAGCGCTTCCGCATGCGTAGGGGCATAGCCGCTCCTCGGTAGTGTCGTCAGCCAGCGCGGAGCATGGTGCTTCCACTGGAACGTGGGAGGGGGCTCCCCTCCGGGAGGACCCCCCGGGGCGTATACAGCCCCACCCTGACACGTGGCTGGCACGGTAGGGCTGGACGAGGTGTATCTGGGCACCGGTGAGCCAACGCGGGACCACGAGGCCCTACCTCAAAGCGGGTTGCGCCTGGCTCTGGGACTTATCTTCGAGTGTGTTCCTGCAAATTTGGACAGATGCGGTGCTCGTCTTGGGTCCGGCTCTCGGGCTGGTCTCGGCCGTCAGCGGCAAGCCAGTCGAGATGCCATGGACAAGACCAGAGGTGAGGCGGAGAGCCGGTGGGAGCCACTGAGTCGCGATGCTCGTGCACCCCCTTTAAGCGCAAGCTAGGTTAGATGACGCAACTCTCGTCCTCGGGTCCCGGCTCTCGGGCTGGTGTCGACCATCGCCGGCAAGCGGTCGCGATGCCATGGACAAGACCAAAGGGTGAGGGCGGAGAGCGGTAGGAGCCCCGAGTCGCGATGCTCGGGCACCCCCCTTTAGCGCAAGCTAGGTCGATGATGAAAATCTCGTCCTCGGGTCCGGCTCGGGCTGGTCTCGGCCGTCGGCTGGCAAGCCAGTCGCGATGCCATGGACCAGACCAGAGGGTGAGGGCTGGAGAGCCGGTAGGAGCCCTTTGTCGCGATGCTCAGGCACCCCCCTTTAGCGCCGCAAGGCTGGTCGGATGACAAAACTCTACGTCCTCGGGTCCCGGCTCTCGGGCTGGTCTCAGCCGTCACTGGCAAGCCAGGTCGCGATGCCATGGACAAGACCATAGGGTGAGGGCCGGAGAGGCGGTAGGAGCCCTGAGTCGCGATGCTCAGGCACCCCCCCTTTAATGTGTAAGATGCCGCCACCCAGGAAAAGGCACCAAATAACACGCATGGTGGAAGGAGAGCATAACCCTAAGGAAAACGCAAGAAGGATACATGCCGCTGGGACTGGCCCGAGCGGCTTGGGGATGATGATGTTGGGTTCTACGGTAGGGTGCGTCGACTGCAAATTAAAAATTCCAACGCGCAGAACATCCAGGAACATGCTACGGGAGATGGATCACGATTCGTTACCACTAGACGCCAGCAGCGTGCAGCGGAAGAAGAGTTGGGGCAGCGTGTCTGCGTGGATCGTCTCCTCCTCGTTCGATCTCCCTCGGCGGCGGTCGTCCGATCCCACGTCACGAGTTCGCGGGCGGCGCAAGTGCACCGCCTCTAACGGTATCCGCGTGCGGGAGGAACGTCGTCGCGGCGGACTGCTAGGTCCGATCACACGATCGGCGGCGAGTGGAGGTGGCTATTCGCAACACATGCAAACCCTAGTCGCAGCGCCAAGCGATCAACTGCACTGAGTGTGCCGCACCTCCACTTTATATAGGCGTCCGTCGCGGGCTCAACACTTGGGCCTCGCCACGGACCCTAAAGCTCAAAGTCTATTCGGTCACGTTCCTAGTCGAGTTCGGATCACATCCGACCGGTGTCCTATGAACCGACCTCGTAGGTTCCTTCCCTTAAGCGCGCGACCCTTAGGTTCAAGTCGGCTTGGTCACGTTCGGATCACCTCCGACCTGCACGGTTAGTAGCGGCCTCTAGCAAGGCGTGCCGACCACCAAGCGAGACGATGAAGCTGGTTAGGCGAACACTGCACAACATGTCACACTTCATTTCCTTTGCCGCCCGCGATATATGTTGTCGGGCTCAAGGCGAGACTGTCATCCTTGTGCTAACCCGACCTCTTTCGCGTTCGGTGATACCGACCACAATCCGGATTATCTCATAATCCTTGTCGCATAGCCATGCTATTCCTGGTCGAGATCACACGAGGGGCCCAGTATATCTCTCGATCGGAGGGCAAATCCCATCTTGCTCGACCATGTCTCGCAGACATGGGACTGGACAAACCGAAACCTACCTTTGTAACTACCCATCCACGGAGTAGCGTTTGGTCGGCCCAAAGCAAGTCTATCACCATCCAGTACATGCGTCACTCAGGTCTTAGGACATAGAACGTATGTTGTACTAGAGACTCACAGATGACATATCGCTGCGTCTCATAGTTGGGTCTGTCCGACTCGGACCTTATCTCGACTCGGATCCGACTATGTCGAATCCGACCAGACCTTTCCAAGTCCATATTATCCGGTTAGCATCCAATGCTCCATGGCTAGTGAGACCAAGCCATCGACCGTGTCATATGCCAGTCTAGTCGGCTGCGCGTCCACACAGCCCTTTTGACTAGGGACCTTTTAGGACAGTCATCATACAATGCATAGTCCCACAAACAAGTCACATACTTGCTGATACACATCATTGATAATGTCCAAGGACTATCTTTATTCATAAACACATAGGAAATATCATCATACATGATTGCCTCTAGGGCATATCTCCAACAGTCTCCCACTTGCACTAGAGTCAATCAAATAGACATCGAATGCCCATAGCTCTAACGTGCCCCTCATGCTTGGGTTGTGGAAGCGGCTTAGTCAACGGATCTGCAACATTTGCATCCGTGTGAATCTTGCATAACTCTACATCACCATTCTTTACGATCTTTCGTATCAGGTGATATTTCCGGTCTATGTGTCTGACCTTGTGGTGATTCCTCGGCTCCTTGGCTTGTGCGATGGCACCAGAATTATCACAATAAAGGTCCAACGGTTTCACCGAGGCTGGGAAAATACCAAGATCATCCGAAAATGCGGATCAAACACCTTCCTTTGCAGCTTCACAAGCCGCAATGTATTAAACTTCGTGGTAGAATCGCCACCGTATCCTGCTTGGAACTCATCCGATTGCATCGCTCCTCCGTTCAGGGCGTACGAATCCAGGCTGTGATCGACAATCATCTCTGCCGGTTTGGAAACTAGCATCGGCGTAACCCCTTACGACGAGCTCTTCCTCACCTCCATAAACTAGGAACATCTCTTTAGTCCTTTTCGTGTACTTCAAAATAGTCTTTACCGCTGCCCGATGACTCTCACAGGTTGGCCTGGTATCTACTTGTTAGGCTTATTGCAAAAGCAACATCGGGCCTTGTACATATCATGGCATACATGATGGATCCGATTCTTTGAGGCATACGGAATCCTACTCATCCTGCTTCGCTCATCGATGTCGAAGGACTCGAGTCTCGCTTAGCCTTATACCATGTGAGGCGGCAAGAACCCTTTCTTCGCCTCACTCATGTTGAACCGCTTCAACACTTTATCTATGTCGTGCTCGCTTAAGCCGAGCAGCCTCCTCGATCTATCTCTATAGATCTTAATGCCTAAAATATAGACTGCCTCACCAAGGTCCTTCATCGAAAACTTGCCATTCAATGATTCCTTGACCGAGTTTAGCATCGAAACATTATTTCCGATCAGTAGTATGTCATCCACATACAAGATCAAAAACACTATCGAGCTCCCACTTAACTTCTTGTATAAACAAGAGTCCTCTTAAGCTTTTGATGAAACCGAGATCGGTGGCGACCTCATCAAAGCGAATGTTCCAACTCCGAGATGCTTGCTTCAACCCATAAATGGATCTCTTGAGCTTGCATACCTTACTAGTGCTAGTCGGATCGACAAAACCCTCGGGCTGTATCATATACACGTCCTCGGTTAAATTTCCGTGAAGGAAAGCCGTCTTGACATCCATCTGCCATATCTCGTAATCGAAATATGCAGCTATAGCTAGTATGATCCTCACCGATTTCAGCATCGCTACCGGCGAGTAAGTCTCGTCGTAGTCAATTCCTTGAACTTGTCCATAACCTTTAGCGACAAGCCGAGCTTTGTGGATCTGAACATTTCCATCCACATCGGTTTTCTTCTTAAAGACCCATTTGCAACCAATGGCGATTCGCCGGTGGCGGATCAACCAAGTCCTGACTTGATTCTCATCCATGGACTTTAACTCGGATCTCATGGCCTCCAGCCATGCCTCGAATCTGGGCTCACCATCGCTTACGCATCGTGGCGGCTCGTCGCTTTCTAGCAACAATACATCACGCACTCTGCGCAATCTCTCCGACCTTCCGTGGTTCGGTGCCGCTTCCACTACGGGTTCCACGACCGACTCGGTATGATCTCATCACCAGCCGAGCCGTCCCAAGTGGTCCTCGAATTTCTTGAGTCGAACCGTCCTCCCACGGCCTCCCGGTGAGAAACTCTTTCTCAAGGAAAACCCGTTCGAGCAACAAACACTTTGTTCTCTTCCGGTTGTAGAAGCTATATCCCAAGGTTTCCCTCGGATATCCCACGAATATGCATTTATCCGACTTGGGTGTAAGCTTGTCGACATAAGTCGCTTGACAAATGCTTCACAACCCCAAATCTTTAGAAAAGACAAACGGGACTCTTCCCAGTCCACATCTCATGCGGTGTCTTGTCTACGGTTTTGATGGTACCCTATTAAGTGTGAAAGCTGCAGTTTCTAGGCGTATCCCCAAAATGACAAGGGTAAATCCGATTTGCTCATCATAGACCGGACCATGTCCAACAAGGTCCTATTCCTCCGTTCGACACGCCATTTCTCCGTGGCGTGCAGGAGGTGTGAGCTGAGTACTATACCTCGACTTTTCAGATGATCATCGAACTCCTGGCTCATGTACTCACCTCCACGATCAGATCGCGAAGCTTTATAGTCTTGCCGAGCTGATTCTCAACCTCGTTCAAACTCTTTGAACTTTTCAAAAGTCTCCGACTTGTGCCTCATCAAATAGATATATCCATATCTACTCAAGTCGTCGGTAAAAGTCACGAAATCTTGATAGCCACCTCGGCGGTTGTGCTCATTGGACCACACACATCACTGTGTATAAGCTCCAATAGCTGGATGCCCTCTCGCAACTCTTTGCGAAAGGAGACTTAGTCATCTTGCCGAGCAAGCATGATTCACATGTCTCGAGCGATCCAAGTCGGACGAAGTTAGGAGCCCATCATCATGGAGCTTCTTCATGCGTTTTAGACTAATGTGTCCAAGCCGCAATGCCGTAAGTATGTCGGTTTATCTCATTAGGCTTATGCCTCTTGACATTTACGTTATAGACCGGTTCCTGTTCTAGATTCAATATAAATAGCCCATCAACAATGGGTGCATAGCCGTGGAACATACCATTCAAAAATATCGAACAACCATTGTCCTTTAAATTGAATTCATAACCTTGACTCATCAAACATGAGGCAGAAATAATGTTCGACTAAGTGCAGGAATGTAATAACAATTATTCAATTCCATAATGAATCCGGAAGGAAGCTGGAGCTGCATCGTGCCGACCTCCAACGCAGCAACTCTTGCTTTGTTGCCGACCACGATGTCAATCTCCCTTGTGCCACATGCCTAGTTCTTACCAGCCCCATCGAGTTGCAAATATGAACAACCGATCCGGTATCAAATACCCAAGAGCTACTAGGTATGTCGGCAAGGTAAATGTCTATAACATATGCAACAAGTGTACCTTTGCTGAAGAAGCATTTCCGGCCTTCTTGCCATGCTCGCAAGCCACTTGCTACAGTTCCTCTTCCAAAGACCGGTCTCCTTGCAGTGATAAGCAAACGGTCTTGAGTCGGTCCAGACTTGGCGCAGCGCGCAGAGGTTACCATCTCCGTGCCCTTTGCCTTAGCCTTTTCTTGGACCAACTCTTCTTGAACTTAGCGATTTCTGCACCATCAACACTTGATGCGTGCCTTTCTTAATATCCTGCTCGCCACCTTGAGCATCCCATGCAATTCAGTGAGCTTCTTATCCATGCCATGCATATGATAGTTCGAGATGAGCGTCCCATAGCTGGGCGGAAGAGAACCCAGAACAGCATCGATAGCCAGCTCATCCAAGGCGGGAAGCCCAAACGATCCAAAGCTTGCACATATCCGATCATCTTGATCACATGTGGGCTCGATGGATCACCTTCCTTCAGCTTGCAATCCATCAAGGATCGCCAGACGTTGAACCTTTCGGTCCTAGCACGTATGCGAAACATGCTCTTGAGACTCTCGATCATATCGTAAGCCTCAACATTTTGAAATGCTGTTGCAAATCGGGCTCCATACAAGCCAGAAGATCGGACAGCTGATCTCCGTTGATTCATCAACGAGTTTACGTAGGCATTTTTAGCTGTGGCACTAGCATTATCAGCAGGTTCCTCCGAAGTGGATCCTCTAGAACATGTTCCTTTTATCGTGCTTGAGAACAATTCTCAGATTTCTATACCAGGTGGTAAAGTTTGTTCCATTCAGTTTATCCTTTTCGAATTGATTTCAATGCAAAGTTGGGTTGAGCAGGTGGTGCCATTGATCTACAATAGAAAATATGCAATCACTAAGCAATGTGTTTATGTAGAGTAATTCTAGCCTAAACAGAAATACTCCCATCAAGTCACCATCCTCCGCAAACTCTCGGTGATTCAGGATCCGACTAGCGCATGCGACTAGTGAGCTTTAGCATCACTGCTAGCCAACATACCTATCGGTAAGCAACTCCTTGCTAATCGCATCTCTATCGACTCACAGCCGATCGGGAAGGTATCTCATACCCGGCCCCAACCTTCTTTGCCACAAGGCCCAAAACCATTTTGATAGCCTTGTCAAGTTAACTTTGATGCGGTGCATGTCCGTGTCCGACCACGAACCCTTGAGTTCAAGGACACCCAGCAGCACCCCAATTTTATGAGCCCACTACTAGGCGTACTTGGCGTGCGAAGGTGCAACATCGGGGATGGCAATTCACTTGATATTCATGAGGATCTTTCTACCATTCTAACATGCATAGAAACAAAGAAGCATAACAATCACAAATAACACATATTGTGAAATAGTATGGCTCCTTCATGGACGTTCTTCTAGGTCGGCTCCGACTCCGATGACCATCTACGAACTCCATCTTGTTTGTCACGCCGGGACGCCAAGCCGCCAACCTGATCTCTATTATCCAACTATTACAACTAGTAATGAATTTTACATAGAGTCACAAGTCGACACGGAGGTCGTTATACAATATAATGACAGCACTTTGGCTCCTGCCGGCTGACAAACATGACACGCAGGCCACGTATAAATTACAGACATGCATCACATGCACATGAGCCATACTATTCACATCAAACCTACAAAACAAAGTTATGCATAGAATCGCATTCTACCGGTTTGTGTGTCGGGTACGAAATACACGGCGCTACGCACATGGCGGTCATCGATCATCGTGAATCCGACTCGGATTTACGTTTCACTGTTAACCCCGATGGCGGATGACCGACCGGTAGGGGTGGATCGTGTCACAACCTCATCGATCCCGATTTACAGAAAACATAGCCTCAACGATCCCCATGTGCAGTTGATCATATCAACCATGCGCATAGCCGATCTCTTCAAGGACAACAGATCTCATCTGCCGCCTCCACATATCTAATATGCATACGATCTGAATCCAAATCCTATAACAGAGGCTCGATACCCTTTGTTGGGTTCTACGGTAGGGTGCGTCGATTGCAAATTAAAAATTCTCTGCAGCAGAACATCCAGGAACATGCTACGGAGATGGATCACAGTTCGTTACCACTAGACGCAGCGATGCCGTGCAGCGGAAGAAGAGTTGGGGCAGCGGCGTCTGCGTGGATCGTCTCCTCCTCGTTCGATCTCCCTCGGCGGCGGTCGTCCGATCCCACATACGAAGTTCGCCGAATGGGCGCAAGTGCACCGCCTAACGGTATCCGCGCGTGCGGGAGGAACGTCGTCGCGGCGGACTGCTAGGTCCGATCACACGATCGGCGGCGAGTGGAGGTGGCTATTCGCAACACATGCAAACCCTAGTCGCAGCGCCAAGCGATCAACTGCCTGAGTGTGCGCACCTCCACTTTATATAGGCGTCCGTCACGGGCTCAACACTTGGGCCTCGCCACGGACCCTAAAGCCCAAAGTCTATTCGGTCACGTTCCTAGTCGATTCGGATCACATCCGACCGGTGTCCTCTGAACTGACCTCGTAGGTTCCTTCCTTAAGCGCGCGACCCCTTAGGTTCAAGTCGGCTTGGTCACGATTCGGATCACCTCCGACCTGTACGGTTGGTAGCGGCCTCTAGCAAGGCGTGCCGACCACCAAGCAAACGATGAAGCTGGTTAGGCGAACCTGTACAACGTGTCACACTTTTGTTCCCTTTGCTGCACGATATATGTTGTCGGGCTCAAAGGCGAGACTGTCATCCTTGTGCTAACCCGACCTCTTTCTCGTTCGATGATACCGACCATAATCCGGATTATCTCATAATCCTTGTCGCATAGCCATGCTATTCTGGTCGAGATCACACGAGGGGCCCAGAGTATATCTCTCTCGATCGGAGGGGCAATCCCATCTTGCTCGACCATGTCTCATGAGCATGGGACTGGACAAACCCAAACCTACCTTTGTAACTACCCGATCACGGAGTAGCGTTTGGTCGGCCCAAAGCAAGTCTATCACCATCCAGTACATGTGTCACTCAGGTCTTAGGACATAGAGCGTATGTTGTACTAGAGACTCACAGATGACATATCGCTGCGTCTCATAGTTGGGTCTGTCCGACTCAAACCTTATGTCGACTCGGATCCGACTATGTCGAATCCGACCAGACCCTTCCAAGTCCATATTATCCGGTTAGCATCCAATGCTCCATGGCTAGTGAGACCAAGCCATCGACCGTGTCATATGCCAGTCTAGTCGGCTGCGCGTCCACACAGCCCTTTTGACTAGGGACCTTTTAGGACAGTCATCATACAATGCATAGTCCCACAAACAAGTCACATACTTGCTGATACAAATCATTGATAATGTCCAAGGACTATCTTTATTCATAAACACATAGGAAATATCATCATACATGATTTCCTCTAGGGCATATCTCCAACAGATGCAGCCCGAGAGGCGCCCCCAACGGGATAAGCTGATGACATGAAATAAAAGGGATACATGCCGCAGGGACGGATCCGCGCGGCCTGGGAATAATGCGGCCCTGAAGTCGCTCCCAGCCGGAAATAAAAATTAAAGATGTCACTGGTGATGTTGGGGATGAAGGGGTGTTGGTGTAGCGGGACTCGGTGGGCTGCGGAGCCGATCCTCCACGAGCCCCTCAGCCCAAGGGCCTCGGGAGGCTCGGGAGGCTGGTGGCTCCTCGCGGGCCATCTCCATCTCCGCCCGCTGAGGCTGCAGGCGTGCTGACCTCTTGAGCCTCCAGGATGGTCCTCATGAGGCGCCAGTGCGGCGCCGCGTTTGGGCGTGCCATAAGGCATGTGTGCGTGGGCGTGGGGCGGACCTGCATGGCGTCCCACTCGCGAGGGCAGGCGCTCTTGAGATGCGGCTCGGTTGAGCCCTGGTATGTCGATGCAGACGCAGCCCACCATCCTCGCTTTGGATGGGGGCCACAGCCAGGTGGCGGTGGCTGCCCCTCACGACCCTTGACTCCTGTGGCTCTGAATGGCCTTGCCGATGAACTCTTGAGGTTCTGCCCTCCTGGTCTTGCTCACCTTGCGGAAGCGTGCTTAGAAACACGCCGCCACGTGGTGCCCAAGCGCCTCCTCGAGACCTTGGCGAGGTCGGCGGCCCTCGAGGGAGCGCCCGAGCCCTGCACGAGGAGTCGCCGACACGCTTTCCTATCACGATGGAAGGAGGCTCCCGTGGCCCGATGTGGACCACCGAGGGGCTGTCTCTTGAAGAGCCGGGCGGTCGATGTCTTCTTCTTCTTGGGTGCGGCCTCGGGAGGCCTCCTGCTGCTGTGGTGCAGGTCTTCCAAATGATCACGGCTGAAAAGCTCGCTCAAGGAGCACACTGCGTCTCTCTCTTCACGGGGCACCGTGATGACTCCGCCCTCCCGGCATCTTGAGGCGTTGTAGCCATGGTGGAGTTACGGCCATGAATTTTGCCAACGCTGGGTACCCGAGGATGGCGTTGTACGGCAGGCGAATGTGGGTGACGTCGAAGTCGATGAGCTTTGTGTGGTAGTTGTCGCGAGCCTCGAAGGTGACAGGAAGGCGGACCTGCCCGATCGGGACCGTGGAGCCGTCGGTGACTCGGAGAAAGGCTTGGTTGGTGAAGCCGATAGAAGGCACTTGAAGATTGTTGAATGTCTCCACAGACGGGGCGTTGACCCTGCTCCGCCGTCGATGAGGGTCTTGGTGACTAGCACATTGCTGATGATTGGGGAGCAAAGCACCGGAGGACTCGGTGTGGCTGCGCGCTTGAGCTGATCCGCCGAGCTGAGCGTGATGGCGCACGCTGACCACTGAGAGGGCGCGTGGACTCGAGCTTGGGAGGGCTGCATTCACTTCAGGGCGAACTGCTTGAAGATCTGCCGAGAGGTGGGGCTTGAGCTCCGCCCAGGATCTGACGATCGCCGCGCTTCTCAGAAGCCCCAGCCCCTCGCCCCGATGACGGTCTTGATTCTCCTTGGCGGCGGCGGAAGGGAGGCCTGCGTTCCCCTGCAGGCGATCCTCGTGAGGCTGATCCTCCAGCCTCCCTCGCGAGGTGGGTCTTGCCAGTGTCCTCGCGAGGTTGGTCGCGCCACCCTTGGCGCGGGCCGCGGTCTTCCAGCGTCCCGCATTCCTTCCTCCTCCTCGGCCACAGCCCAGTCGCTGCGCTGGGCGTCTGCCGACCTTCCTCAAGCGCACGCCCGGAGCTCTTGACATTCATTGGTGTTGTGAGTGTGGAGGTCATGGTACACGCAGTACCGGCTGCCCTTGGAGGACTCGGGCTGATCTCTGCCGCGCTTGGTGTCTTGTTCAGCTGCGAGCATGGCAGCCCCCTTGCGCTTCACGTCCTTGGCCTTGGACTTCTTCTCTTCGGGATCCATGGCAGGCAGCTCGAGGAGGGAGAGGCGCCCCTCCTCAGCCTGGCGCACTTGGTCGCCAAGTTGAAAAGCTCGAGGAGGTGCACAGATCTTCATGCATCACCAGCTCCTCCTTCATCTTGGCGTCGCAGCCGCCTTCCGAGAAGGCGAGATGATGGCCTCCTCCGTTACCACAGGGATCTTGAGCGCTGCTGTTGAAGCGCTGGATGTACTTTTGCAGGTTTTCCATGGCTGCTGCTTGATTCGGCGCGTAAACACGGCGGGTGGCGGTCGCGAGTAACACGGAAGTTGGCGATGAAGCGGAGTGCGCATCTCGGCCATGGAAGAGATCGTGCCTAGGGCGGTTCGAGGAGCAGTGCGGGCCCGTCCTTGGCGCCATGGGAAAACAATTCGCCATGACCTTTTCATCCCCGTTGGCAGCCTCGATGCCCAGCTCGTGAAGCTGGAGGAACTCCGTAAGGTCAGCTGTGCCGTCGTGGCGAGGAGGCGGTGCAGCTTGAACTTGGCGCAGCCGCACGCTGCGCCTTCGGAGGTGGCGCGGCAGCCCGCCGTGGCCGCGGGTGGCCTCGGACGGCAGAGAGCTTGGTCTTGTGGGCCTCCCTGCGCCACGGCTGGGGGCAGCGCAGGGTCTTGACGTGCTGGAGCGGTGAGCGCTCGGGCAGATTCCTGCGGGCGAGGAACTTCTTGGCAGCTCTGCTCTTGCTGCGCCGGCGCCTGGCGGAACGGGTTCCGCCCAGGGGCCGCGCGCCTTGGGGCCAGGGCGCCGTCTTGAGGAGGAGGCGGCTGAGGCGCCCCGGGAGCTTCATCGCCCGCGCGGGGCGGGCTGTGGTGCAGCGAGACGGACGGCGCGGGGTCGCCTCCTGCAGCGCGGACGAGCTCGGCGACTCGGTCGAGCCATTCTTCGTAGACTTCGTCGACGGGGCGGTAGCGCAGGAACTCGTTAGCCGCGATGAGTGCAGCTCGGGCCTCCATGGCCGCACGTGGCGCGTGTGACGAAGAACCAGCGGGGGTGAGCGAAGGCGTGGCGGTGCGGCCGTCCCGCCTCATGGATGGGTGCTAGGATGACGCTTGCCGCTTGTTCCCCGCCGGGCCGGTGGCAACGTTGACGGCAGGTGACGGGGAACGACGAGGGCGCCCGCCGATGGGAGCCGTCTGGGCGACATGGGAGGCGAAGGCGGCTCGACGCTCGTCGCGGGCCCGACGGGCGTCAGACATGGTTGCGGTGGTCGGGGAAGAAAGAGGCGACGAAAGGCAGATTCTGGCGCACCCGTACCTGGCTCGCCAAATGTCGGATTTCGGGTTCCGGCAGACCCTTGAGGTTCGAACACTGGGGTGCGCGCGGAGATCCAACCCTCCACCGTCTCGTACCTTGCCGAATCGTAGGGACCTAAACTAGTAAATAGAACAGCACAAGAGACGCAAGATTTATACTAGTTCGGGCCACCGTTGTGGTGTAATACCCTACTCTAGTTTGTGGTGTGGTGAAGAACAGCCTCGCGAGAGTCTGTTCTTGGTGGGTGTGATGAACTGCTAAGTGGTGTCCGGTCGCTCTAGCTTGAGGATCGGGTCTCTATCTCTCTCTCTCTCTGGATTCCAAATGCCGGATCTCCGATCCCCCTACTGTGAGTGTGGCTACCCCTATTTATAGGCGAAGGCCCTGGGCCTCTTCCCAAATATTGAGCGGGAAGGGCACCAACAATTGGCCATTTTGAAGGGGAATTGCGGGTACACTTATCCTGACTAAAGTTGGTCCTCGCCTGCCAAAGGCTCTGGTGATGACGCCTGCTTGGGCTCCACGATGACTCCCTTCAAGCCGTTAGGGGCTGGTCTTGGTCTTGTTGCACCAAACGGATGCCTTTGCTTGATGCTCTCGCTGCGCTTGCTCCGCTTGCACCAAAGAGGAAAGGAGGACGCCTGGCTGGCTGGGCGCCCGATCGCGCCTTGGTCGTCAATGCTGCCACACGGGCACCTCGCGAGGTACCCTGCCTTGAACTCTTCACCTCCTCATGAGCCAGCCTGACGAGGCCGTGCCTGAGGAAGCTCCTGGTCATCCGCCCCGCGAGGCTTGGCCCCTCGCGAGGGTCTTGAGTTTGCGTTGATGAAGATGGGCCGTCCTGGGCCTCCTTTGAGCCACGCCGCAGGCCGCAGGCAAGCAAGTCTGGGGACCCCCGTTCCCAGAACACCGACAGTCGTTAATGGGTCAGAATATAGGACGGGCTGGAAACGGCGCAACGGGTTAACAGGCCAAAAACGGGCCGACTCTTGCCATGGGTCGAATTTGGCCCATTAGGGTAACAGGCTAGTAACGGGCCGACTCTTGCCATGGGGCGAATTTGGCCCAACGGGTTAACAGGCCAGTAATGGGCCGACTCTTGCCATGGGGCGAATTTGGCCCATTAGGGTAACAGGCCAGTAACGGGCCGACTCTTGCCATGGGCCGAATTTGGCCCATTAGGGTAACAGGCCAGTAACGGGCCGACTCTTGCCATGGGCCGAATTTGGCCCATTAGGGTAACAGGCCAGTAACGGGCCGGAAGTAATCGAGGGCCGAATAGGAGCCCAAGAACGTATGGGCCGTCAATAGGCCGAAAGCTAACACGGGCTGGAAACGGCCCATGCAAATCACGGGCCGTTAACGGGTATAAAGAAAATTATTGTTCATTATGAGCAAGACTCACCGTGGGCATGTAATGGGCCAAAAGATACGAAGGCCTCATACGGGCCGAAAGACGTCGTGGGCCATACATGGGCCGAAAGTGAAATGGGCTGGTATTATATTCGACGGCCCACATGACGTTGTTGGGCCAATTTCCTTTAGGCCCTAACGGGCGGGGAGTTAATGGGCCGTAAAATGGGCTATTTGCAAAGAGACCGTTAACAGGCTTTTCATGAGCCAGCCAGTTAACTTTTGACCAAGTCAAACGGGCCGGCCTTTTCACAGGAATGGGCCTCTGTTGGGCCGTGCCACATGTCGACGTATCACAGGCGCCTATCTCACCTAATCGATTTAGCCGACACGTGTTTCTTCCGCCAATAAGAATTTTACACATGGAAATTTCCCATTGGTCGGGGCTATTAACGGGTTATCGGATCCAAAACCCGACCCGATAGCTTAACAAATGTTCGCTACGGTGGATGCCAGTGTCGCCATTCTTGACGAAAAGCACTTCGGACGCGTGATTTATCGTCATGGAAGTGGACACTTTCGTGATAATAATTTTGGTAATGTCATGGAACACTTCTACGACAAACACGGTATGACTATCTTGATTCTGCTATAAATTTTCATGGATGTACATGTATGACAAAAAGTGACCTCTTCGTGACAAACACGTATCATCATGGAAGTGTATTTTTTTGTAGTGCTAGGAGTACTAGTGTTAAAAAGAAAGGTGGGTTTTCCTTCAAGGGATTTAATCGATACAAACTCTCGTTAAACGTGTCAATTAATGCGTATTTTTATCCAAAGACCAAAGAGCTAACCATCTCACTCGTCATCGCTGATTAATGCAAAGGCCATGCAAACCAACCTTCTCACTTCCACATGCATGCAGGGATATTAATGTCCTTGGTTGCTAACCCCATCAATTTTGCCTCGATTAGTGTTAGTCGCCTTTGCAAATTGTAATTTTGATATATCGCCTTGTGTAAAAAAATGGAGGTAGTAACTATATTTGACTTCCTTCCCATTGCGTGACGCCGACAATATTTTTTGGTAGTTTGGCGGCGCGCTCGACGGAGAACACCATTGAGGGAGACCACGGTAAGTCGCTCGCAAGTGCACCGCAAAGCCGAGACAACCACCTTATTTGCATCTAGGAAGTCCTTTACTAGTACTACTAGGAGTAACTAATGTAGTGAGATGGCTTCAAAGAAGACGACGACGGAGCTTTAGTCAGCGTAAGAGTGAAATGATGGTTGCTTCGTCTGCGCTTTTGTGATTTGATGCCTCACCGCTTTGTGATTCGTGATAGAAGGGACAGGGAGTAGACTCTGTGCTATATCTGTACTACATGCGCCCAAGCATGGGATAAAGAGGAGAGATGTTGCATTTTCTATTCCTTCAATCAATCAATCAATCAGGAGCTTTGGTTCCATCTTTTGGCTTTATAACACCGCCCACAATGGTTCCTATGATGGAAAAAGCTATTTTCACATTTGGCTACACATTGTGGATGCCCTTAACGGTACCACTTGGTTTTGCTCCTGTGTGCTATCTATACAAATCTCAATTATATTGATCTAAAAAATTATAGAATCGATATTATTAAAAAGGAGGTGATTTTGCCGCGCGGATGGCGGGGGAGGTTTCTTATTTGAGCAATGCTACATCCACGTAATGGTTTATGTAAAGTTACGAACTGATGTGATGTGGTACTATTTGATTGGATTAAAGGAGAGGATTAGGCTCACCCCACCTGAAAATCAGGGGGGGGGGATTATATAGATTAGATGGAAAGTATACGTAGCAGCTACGTAGCCCTTTGTAAGTCTAGGATTAGGATTCTTATTTTCGGAGGACGTTGTCCTGGCGGTTTGTGTCGGCGTTCTGGGAACGGGGGTCCCCAGACTTGCCTGCCTGCAGCCTGCGGCGTGGCTCAAAGGAGGCCCAGGACTGCCCTTCTTCATCAACACAAGCTCAAGACCCTCGCGAGGGGCTGAGATTGCGGGCGGACGACCAAGAGCTTCTCAGCACGGCCTCGCCAGCCTGGCTCATGAGGAGGCGGAGAGTTCAAGGCAGGTACTCGCGAGGTGCCCATGACGCAAGCCATGATTTACCAAGGGCGCTGCCGGGCGCCAGCCAAGGCAGCGCCCTCCTTTCCTCTTTGGTGCAAAGGGAGCAAGCGCAGCAAGAGCATCAAGCAAAGGCATCCGCTTCGCAACAAGACCAAGACCAGCCCCAACGGCTGGAATGCAACATCGTGGAGCCCAAGCAGCATCATCCCCAGAGCCTTTGGCAAAGCGAGGACCAACTTTAGTCAGATAAGTGTTCCCGCTGTTCCCTTCAAATGGCCAATTGTTGGCGCCTTCCCGCTTAATATTTGGGAAGAGGCCTGTGGCCTTCTTCTATATAAGTAGAGCTAGCCACCATAGTAGGGAGACGATCGGATAGAGTTGGAAGCACCAAGAGAGAGAGAGAGAGAGAGAGACCCGAGCCTCAAGCTAGAGCGACGGGACACCACTTGGCAGTTCATCGCACCCACCAAGAATGCACTCATGAGGCTATTCTTCCCTCAGATTATTCCTCATCGCCCAAGAGGCAATCCACACACCACACACCGGAGTAGGGTATTACTCCACGATGGTGGCCTCAACCAAAGATAAATCTTGCGCCTCTTGTGCTGTTCTTGTTAGTAGTTCAGGTCCTCGCGATTCGGTGAGGTACGAGACGGTGGAGGGTTGGATCTCCGCCACACCCCGTAGTTCGAACCTTAAGGGTCCGCTGAACCCGAACCGACATTTGGCGCCGCTGTAGGGTGCGCTGAATTTGCCTTTCGTCGCTTCGTTTTTCCCCGACCACCGCAACCATGTTCGACGCTGCCGGGCTCGCGCTGAGCCGAGCCGAGCCGCCGCCTCCCATGTCGCCAGACGCCCCTGCCGGGCGGGCGCCCTCGTTGTTCCTCACATTCGCCAAACGCCCACCGCCCGGGCGGGAACGAGCAGCAAGTGTCGCCCCAAAGACTGGGCCCATGAGGCGGGACGGCCGCACCGCCACGCCTTCGCCACCCCGCTGGTTTTCGCTTCAGCGCAAGCGCCATAGAGGCCCGAGCTGCACTTCATCGCGCTAACGAAGCTCCCCGCTACGCCTTGCCGACGACGTCTATGAAGAATGCCTCGACCGCTGCCGAGCTCGTCCGTGCTGCGGGAGGTGACCCTGCCGTCTGCCTTGTTGCACCGCACCCGCTTCGCCATGGGCGATGAAGCCTGTGGTCGCCTCACCGCCTCCTCAAGACGGCGCCTGGGCCCATATGCGCTGCCCTCGGCGGAACCTGCTCCGCCAGTGCCGTGCGGAAAGAGCAGAGCTACCAAGAAGTTCCTCGCCCACAAGAAGCTGCCCGAGCGCTCCCCGCTCCAGCTCGTCAAGACCCTGCGCTGCCCCCAGCCGCGGCGCAGGGAGGCCTGCAAGACCAAGCTCTCTGCCGTCCGAGGCCCCCAGCTGCCACGGGCGGGCTACCGCGCTTTCACCACCGAAAGGCGCAGCGCTATGCGGGCTCCGCCTAGTTCAAGCCGCACCTGCCTCCACGCTACGACGACACGGCTGACCCCACGGAGTTCCTCTAGCTCTACGAGCTGGGCATCGAGGCCGCCAACGGAGATGAAAAGGTCATGGCGAACTGGTTTCCCATGGCGCTCAAGGACGGAGCCCGCACCTGGCTCCTAAATCTGGCCCCAGGCACGATCTCTTCCTGGGCCGAGATGCGCACCCGCTTCATCGCCAACTTCCAAGGTACTCGCGACCGGCCACCCGACGTGAGCGACATGCGCCGGATCAAGCAGCAGCCAGGGGAAACCCTGCAATAGTACATCTAGCGCTTCAACAACGCACGCCTCAAGATCCCCAGGGTAACGGAGGAGGCCATCATCTCTGCCTTCTCCGACGGCTTGCGCGACGTCAAGATGAAGGAGGAGCTGGCGATGCATGAAGATCTGTGCACCTCCCTGGAGCTTTTCAACTTGGCGACCAAGCGCGCCAGGCTGAGGAGGGCGCCTCCTCCTCGAGCTGCTCGTCGCGATCCCGGAAGAGAAGAAGTCCAAGGCCAAGGACGGAAGAGCAAGGGGCTGCCGTGCGCAGCTGAACCGCATACCAAGCGAGGCGAGATCAGCCCGAGTCTTCCAAGGGCAGCCGGTACTGCATGTACCACGACCTCCACACCCACAACACCAATGAATGTCAAGAGCTCCGGGCAGCTGGCGAACGGTCGGCGACGCCTCGAGCGCAGCGACCGGGCCACGGCCGAGGAGGAGGAAGGAATGCAGACGCTGGAAGACCAGTCTGCCGCCAAGGGTGGCGCGACCAACCTCGCGAGGACCGCCGGCAAGACCCACTCGCGAGGGGGGCCGGAGGGATCAGCCTCATGAGGATCGTCCGCAAGGGAACGCAGGCTCTCCTCTCCGCCGCCGCCACCAAGGAGAGTCAAGACCGCCATCAGACGAGGGGCTGGGGCTTCTGTGAAGCGCGCGCGATCGCTCAGATCCCGGACGGAGCTCAAGCCCTAGCCTCTCACCGCATCTTCAAGCAGTTCGCCCGTGAAGTGAATGTAGTCCTCCCAAGCTCGAGTCCACGCGCCTCTCAGTGGTCGGTGTGCGCCATCGCTCAGCTCAATGGATCAGCTCAAGCGCGCAGCCACACCTGGAGTTCTTCCGATGCTTTGCTCCCCAATCATCAAGAATGTGCTGGTCACCAAGACCTCATCGACGGTGGAGCAGGGCTCAACGCCCCGTCCGTGGAGACGCTCAACAATCTTCAAGTGCCTTATAGCCAGCTTCAGCCAACCAAGCCCTTCTCCGAGTCACCGACGGCTCCACGGTCCCGATCGGGCAGGTCCGCCTTCCGTCACCTTCGGGGCCCGCGACAACTACCACACCGAGCTCATCGACTTCGACACGCCCACATTTGCTCGCCAGACAACGCCATCCTCGGTACCCAGCGTTGGCCAAGTTCATGGTCAGAACTCCACCATGGCTACAACATCCTCAAGTTGCCGTGAAGCGGCGGGGTCATCACGGTGCCCTGTGAAGAGAGAGATGCAGCAGCTCCCCTGCAGCGAAGCTTTTCAGCCGCATCGCCGGAAGACCTGCACCACAAGAAGCAGGACGCCTCCCGAGGCAGCACCCAAGAAGAAGAAGACATCGACCGCCCGGCTCTTCAAGAGACAGCCCCTCGTGGCCCGCACCAGCCAAGGGGAGCCTCCTTCCATCGCGATAGGAAAGCGCCTGGCGCCTCTCAGTGGCTCGGGGCTCTCCCTGAGGGCCGCCGACCTTGCCAAGGTCTCGAGGGAGGCGCTTGGGCACCACATGGAGGCGTGTTTCACACGCTTCCCGCAAGGTGAGCAAGACCAGGAGGAAAGAACCCCAAGAGTTCATCCGCAAGGCCATTCAGAGTTACAGAGTCAAGGGTCATGAGGGGCAGCCGCCACCACTCACTGTGGCCCCCCATCCAGCGAGGATGGTGGGCTGCCGTCTGCATCGACATACCAGGTTCAACCGAGCCGATCTCAAGAGCGCCTGCCCTCGCGAGTGGGACGCTACAGGGTCCGCCCACAGCCACGTGAGGCATGCCTTATGGCCTGCCAAACGCGGGCTGCTGCACACCAGCGCCTCATGACGACCATCCTGGAGGCTCAAGAGGTCAGGCACGCCGCAGCCCTGGCGGAGATGGAGATGGCCCCAGAGCCTCCCGAGGCCCCTGGGCCTGGGGGCTCATGAGGATCGGCTCCCGCAGCCCACCGAGTCTGCTACATCAACGACCCTTCATCCCCAACATCACCAGGTGACATCTTTAAATTTTATTTCCGGCTGGGAGCGCCTCCAGGTCAGATTATTCCCAGTGTCAGCAGGGTCCGCCCCGCGGCATGTATCCCTTTATTTCATGTCTTTAGCTTATCCTGTTGGGGGCGCCTGGCTGCATCATCCCCAAGCCGCCGGGCCAGCCCCAGCTGCATGTATCCTTCATGCGCTTTCCTTAGGATTATGCTCTCGCCCATCATGCTTGTTATTTGGTGCCTTCTCCGGTGGCGAAATCTTGCACGTTAAAGGGGGTGCCCGAGCATCGCGACTCGTGGCTCCTACCGCTCTCCGCCCTCACCCTCTGGTCTTGTCCATGGCATCGCGACCGGGCTTGCCAACGATGGTAGAGACCAGCCCGAGAGCCGAGACCCGAGGACGAGAGTTTCGCCATCCAACCTAGCTTGCGCTAAAGGGGTGCCCGAGCATCGCGACTCGTGGCTCCTACCGCCTCCGGCCCTCACCCTCCGGGTCTTGTCCATGGCATCACGACCTGGCTTGCCAACGACGGTAGAGACTAGCCCGAGAGCCGGACCCGAGGACGAGGGGTTGCGCCACCTAACCTAGCTTGCTGCTAAAGGGGGTGCTGCCTCAAGATCGCGAATCAGGGCTCCTACCGCTCTCCGCCCTCACCCTCCGGTCTTGTCCATGGCATCGTGACCTGGCTTGCCAAACGGTAGAGACCAGCCCGAGAGCCGGGACCCGAGGACGAGAGTTGGCCACCTAACCTAGCTTATGCTAAAGGGGGGTTCTGAGCATCGCGACTCAGGCTCCTACCGCCTCCGCCCTCACCTCTAGTCTTGTCCATGGCATCGCGACTGGCTTGCCAGCGACGGTAGAGACCAGCCCGAGAGCCGGGACCAAGACGAGAGCACCGCATCCGCCAAATTTGCGTGAACACACTCAAGATAAGGCCCAGAGCCAAGCGCAACCCGCCTTTGAGGTAGGGCCTCGTGAGTCCCGCTACTGCTCACGGGTGCCCAGACACACCTCGCCTAGCCCCACTGTGCCAGCCACGTGTCGTGGGGGCTGAGCACGCCTGGGCTCCTCCCGAGGGGAGCCCTCCCACGCCCAAGGAAGCACCATGCTCTGCTGGCTGACGACACCGCCGAGGAGCGGCTATGCCCGTACTCATGTGGAAGCGCTTATGTCTGGCTGGTGATAAACAACCGAGGGTGGCCTCTGTGTCGCATCAACCTCGGGGAGCCCAGAGCTTAGTGTCCGGCCTGCTGCAACGCCTCCCCGGGAGCACCGCGAGGGGGCTGGCACGGGCTGCGCCTGGTCACGCCCAGACGCACGCTTTCCTAGCCAGGCCCCTCGGCCTGGTTCGTCGACGCCACTCCCCGAGCGGAGCCAAGGTACGCATGCCGCTTGAGCGCCAGGGGGACTCCGAGCATCGCGAATCAGAGCCTAACTGGTCACGTAGCCCTCACCCCTTAGTTCAATCGCTAACGGCGGTTGAGGTATGCGCGGGCCGGGCTCGCAGACGAGAACGGTGGATCCGCCCGTGCCTCACCTCCCTACTTGTTGTTCGTGCGCCAAGGGGGACTCGTGAGCATCGCGACTCAGAGCCTAACTTGTCACGTAGCCCCTCACTCCTTGGTCACGCCCTGGTTTCCGTCGGGCTAACGGCGGCTGAGGTAGCAGCAAGGCCGGCTCTGCCGGCATAGAACATAAGCAAGTAGGAAGCACAAATTTCAAGGAATTCAAAAGCAAATATTACAGTCCACACTGTTATCGCAGTACCAAACGCAAGTTTAAACGCCTCCCCGAGGCATGATACATGTGCAGGAATTAAAAGCAAGACAGGAGCCGCAGCGGAGTCACTTGTCGGCGGTGGAGCAGCGCGGAGTGGGCTCGCCTCGTGAAGCAGCAGGGCCGGCAGCGCCTCGCTTCGGCTTGGTGCTGAAGGCCCGGAACTTCCCCAACAGAGCCTCCGCGCGACCCTTCACAGCCTCGCAACGGCAGCCAAGCGTGCTCGCTGCTCGGCTGCCCAAAGAAGCTGTCCATGTCGATGCTGGGATCACAAGATAGATGTGGTGAGGATCCGCGCTGCCGCAGAAGACAAGACACGCCTACGGCCTCATCCGTGGGGCCAAGACCAAGGGAGACATCTTCAAGAGCGCGAATCAGAAGGGAAGCAGCTTGGCGGGCCGCCCTCTCGCCCGGCCAAGGGCTCTCCAGGCCAATGTCATAAAGCTCCCTCAGCAGGACATGAGCCTTCACCTCCATATCCATGAAGGCCATGCTATCTTCAGCAAGAACCCGCGCCTTGGCGTCCAGCTCGACCTTCCTCGCCTCCAGCCTCCTGCCCCACACAAATGGTCACGACGCTTCTTCAGCTTTGGCCTCCGGTCCCTCGATGGCAGCCATGAGCCTTCATGCCTTCCTCCTGCTCCCGGCCGAGGCGGGCCTCCTCGGCGAGCTGGTTCAGCAGAGCCCTTCACCGCCTCCAGCGCCTCACAACACCTCGGATGCTGGCTGCCTCCCCAAGGCAGCATCGCTGGCTACATTCGCCTCGCGAACAGCCTTCTTCTCCTCATCACAGGTCATCGAAGCTTGGACCAGCGCCGCCCGAATTGAAGCGTCGGTGCGAATCCAGCCAGAGGCCAACTCAAGCGCCTGCCACCAAGCGAGGGTCGGCGCCAAAGATCTCTGCCAGCCTGGTCCAGTTCAGCAGCAGCGGGTCCAGACCGCAGGAGGAGTCGGAGAGAGAGCAGTTGTGTAAGAGGAGTTGACGGCGTCAGAACCATCGCGCCTCGAGGCGGAACCAGCGGCGCCACGGCAACTGTGGAGGCAGCGCCCAGCAAGGCCACCTCGGAGTCGCCGGGACAAGGGGGCTGAGTCGCCCAGCCGGCTCAGCCAAGATCGCGAGGACGCCCGGCAAGAGAGGCTCAAGCGCCGGGTCACCATCCTTTCGGGAAAGGCACCGCCACGGATGGGGCCTCGTGAGCCCCTTCAGCTTCTTTTGTCATGGCACCAGCCTGGGCCAAGAGTATGGACATCAGATCTCATCGACAAAACAATAATCAAGAGAGGAAGCAAGCACTTACAAGTCGCCACCGTGGACTCGAGCAGCCTCCGCCATACTTGAAGCCCGAGAGCCGCTCGCAGGATCGGCTTCAAGGAGACCAGAGCGGGGCGCGTCTCATGATCGCCTCGGGCCGGGCGGACCTGCTGGGACCAGCCCATTTCGTCCTTCTTCGGATCGGGCAGGCTTCGCCTCCCGGCCACCCTCATCCTCGCCGCCATCACTCTCGGGAGGCGGAGAACGCTGGGCCTGCGCCGCAGGAGGGAGCCCTGACTCGCCCATGAGTCAACCCTCTCCTGCTCCCTTTCCTCTACCTCTTCGCTGGAGTCGGAAGAGGACAAGTCCACCAGTCCTCCGGAGCCTCCATGCACGCAGAGCCCGCCCCCATTGAAGGCGGGCACGGACCCCACAACCTGCTCCCAATCCTCGCTGAAGGAACAAGGCGCTGGGCGCCCGTCTCGCCACATCGCTTCTACCAAGGACTGGAGGACTCGTTACCAGATCCTCGCTGGCCGTGGCCACGGGCTCAAGTTAGGCCTCCACATCGAAGCGAGCATCGGGCGGCGGAGCCGCTGGTGCTCAGAACTCCTCAAAGAACGATACACCGTCAGCCTCACCGCCACCAGATCGGGCCGGCTTCAGATCTGATCCATCCTGCTCCAAAGACCAGCCACATGAGGATCCCGGCTTCGCCGACCACCATCGAACTCTCAAGGGCCTGTGGGCAGGATCAGCCGAGGGTGGATCCGCCTGCATCCACCAAGACCCACTTGTTCTGAAGCCCTCAACCGCCTCCCCAAAGTGTTTGAATGGCAATGGCTCCGCCAGATAAGCGATTTAAGCACAAGACGCGAGACGGGACCACGGGAGAATCAGAGGAAGAAGTAGTGGCGCAGCAAGGCCACCGAGGGCTTCACCCCAACATGGGCCTCACAATAGTAGGCGAAGATTGGCAGAAGAAGGACGAAGTTGGGATGAAGGTGCAGAGCGTGAATGTTGTAATGGCGAAGGACGGAGAAGAAGAACTTAGAGAAGGGAGGCGCCAGACCAGCAATAATGGCGCCCGCGAAGAACGGATAGAAGGTACTCCCCCGAGCCTCAGGGGCGGAGGAGCCGGCCTTGAACACCGCTGCTCACTGACGCTCAGGCCTCCGCCACCGGGCGATCGATCGCAAGGCTCGCCACGACACATTCAAGGGTCCAAGGCAGGAGAGTACCAGGCTCCGGTCGGGGTTTGACGAGGAGCCATGGATGGCTAGGGCACGAAGGTGGAGTGGATCCGAAGGTCTTGGAAGCAGGGAGGAGAAGCGCAAGAAAGGGGATGTGAGCAGCAACTGGAGAAAGTAAAGGAGGCAAGGAAGATGCCGCTCTATTATCAACCCACGCGGTTGCAGAGGTGCCCACGTCCAATCAACCGCCACGCGGCGCCCAAGGCCGCAGGCTGTTAGGGCCCACGATGCATCGCACTTGCCTTTCGCCTCTCGACGGCTGTTCGGGCGCCAGGCCTGGGCTACTGTCGGCGCTCTGGGAACGGGGTCCCAGACTTGCTCGCTGCGGCCTGCAGCGTGGCTCAAAGGAGGCCCAGGACTGCCCATCTAAATCAACACAAGCTCAAGACCTCGCGGGGCTGAGATCATGGGGCGGATGACCAAGAGCTACTCGTGCACGGCCTCGCCAGTCTGGCTCATGAGGAGGCGGAGAGTTCAAGGCAGGGTACTCGCGAGGTGCCCATGACGCAAGCCATGACGCACTAAGGGCGCCTGGGCCGGTGCCAGCCAACAGCAGCCCCTCCTTTCCTCTTTGGTGCAAAGGGAGTAAGCGAGCAAGAGCATCAAGCAAAGGCATCCGCTTCGGTGCAACAAGACCAAGACCAGCCCCAACGGCTGGAATGCGCCATCGTGGAGCCCAAGCAAAGGCCATCACCAGAGCCTTTGTAGGCGAGACCAACTTTAATCAGATAAGTGTACCCGTTGTTCCCTTCAAATGGCTAATTGTTGGCGCCTTCCCGCTAAATATTTGGGAAGTGGCCCAGGGCCTTCGTCTATATAAGTAGAGCTAGCCACTATAGTAGGGGGACGATCGGATAGAGTTGGAAGCACCCGAAGAGAGAGAGAGAGAGAGACCCGAGCCTCAAGCTAGAGCGCCGGGACACCACTTGGCAGTTCATCGCACCCACCAAGAACAGACCCTCGTGAGGCTTTTCTTCCCTGTACTATTCCTCATCAGCCCAAGAGGCAATCCACACACCACACACTGGAGTAGGGTATTACACCATGATGGTGGCCTGAACCAGAATAAATCTTGCGTCTCTTGTGTTGTTCTTGTTAGTAGTTTAGGTCCCTGCGATTCGGTGAGGTACGAGACGGTGGAGGGTTGGATCTCCGCCAACCCGTAGTTCGAACCTTAAGGGTCTGCCGAACCCAAACCGGCTAGCTTTGCTAACATGCGGTCCCACGACGTTGCTTTACTGCCGATCTGCGCCCCACATGAGGCGTAATAACGCGTAGCAAACATGGTTAACTTAAAGAAGATGAGGGAGAAGCGGATTCAGCAGCGAGTGAAAATGATGGTTGCTTCATCCCTCCAACTTAACCGCGGGAAAGGTACAGCTTTGTGATTTGATGCCTCATTGCTCATTACTACGCCGGCGCCATGACTGGGGTGCTTCATCCCGCTGCTCGCATCAGATTCCGGATGGCACGTGGACCCGTAGCTTGATGTCCCACATGTCGCCAAAGGGACTAGAAGATTTATGAAAGCGAAGCGCCCACTCTTCCGATGGAGGAGTAGATTTACACGGTGCAAAGTTGAACTGTCACTTGTATCAGAGTAGTACTATAGTTTTGTTGTTTCATACGATCCATCGATACAAACCCGATTAAACAGAAAGGGCGGATTTTTCTCGCAGGTAGATGATACCGCCATACATTTCAAAGGCAATTTTAATGTATGCAAACTGAATAATTATAAATAACAATATGATATCTAGTAAAACTAAAACACATATGATTTATTGCGTTAGAGTGTAGTAGTAGTGCTGTATTGCATAGTTGTTAGATGTAACATGCGAGAACGTAGAGATGTAGTTTTGGAGGGCCTACAGAGAGAAAAGCGTAATACGGTCACCGAACTTCGAATAAGCTGGTTAAGGTCACTATATACGCTTTTGCGGTGATTATATCGCTCACTTGCTCACAGCTCAAAGATCGGATTGCACTCGCTGACCGCCAAATAGTCTCGCGTGGCTTCATGTTGACTAGTTAAATTGACCACATTCATTGTGGGTCCCACCCGCCGTTCAAGATAGGCAAAATGTCGATAAACACAAATTTACGCAGCCGCGATAAGGCTCCAACCCGCGCTGGAATCACCGGCTGTGTATGTGTCTGCTGTGGCCTGATGTGTGCGCATGCACGTAGGTTGAGGACTTGAGCGTGAGAGTGTGTGTTGGTCGTGTGGTGTACTGGTGTGTGCATGCATGCGTGTGTGTGTGCGTGTGAGTGTTGCGTGCGTGCGTGGCTGCGTGTGTACGTGTGAGAGTTGCGTGCGTGCGTGGGTGCATGTGTTTGTGTGAGTGTTGCGTGGATGCAGTTCGTGTGCATGCGTGCATGTGTGTATAATCACCACACCAGCTCCTGTGTGTTAAAACAGACGGCTCAAAGATACCAATACAAGGCCACCTTGTCCGTTGTGCTCATGGGTCATGACTTCAACCACCGCCCAAATATTTTTTGTCGCTTGTTTTCATTCTTACTAGCAAGATGCCCATGCGTTGCACGTAACATCAAGATGCATTTGTATGATTTGTTTATCTTGTGAGAGAAAAGGATGAACGAGGGAAGGCCTTATTTGCAAATGTGGAGAGGTGTGGGGTACCTTTTTGCAAAATTGCCATAGTTTCTTTCCTATCTCACGATATAAATCGGACGACCTATATTGCAGGATGGCAGCACACCATCATCACCAACTCTATTTTTTATAAGTGTATTTTATGTATTTTATAAGAGTGTAGATGTAGAGTAGATACAAGTCGACAGGTGGGCACGATGGTAGTGAGATAATGTGATGCAACACTAGAGGTGCCACGTCGAGCGTTTAACTGGTCAACTAGTCATGTCATGAGAAAATACAGAGTTGTACGGTGAGCCCGTGACTGCATAATAACCACTAAACATAAATGGTGACCATAATGAGTGGATTCTGAAGTCCAATGTACGTATCGTGCATTCGCTTCAAATACAATGATCGTCATGGCATATATCACGAGAGAAAGATGAAACATGCGTGAATTTTCTGGGGGCTTACTTTTAGAGGACCTGGAGAAAGTTTTGTGTGCATACGTGAAAGGGGCATACAGGGGGGGATGCGATGGAGAGAGAGATGCTCTTCGTTTCTCTTTATTATGACTAACTTTGTATATAGTATAAAAATATACAAATTCACAGTGTGGAATAAATAGCATTGTGGGCACCATGCAATGCAAATTAGCGTTCGTACTCCTCCATTTAACTTTGTAATGTTGTATATATGTAGAAACTCTAAAATAATTTTTTGGGCACACTTTATTCAAAAGGAATGTTGTATGCGCAATTAACTTGAAGAGAGGGCTTTTAGATCAATGAGGTACGTGATGTAACATGTGTGAATGTGTAGTTGATGCATTTGGCGGGGCCTAGAGAGGTATGTGTGTATTACGATTCAGAGAGGCATGGATAGAGGGGCCGACGGGGGGGGGTGGGAGAGATAGCACGAGAAATGAGAGTGGTCTAGAGAGAGAGAGAGATCACGACGTCACGACAAGAGATTCCATTCCCTTGAGTGTGTATATGCAAGGGGAGGGAATAGAGGCACCAGGAGAAATTTTCTGTGTGTGTGTTTGTGTTGGTATGTGGGGTGTGAGAAGATAATGAGACGTGGGGGCAGAGGGTGTGTCACCGCTGAGGTCCAAAGGGGTCGAGGTGAGGCCCTTCGCTCGTTCCGGCCCCGCGCCACATTGGTCGGCCCGTGACGATTTAGGAAGACCCATGGATGACTAGTCGAGAAGACAAAGATAGCAGAATTGTCAAGGACTCTGTGTCCATCGACAAAGCCGGCTAGGATTTTTAATCCTAGGTTCTCGACTAAGTAACCCTTTATCTCTCGATACTACTATTCATCCAACCTAACTTTAAGGGCATCCTACATGTATGCTCGCTAGAATCATACTCACCGATTAGCAAGAGAGGTGTGAGACAATGCGTGAGAGACATGCGAAGATAATGTGCGACATGAGACACATAGGCAGGTCCATGTATATAGAAAGGGTCGATGAGGATTGTGCGTGTGTATGTTTGCTAGAGGAAGAGTGCTTGTGATAAAGGTTAGTGAAAACAGTTGTAAATGGTTACGAGAGGGAGGGAGGGTTATATCTAGAGCATGTGTGTAGAAAGACACCTCGAGAGAGTGTGTGAGCATGTGTGAGAGACCACCGATGGAGAGTGAAACTACACGTAAAATACTGCTCTACACATTGATTAAAGATATAAATTGTATCCAAATATTAGGATGGGATCATGATATTTGCAATTCACGTAAGGTGGGGTCATTGATCCATCAGACATCTAGATTCTATCGAATTTGAGCATGTCTATGTTATTATTCGGCACAATTGATCCACATAGTTAGTATTTTGAACTCCAGACAATGCATCGCTTTAGCAATCGAATATAAACGTGAGTATAGTTCATGTTGTCTGTGTAAAGCACATTATACATACAAAAGTTACACAATGGACATTATAAATAGCTACTACCTATGAACTAGCATACATTTAAATTCAACTTAAGGTGGTTTCAAACCATCAAATTCAACATGAAGTCCATTCAATTATTCGAATTTGATATCATGGCATTTGTAAACTATACCTAAATTATGGGGGCACCAATCTTTGCTCTGATTTTGTACATAATAGCAAATGTGGTCGTGTACAAAATAGATTCAAATTTAGCTCCTCCATTCCAAAATAATCGTAGTTATAGGATTTTCAAGTGTCAAAATTTCAAAAAGAAGTGGATAATTTAAAGAGGTTTTCAAACATACAAGGTCAAATATAATGTTGTATATTTAGGTCAATCCTCATAGTTCAAGAGTACTCTAAACGTGAATGCTTGTGTTTCAAAATTTCGAACGAAGCGCCAAAAGAGCCTCTACTCGCTCAAACCGCGGAGACCAATGTTTGGTAGGACAAGGAAATTACTTTTCTAATAACTCCGACCAGGAAACCTACCGCCCGACGTCCAAAGGTCTAAACCGGGTAGGTTTGTAGCTTCATCTAGACGCCACGCAACCGCATCCAAAAACATTCATACACAATGGCCGCCTAAGGACACATGCGCGCAGCCGAAATCGCTCCCGCCCACTATTTGGGACACCTGGGATTACCATCCTACCCCCGACCCGCAGTAGGTCCGAAATTTAAGAGGGGGGCAAAGCCCAAATTTCAAACAAGCGCGTCCCATCTTCTATTCAAAAAAGCTAAAAACAAGTGCGTCCAAGACCGAAACATGGTTCCACCCCACCCGTCCGATTCCCCATTCGTACTCCGTGGGCGCCAAAACTACCTCTCCACCATCCGCGAAACCCCGACATCCTCCGTCCGCCACCCCATCCCACCCATCAACTGCCGCCCTCCTCCATCACGCCGGAGCCGATACCCCGATGTCATCGTCCACCGCAACCTCAACCACAACGCCCTCCACGGCTAGTAGTTGAAGCCGAGGCCGAGCCGTCCGTACTCGAGCCAGTTCAACCACGCCGTCCTGCGCCTCAGCGCTGCCGCTCCAACTTCGCCACCCTCCATCACACCGGAGTTGTTCCTGCTACGCCGCCCTTCGCCGCCGGATCTACTTCCCTCCGCCGACATACGGCCACGGCAACACAGATCAAAAATTTGACCATGGGTTCGTGCAAGCCTGCACCTCCGTAACATCGGTTTCCCGGTAAAAACAAGAAGATCGGCGCGACATGTGGGGTGACCACACCGCAACCAAAAAGGTACTCTTCTTCCCTTATTCGTGCAAATCTTACGTCTTTGCTTGCACGGTATTCATCCCACAGAAGACACTAGTTGACCGCTTCTTATTGATACTAGATGTTCCTAGTAACTCGCGATGCACAAGGTTTCTCCTCATATACTATTTCACCTTAGCTAAAGGTCCGTCGCCCCCTGAATTTCAATTTCTGTCCAGTTGATTCCCAATTAACGGAAGCATTCCCCGGTGTAACAGGCGCTAGTACACCTATTACGCTGGGGAAGCAGCGCCTTGGTGTTTATCTTAGGGGCGTGTGCAGCCTAGAGCTACTGGCGCACGATCTGGATGTCGGCCGGGATTAAAGGGATGGCCTGGGGGCGCTGCCAAGCACGGAGGTGGTGTGAGGACGATGGGAGGGTGTCACGACCGATTTTCCAATAAAAATATTTAATGAGAAACCGATCTATTAATTCCAGTGTGAGGAAAATCCTCCTCATTGGAAGACAAAACCTTGATACAATGAGCCAGTAGCATATAATATATTACAGGGTCGAGCTGATCTTGCTCAACAAATTATTACAAGCACGCCAATAATTATACATAGTGGCGGATATGACAAAGTGGAGTGGTGGCATACTCTTGACTCGAGGTAAAGTGGTGGGATAACACAAAGGAGTGGATGATATGACTCCTACATCGCGGCTCATCGAAAGTCCGAGGTGAGGCTCGTGAATTTATTTGGGTAGCGGAAGCGAATATAACACATGACTAATCCAGGGTCGCACGAGACTGACCGGGATTCTCTAGGCGCCGGACTCGCTATCAAACTCTTCATCCATGAGATCGCTTTCACAAGATCTCGCCAAATCAACAAGCCGTGAGTACTTTGAAAGTACTTTCAAGACAGTTCGGACAAAAGATATAACAAATGTATGCACGAATGCGACATGAATAATTTAACAATGCGCAATCAAATCAGTATAGCAAGGTAAGTAAAAAGGGAATCGGCGGTAGTCCGCTCGAAAACCCAAAGAAAATAAACCAAAAAAAACCGATCGGGTGTGTGAAGCGACACCTCAAAGGGCGAACAAATAAGTAAAGCATGCCACAGTCGGGCGTCTAAGCGACACCTCATAAAGGGCTTATACTGAAAGAAAATACATGCGTGCCGCAGTCGGACGTCGGAGCGACATCACAGTAAGGGCTTATATCAATAATAAGTAAATAACAGTGCCACAGTCGGACGTCTGAGCAACATCGCAAAAAGGGCTGATATCAAAAATAAGCAAACAACAATGCCACAGTCGGACGTCTGAGCGACATCGCAGAAAGGGCTTATATCAAAATAAGTAAACAACAATGCCACAGTCGGACGTCTGAGCGACATCGCAGAAAGGGCTTATATCAAAATAAGTAAACAACAATGCCACAGTCGGACGTCTGAGCGACATCGCAGAAAGGGATTTTATCAAATAAGTAAACAACAATGCCACAGTCGGACGTCTGAGCGACATCGCAGAAAGGGCTTATACTTCATTATTCATAACTTACAAGAAATGGTGCTCACGGAAAATATTCATCACAAGACAGTAAACGGGTTTAATCCATCCACAGGAAAGAAACCTTTAACATTCATGTGGTTTTCAGGAGTTACTGTCTCCGGGACTGACATTTGACAAGATGAGATGAACACAGCACTTGGACATGAATAGGATGATTCCAAGCATTTTTGACTCTGCAATGTTTGTACTAAAAATATCCACAGCCAACGGATTTCCGTAGTCACGAAGGACTAGTTCCGTTTACGGTATTTCGGAGAAAACACAGCTAACCAGTACACACCCATCCTACCTCACGCTGCCGTGAATCACCCTAGACAGCGCTCAAGAGAAACTTTGAGACGGGAGATCACAATCTCGAATAGCATGGGATCAAATTTATATACGCCGCTTAAGGGTGCCCCTCTCGTCCCAACCGAAACACCGATGCCCCCGACCGGATGATAGGCTTTAATCCAGGCCATGGAACCCTCATCCCGCCTCTCGATTTGGTGTGTATCGAAAGTGGTTTGCAACTTACTAAGCCGTATCCCTTGCGGAAAACATGTGGTAGTACGAAAGGGGAGACGGACGGGAATTTGACTGATTTATGATGACACTGGGTCAACGGTCTGGCATAAGACTAGCATGCTACAACACTGCCATCTTACCCATTCTCATGCCAACTCATGGCCTTGCAAAGTTTCCAACAACTCAGGGATTTCCCGAAACTCACTTGCCTCAACTTTTACGAGATAAACTTTCATCGAGATGCTCATGAACATGCCATGATACTAAATTAATGCAAACATGCCCAAACACTCATCATATCAAAAGTTGAAAATGCTTGCCTGGTTCGGAGTAGTCGGGGCCTAGCTCGGTGAAGTTCGCGGTTCCGTCACCTCCTTCGGTATCTACGGTATACAAATATACGCACTAACGTAAATACCAAGGGGTGCTCAAAAAAATATTCCAAATATTTTTCAAATAAATCTGATAAAAACTAGACAAAATTTTGAAGAGGACAGAAAAGAATCACTCAAAAATCCTTTTCTGTTAAAAATTTATAAGTGTTTTGGTCCAAGGACCTTTCAGTAATGAAACAGAAAATACTCGGGGCGTAATGTAAAGTTCAGAAAACACTTCGGTTTGGAAAGCGATTTATCGAATACGCTTTCAGAAAACGTTTCAAAATTAAGAACAGAGAGGCTGTCGGGCGGGTCGCACCCGTCAGGTTCAAAAATTTAAACGAGGGGGGGGCGGAGCTCGCTTGCGCGCCGAGGGTCTGCGTGGTCGCCGGCGGCGATCCACGGCGAGAGAGGAGAATCGGGTGGTACCTCCGTGCTCAGGGCGCCATTCCGCATCGGTGGATGGTGGTGGTCGTCGCCGGCGAGTACCACGTCGACGATGGCCCTTGCTCCGGCGGACGGCGATTCGGGAGGGGTTGGATCTCGCCGGAGAGTGCTGCGAAGAGCAAATTGAGGTGGGGGTTAGGCTACTGGGTGGTTGAGAGGAGTGCTGACAAGGTTAGGGCGCCGGGGACGGCCTCACCGGAGTGAATCGAGGTGGAGGCCGAGGCGGAACGGGGCGGCCGGAGTTGGGGGAGGAGACCTCCTCGAGGTCCTCCTAGTAGCCTGGCTAAGTGTTGGTGAGGTGTAGGGATGCTGCGTGCTCGAGGGCGCAGCTCGGGCCCCTTTATATAGGCGATCAGGGGTTGGCCGTGAACGGAGTTCTCCGAAAATTCTACGGCGCGCAGGCTTGGTCGGGTGGTTTAGCGGTTGAGCCTCAACGTGGAGGCTCATCGCTCCATTTAGACGCTTAAACGAAGTTTGGTCGAGAAGCTTTGGGGAGTTTGACGAACGGGCGACGCGGGTCTGCTGGCGGCAGAGGGCGCGCCTGTGCTTGCCGGCCATGGCGCCGATGCCACGGGGTGCGCTAGCGTGGATGAGGCCACGCGGAAGGCAGGGAAGCGCTAGGCGGCGCTGACGGCGTGGCGAGCTGGCTCAGCCTCGCTGGCCGCCATGGGTGGCTCGGCCACCACAAGCCGCCAACACCGGGCGAGGCTCGCCGCCATCGACGCCGTGATCCGCCCAAGGAGGCGTGGGGCGCCTGCCAGGAGGAGATGCCGCGGCGCAACACGCCAGGCGACTGCTGACAAGTGACTGATCTCTGACGAAGAAACGGCACTGAAACTCTGAATTTCTGAATTTACTAAAAGTGCAAAGTGACAGTGCATGCTAGGTGTTCGACAGAATGCTTTTGGCATGTGGGGATTTTTCCTTGAGCTGATTTTTGGTGGAGTGGCTTCTCATTGCCTCTGGGGGCTGCCTGAATTTTGGTGGAATTTTTGGAGAAGAGGAGATATGAATTTCACCAAATTTGACAAATCTGGTTCAAACTTGGAGAAGCTGAAACTTGAAAATTTTGAAAAGAAGAAGCATGGATCTTGATGGTTCTAGGTTGTGGGTGCTAGGGACTATCCAGACTAGTTGGTTTGAGAACAAAACTCAAAGGCATTTAGGTACCTGCTTTGCAAAGCACCTAGGCTCAACATAATGGGCAGAATTGTTTTGGGGAAAGAGATCATTGAAATAAAATCCAAAAATGAGTTGGACCTGTTGGGACAGAATATTTGGATTGCCCCAAAGTGGAAGGAGGGGTTTTGGGGAGATTTACCACATGAGACATGGTAAAAAGTATGGATGGATTCAAAATAAGAGGAGACCCAAAACTCCTAGGTTTTCTTTATTAAAAGAAAAATAAACCACACAGAGTAAATTAAGAAGGAGAGAATCAGAGGAAAGGTTTTTGATAACCAAACACCAAAGTTTAAGGAGATGCCAAAATAAAAATCCTTTGCCAAAGGCGAAATTTTTGAGAGAGAGATTTTAGAAAGGATTTTAAATGACTTCCTTCAAAACCAACAAGGTTTTTGTTGAAAACCAAACAAAAAAAATTTGGGTGTCACAACACCTACCCCCTTAGGAAAAATCTTGTCCCCGAGATTTCAGCTGATCCTCAAATAAGTGTGGGTGCTCTGTCCAAGAAAATCCTCTCTTTCCCAAGTGGCTTCACTCTCGGTGTGATTGCTCCATCAACTCGAAAACTTGATGGTTTTCGTCGGGTTCTCCTTTCGCACTCTCCAAGATTTTTATTGGATGCTCTCGATATGTGAGGTCTGGCTGCACGCCAATGTTTTCATGGGATACTTGCTTCTCCGGGTTGCTCACACACTTCCTCGCCATGAGACGTGGAACACGCCGTGGACGACGGATAAATCTTCTGCAAGTCTAGCTGGTAGGCTACCGTGCCTTTCCGTGCCACTATGCAGAATGGTCCAATGAATCTTGGTGCTAGCTTCCCTTTAATCTTGAATCGATGCAGGCCTCTCATAGGGGATACTCGTAGGTACACAAATTCACCGGGTTCAAAGTTGATCCCCCGATGTTTTTGATCGTAATAACTCTTCTGTCGACTTGGGGCTGTCTTGAGTCAGTCCCTAATCACCTTGACCTTATCTTCAGCCTCTTTGAGCATGTCTGGGCCGAAGATATGGCTGTCTCCGGTTTCCGACCAATTTAGCGGGGTACGACATCTTCGCCCGTACAGAGCCTCAAATGGTGCCATTTGCAGGCTGGCCTGATAACTGTTGTTATATGTGAATTCCGCGTATGTTAAGCTTTCTTCCCAACTGGTCCCATAGGTGAGGACACATGCTCTCAGCATATCTTCTATAATCAGGTTTACTCGCTCAGTTTGCCCATCTGTCTGGGGTGGTATGCGGTAATGAATGCCGCTTGAGTTCCCGTAGCTTGTTGTAAGGGATCCCAAAATCGGAGACGAATTGAGTGCCTCTGTCCGAGATTATTTTCTTTGGGACTCCATGTAAGGCATCGATACGGAAAGATAAAGCCTAGCAAGCTTCGAGTGGTGTGGGTTGTCTTCACGGGATGAAGTGTGCTACTTTAGTCAAGATATCGTGATGACCCAAATGGCGTTATTTCCGTGCCGTGACCGAGGTAGCCCAACAATAAAATCCATTCCAATCTCGTCTCATTTCCACTCGGGTATTTTATTTGGCTGTAAAAGTCCAGCCGGTTTCTGGTGCTCGGCCTTGATGCGCTGACAAGAGTCACAACATGCGATGAACGTGGCTATGTCCTTTTAGACCGTACACCAAAAATTTCCTGAATATCCTTGTACATTTTTGTCCCTCCGGGATGTATCCAATACGGGGCGGTGTGGCCTTCAGCTAAGATCTGCTATTTAAGATCCTTGATATTTGGTACGCAAAGTCTATCCTCGTACCACAATATTCCCTGCTTATCAATAATGAATTCTGGGGCCTTGCCCAAACTCACTTTCCGTTTAATGCCTTCAATGTTGGAGTGTCCATGCTGAGCCTCTTTAATTGTCTCCATTAGGGTAGGCTGTATTTCTAAATTTGATATGCTGCCTTCGGTGACTACCAAAGAAGTTGAGTTTAGCAAACTCCTGCCGAAATTCAGGTCTCAGGTTTGGCAGGCCGTCGTCGTTTGGGCTAGGGTTCCGACTTAGAGCGGCTGCCACTACATTTGCTTTACCTGGGTGGTTGTGGATTCCAACGTCATAATCCTTCACTAGTTCCAACCAGCATCGTTGCCTCAAATTCAGTTCCGGTTGTGTGAAAATATACTTGAGGCTCTTATGGTCCGTATATATCTCACAACGATTTTCAAATAAAAAGTGTCTCCATTCTTTGAGTGCATGAATGGATGCCGCTAACTCTAGGTCATGAGTAGGATAATTTTCTTCATGCTTGCGAAGTTGTCTGGAGACATATGCGACTACCTTGCCTTCTTGCATCAACATGCATCCGAGGCCTTTCCGGGATGCGTCGCAATACACCTCAAAATTCTTGTGTATGTCCGGCAAAATTAATACTGGTGCTGACGTTAATTTCCTTTTTAATTCTTGGAAACTTTTCTCACAAGCTTCTCTCCATTCAAACTTCCTGTCTTTCTTGAGTAGCTGCGTCATTGGCTTTGCTATGGTGGAGAATCCTTCAATAAATCTTCGGTAGTATCCTGCCATTCCCAAGAAACTTCAGACGTCTCACATACTGGCTGGTGGCTTCCAGCAAGTACGGCCTTGACTTTTTCCGGTCTCACGGCAATACCTTCTTGGATCAAGACGCGGCCCGTAAAACCTACTTGCCTTAGCCAAAATTCACACTTGCTGAATTTAGCGATAATTGATGTTTCCTGAGTTCCCTAGTACAATTCGAGATGTTCAAAGATGCTCTTCCGGTGTCTTGGAGTATACCAGAATATCATCGATAAATACCACAACAAACTTGTCCATAAACTTCATAAATACTTTGTTCATGAGGTGAACAAAATATGCGGGCGTTTGTTAGTCCGAATGGCATTACGGTGAACTCATACAACCAGATCCGAGGTGAAAGCCATCTTGGGAATATCTTCTGTTCGACTTTTAATTGATGGTATCCCGATATCAAGTCAATCTTTGAGAATACCTTGGCTTGAGCGAGCTGATCAAATAAATCATTTATCCGTGGCATCGGATATTTGTTCTTGATTGTGACCATGTTAAGTGCTCGATAGTCTATGCACAATCTCAGGGTTCCATCCTTATTTTTGGCAAATAAAATCGGTGAACCCCAGGGTGAGGAGTTGGCTCGTATATAACCCTTGTCCAAGAATTCTTTTATTTGCTTCTTCGCCTACCAATTCGGATGGTGCCATTCTGTATGGTTTCTTGTATATGGGGCGGTTCCGGTGCTAGCTCAATGCTGAATTCTATCTCTCGGTCCGTGGCATGCCCGGTAGTTCTTCGAAATACGCCTGAAATTCACACACCATCGAACCTTGCGCAATTCAGAAATATCCACCTTGTTCAATCTTGGTTGCCGGATATTTTTCTTTCCTTGGCTGAAACTTTTATGGTCTTCCCGTGGTGGTGGGTGAGAATCACGGTCCGTTGAAGCAATCAATAAAACCTTTGTTGGTTGTTAACCAATCCATCCCTAGGATGACATCCAGCCCTTTATTTTCCAACACGATAAGATTTGCGCCAAACTTCAACCCTTCAAACTCGATAACCACACCCCGCAATAACTCGGGTAACTTGCTTAATTCCGTGGATTTGACGATCATAGATTTTTCCAAGGAAGCATCGAAAAATTATTTTGCAAGGCAAAACTTTTCAAACGAAGAGTGAGAAGCTCCGTAATCAAACAAAACCATGGCAGGTATTGTGTTGATGTGAAACGCATCGAGTACGATATCCGGGGCATTTTGTGCTTCCTCTTGGTCACGTGGTTCGATGACCCTTCCTGTGGTTGTTATTTTGGTTGAAATTGTTGCACTTTGGCGCCAATTATTGCCTCCGTTGTTCGGCTTTGGGGTCGAAGTTCCTTGGCTTGGGACACCGCTGGCATAGTGCCCTTCTTCTCCACAAGCGCAATGTAACGCCTGCGCGGTATGTGAACTCCTTGTCTCTTGCATGAAAATTCTTGATTGGAAGTGAGACGCTTGTCGGGTTTGGGTGTCCAACCTTCTGAAAATCTGTCTTGCTGCGGTGGTTGCGGGCATGATTAGTCTGGTCCTTTTCGCTATGGAAATCTTCCAAGCTGCATCTCTCATTTTCCAAAGTAATGGCCTTATCCACCAGTTGTCTTGGCGCCGCGCCTCGAGGGCTCGCCGGGCGGGGGGGCGGAGCTCGTCGGCGCCGAGGGCTGCGGTGGTCGCCGGCGGCGATCCACGGCGAGGCAGGAGGATCGGGTGGTACCTCCGTGCTCAGGACTCCATTCCGCGTCGGTGGGTGGTGGTGGTGGTCGCCAGCGAGTACCACGTCGACGGCGGCCCTTGCTCCGGCGGACGGCGATTCGGGAGGGGTTGGATCTCGCCGGAGAGTGCTGCGAAGAGCAAATTGAGGTGGGGGTTAGGCTACTGGGTGGTCGAGGGGAGGCCGACGAGGTTAGGGCGCCGGGACGGCCTCACCGAGTGAATCGAGGTGGAGGCCGAGGCGGAACGGGGCGGCCGGAGTTGGGGGAGGAGACCTCCTCGAGGTCCTCCTAGTAGCCTGGCGGAGTGTTGGTCAGGTGTAGGGATGTTGTGTGCTCGAGGGCGAGCTCGGGGCCCCTTTTTATAGGCGATCAGGGGGGTTGGCCGTGAACGGAGTTCTCCGGCGAAGGTTACGGCGGCGCAGGGCTTGGTCGGGGTGGTTTAGCGGTTGAGCTTGAACGTGGAGGTCTACTGGCTCCATTTAGATGCTAAACGAGTTTGGTCGAGAAGCTTTGGGGGGAGTTTGACGGAACGGGGCGGCGCGGGCCCTGTGCTTGCCAGCCACGGCGACGGTGCTGTGGGTTGGGCTGGCGTGCATGAGGCCACACGGAAGGCAAGGAAGCGTTGGGCGGCGCTGGACGGCGTGGCGAGCTGGCTCAGGCCCTCGCTGGCTGCCACGGGTAGCTCGGCCACCACAAAAGCCGCCAACGCCGGCGAGGCTCGCCACCACCGATGCCTGCATCCGTCCAAGGAGGTGTGCGGCGCTCTGGCCAGGGAGGAGAGGCCGTGCGCAACGCGCCAGGGCGCACTGTTGACAAGTGACTGATCTCTGACGAAGAAACGACACTGAAACTCTGAATTTCTGAATTTACTTAAAGTGCAAAGTGACAGTGCATGCTAGGTGTTCGACAGAATGCTTTTGGCATGTGGGGATTTTTCCTTGAGCTGATTTTTGGTGGAGTGGCTTCTCATTGCCTCTGGGGGCTGCCTGAATTTTGGTGGAATTTTTTGAGAAGAGGAGATATGAATTTCACCAAATTTGACAAATCTGGTCCAAAGTTGCAGAAGCTGAAACTTGAAAATTTTGAAAAGAAGAAGAGTGGATCTTGATGGTTCTAGGTTGTGGGTGCTAGGTACTATCCATAGTACTTGGTTTGAGAACAAAACTCAAAGGCATTTAGGTACCTGCTTTGCAAATCACCAAGGCTCAACATAATGGGCAGAATTGTTTTGGGGAAAGAGATAATTGAAATAAAATCCAAAAATGAGTTGGACCTGTTGGGACAGAATATTTGGATTGCCCCAAAGTGGAAGGAGGGGTTTCGGGGATATTTACCACATGAGACATGGTAAAAAGTATGGATGGATTCAAAATAAGAGGAGACCCAAAACTCCTAGGTTTTCTTTATTAAAAGAAAAATAAACCACACAGAATAAATTGAGAGGGAGAGAATCAGAGGAAAGGTTTTTAATAACCAAACACCAAAGTTGAAGGAGATGCCAAAATAAAAATCCTTTGCCAAAGGGGAAATTTTTGGGAGAGAGATTTTTGAAAGGATTTTAAATGACTTCCTTAAAAACCAACAAGGTTTTTGTTGAAACCCAAACAAAAAAAAATTGGGTGTCATAGAGGGCGGGCTTCGGAGGCAGGGGTCTGGGCCGGTGGTCGCCAAGGTTCAAGAAAGATCGTCAACAAGGATCAAGGGAGGTAGACGAAGGCCATCTGCCTGCCCTTATAGATCAGACGATTCATTAAAAAACTCGACTGACCTATTTATTTTCAGTCGACTGTTATCTTAGATATGACCACATGTGGTGGTGTGCTAGAGGAGTACCTGTATTTCCTATGCTCATATATTACAAAATCATACGGAGTAGAATCTAATTTTGTTTGCCATGCAATGTTGTAGAGCTATCATATGTTTGTTGTCATTTATTTTTCAGCCACCTGCTATTTGCTACTTTTTACAAAGGCACTAGTTCTCACACACACTTCACCCTTACTCTCACTTTGTTGTGTTTTTATGCAAGGGTATTTCAGACTCTGCTGCCATGAGAGAAGCCAAAAGAAAAGAGAGAAGTCGCTCCAGCTTGGTGTGCGGCTAGGCAAGACACGCTATAACGCTTATAAAGGGTGCAAGGTCGCAGATGGAGACGGGAACGAGCTCGAGTTGATGACTCGCCGCAATCAACCACCATCCTGTGTGCTTGCTTTGACTTCGCGGTGTCATATGTGGTTGCATGTTCCATATGGTGTCTAGCTTGTATTCCAAAGGCCGAAGTTGGTAAGATAAGGAAAGATTTTTTTTTACATGAACCACCATCCCGTGAGCACCAGAAGACAAATAGTTAGTCGTAGCACGGCCGAGCCAAAGGACAAGCCCAGCAAAGATAGGCATCACCTGGAAGCCAACTAAGAAGCTGCGATGGTGGTAAAACAGCCCGCCTCCCACTAGGCTCTCAGGTCCTAGATGATCATGCTCACCACTCCAGCCGGATGTCTAGCTTGTATTGCTTCCAATTTGGTTAAATTGCATCTGCTTAGCTTACACATTATACCTTTGAATAGGACATGCCTTTCTATTTTTGGTACATACTAGTACATCTGTGTATTAACCATGTTCTTACATCAAACTAATGTTCTTGTGTATCCCTCATCAATCACTTATGACGAGGCAGGCAGGCAAGGGGACTACTCCTCATTTAAAGAATGCAGCGTCAGCCTTCCGACATGATTCTCAAGAAACAGAAATGCTAGATGAAGATAGTGAACGTAGCTCTATAGTTGATTACAGCATTTCCCCTACACTAGCATCGCAGGTGCTTGCTCAAACTTGGCAGCATGATATGTGGTTGCATGTTGCATATGGTGTCTAGATTGTAATTCTTCCAATCTGGTAATTCTTCCAATCTGGTTAAACTGCATGTGCTAGTCTGCTTAGCTTATACATTATACCTGTTAATGTGTCATGCCTTCCTGTATTTAGTACATAGTACATCTGTCTATTAAGCATGTCCTTACATAAAACTATTGTCTTTTTGTATCCCGCATCAATCAACATGACGAGACACCTTTAGTATATGCAGTGCGATATTATTTGCATCTTTCATATGATTTATAGCATGCGCTGCTTCTAATTTGTTGAAATTCCATTTATGATGGGACGCTTTTAACTTAGGAGAGTCATATTGGTTGCATCTTTCATGTGGTGTCTAGCTTGCATTGCTTCTTATTTGCTAGAATGGTTTCTGCTTAGTTTACACAAACAGTTGTGAACATGCCATGCCGTCCTGTTTTTCATACATATTCCATCCCGGTATCATGTGTTTGCCTTACATCAAAGTAGTGATTGTCAGTATCATGCATGAATGAGTTCTGAAGAGAGAATTTTATTGCTTTTTCTTGTCGGTTTTACTTGACAATTCAAAACCAATAAAGCGGAAGGAAGTTAGCAAGGCAGCGGATAAAGGTGCTCCTTCCGAACGGAGGGCCTCTACAGTTTCTACTCCTCCACACCCCCAAGATGATTTCCAAGACAACACATGCATAGACACTCAACAAAGGTGTGTTTATGATGAGCACGCCTCCCTAGTGCAGCATCACCGTGCTCCTCTAACTTGGCAATCGTTATATGTGGTTGCATGTTATGTGTGATTTCTAGCTTGTATTGCTTCTATTTTTTTTGAATTTCATCTGCTTACTTTACACATTATACTTGAAGAAGACACGTGTTCCTGTTTCTAGAACATACAATATATGTCTATCACACCATGTTCTTACATCAAATTACTACTATTGTGTAACCTGCAACAATCACTTATCATAAGACATGTTTGACTTCAGAGTGTGATATAGGTTACATCTCACATTCTTTTCTAGCGTGTACTACTAATTTGTTGAAATGACACTTATGACGAGACAGTTTTAACTTGGTAGAGTGATATTCGTTGCATCTTTCATATGGTCACTAGCTTTAATTGCTTCTAATTTGTTGAAATACCTTCTCCTTAGTTTACACATCATAAGCTGTGAATATGCAATATTGTGAATATGCAATGGCACTAATGACGAGAGACCTCTAACATGGTAGTGTGATGTTGTTTGCATCTTGCATATGATTTATTTCTTGTACTGCTTCACGTTTGTTTAAACGCCATTTATGATGAGACACTGTTAACTTGGCAGAGCGATATTTGTAGCATCTTTCATATGGTGTCTACCTTCCATTGCATTGCTTCTAATTTGGTGAAATGTCTTCTTCTTAGTTTACACATCATAATTCTGGTTATCTCTTCCGTCCTGTTTTTCATACATATTACATCCTCCTATCATGTGGTTGTCTAACATCAAAGTTCAGTTCATCTGCATCACGCATCAATTTGTTCTGAAGAACTAAATTGTTATTCGTTTTTCTTGTCGGCTTGACTTAACATGGCACAGAGAAAGAGGAAGAAACACAGAATGGCAGGGAATGAGAAGCGGATGAATCCTGCAGATTCTGCTGGTACTGATGGTGCCATAGAAGGTCAAAGTCCAGCGGAAAATTCTAGAAACACGGCATCCCATGCTACACGAGTTGCAAAAAAAGACAAACAGAAACAAATAGCTGCAACCAAACAAGCAGAGACATCCCTAGTTCTTGCAACACCTACCACAGTACTACCAGCTTCACGACGTACTCGTGCGTCAACTGAGGCAACAGCATGTTCCCAAGCTCCCTTGCCACCTGAACCTACTTCCCAAGCACTCTTGACACAAGATGAGTTGGCAATATCAGATGAACCTTGTGAGCTTCAACAGCAAGAAGGTAGTTGCTGGAGTCAAGTTACAGTTGCATGCTTCTTTATATGTAATCTCACAGTTTTATGTACAATAACACTTCCTATGTTTGTTGTTGGACTAGCACCTAGGCGCAAGAGGAAACAAACATCAGGGATAATGCTCGATAGGTTAACTAAATCTAGAGGAGGAAGAATGGAGATCCGTTTTGCGGCAGGTTTAAAAAGGCCACGTGATGCTACAGAGTCAGCCAAGTTAGTATCAGAGGCAGCGGTTGCTGTTAGGTGTCATGGATGTATCCTCCCAACATGGATTCAGTACAGGAATGACAAAGACGAAAACCAGTTCAACATTCTTCCTCGACCATTTATCTGTAAGTATGGTTATGTATGGAAACTAGTAATATCGTCTTGCTCTGTCCAATACTTTCTAGGTTGCTGATAATGAGACTCCCATAATTTTCAACAGATGAGGTTCAAGTTGATAGCCAAGATGATGCAACCGCACAAGCTTGCACCCATGTTTTCAAGTCTGCTCATGCGACAATGATCGGAATAACTTGAGGAAAACTCACTTTGAAGGCAAGGCTAACAATGAACTTGCCCAAACATCTCCAGTGGAAATTATATCTGATGAAGATTGGAGAAGCCTCGTTAAATACTGGTCCGATCCGAAGTATTAGGTACATTATATATATGTCATCAAATCACATGTTGAAGTCCTATTTACGCATGTGCCACACAAATCTATCTTCTTGTCACTACTAGAAAAACCCCTACTAATGGCGCACCTAATATGGCTATTAATGGCGCATCTGTGGTGCGCCATTAATAGCACGCCATTAGTAATTTTTACTAATGGCGCACCACGTGGTGCGCCATTAGTATCTGGTATACTAATGGCGATCGCTGGTGCGCCATTAGTAGGCCACCAGGTGCGCCATTAGTATGCCTCCTGTGTGCTTTGGCATACTAATGGCGCACCCTCCGATGCGCTTATTAGTAAAAAAAATTCAAAATTTTTTCAATTTTTTTTCAAATTTTTTCAATTTTTTTAAATTTTTTTTTCAAATTTTTCTTAATCTCAGTTCACTATGGCTTAATCTCGGTCAATATGCTTAATCTCAGGTCAAATCGCACTCGTGGTCAAACTTCCCAAAGGTCACCCATCCTCACACTACTCCAGCCCAAGCACGCTTAACTTCGAGTTCTATCCAACCCCAAAGAATAGCTCACTTCACAAGCACTTGTTGATATATCTAGCATATCAATCTGTTATACCTTATTGATGTCTAGGACTTTGTTCATGTTCATGACTATGATGAAATTTTGAAAAATATTTCAAACATCTCGATCATATTACGTATCATTTTTTGAAAAAAAAATCAAAAAAAAATTTCAAAACCATTATTTTTTTCAAATTTTTTGAATTTTTTTGCCGCTAGATCTTGAAAGCCCCGTAACTTTTTTTCTGTTAGGTTTTTGGGGATTTTGAAAATGTTTAACGGGGTTCTGGTGCCTAGGGGAAATGAAGGCGAGGGTTATGGTGCTCCATCGGACAATACATCATGAAAACGTAACAGTCAGGTCAAATGAACTAAGCTTATGAACTTTTGGTGGTGCATTTATCTGCTAGACTGTTAAGTTTTATGCCAACCTTCCTTTTGTTCTATAGTTGTAATTTGCTTTGGTGCGATACAAAATTTATTCTTAACGTGCAGCGACCGCCTAAAGAAAACGGCAATCCATTTTTGTATAGTGTAGGGTGTTCCCTATATTTTCACTTGTGGCGATCTTTGATGCCGAGTGGATGTAATCTGTGCAATCGCCTTAATAGCCTAGCGTTAGTTTCGGCCTTATTTATTTCCTAGTCTTCTTTCTTCCTAGTTTGCTAGTGGCCGCAACTACCATGGGCCATATACGGGCCGTAGGATCCATGGGTCTCCTACGGACCGTCGATAAATGGGGCTGTAATCGGTGGGCCTCGGGCCGTCGGATAAATGGGTCTACATGGGCCATAATCGGGCGTAATTGGTATCGGCCCAGCACGGTAAAAGGCCGTTAACAGGCCGTTGGACAACAAAGGCTTAATTCTGTCAAAGGCATAACGGGTCGTTAATGGGCCAGAATGTAGGACGGGCTGGAAACGGCGCAACGGGTTAACAGGCCAGAAACGGGCCGACTCTTGCCATGGGCCGAATTTGGCCCATTAGGGTAACAGGCCAGTAACGGGCCGACTCTTGCCATGGGCTGAATTTGGCCCATTAGGGGAACATGCCAGTAACGGGCCGGAAGTAATCGAGGGCCGAAAAGGAGCCCAAGAACGTATGGGCCGTCAATAGGCCGAAAGCTAACACGGGCTAGAAATGGCCCATGTAAATCACGGGCCGTTAACGGGTATAAAGAAAATTAGTGTTCATTATGGGCTGCAGTCACCATGGGCCTATAATGGGCCGAAAGATACGAAGGCCTCATATGGGCTGAAAGACGTCGTGGGCCATACATGGGCCGAAAGTGAAATGGGCTGGTATTATATTCGACGGCCCACATGACGTTGTTGGGCCGATTTCCTTTAGGGCCTAACGGGCCATGAGTTAACGGGCCGTAAAATGGGCTATTTGCAAAGAGACCGTTAACAGGCTTTTCATGGGCCAGCTCATTAACTTTTGACCAAGTCAAACGGGCCGGATTTGTAAGCTAAATGGGCCACTGTTGGGCCGTGCCACGTGTCGACATATCATAGGCGCCTACCTGACCCACTGACAAGCTGACACATGTTTCGTCCGGCCAATAAGAATTTTACATGTGGAAATTTCCCATTGGTCGGGGCTGTTAACGGGTTATCGGATCCAAAACCCAACCCGATAGCTTAACGGTGTTCCGTTACGGTGGATGCCATGTGTCGGTCACCCTTGACGAAAGCACTTCTGTGACACGCGATTTATCGTCATGGAAGTGGACATTTCCGTGATGATAATTTTGGTAATGTCATGGAACACTTCTCGACAACCGACATGTATGACTATCTTGATTCGCTCATAAATTTGTCATGGATGTACATGCATGACAAAAAACGCGACCTACTGTGACAAACACGTATCATCACGGAAGTGTATTTTTTTGTAGTGAAAGAAATAAGAGGCAATGGATATCGTTTTGTTCCCAAAGGTGGGACGTTCCCTATCGAAAACCATCATGCTTGTTGTGAGAACCTCCAGTTTGTGAGAAGCATAAACCCAAACCTGCCCCAAATGGGACAAAATCTATACCACAGCATGTTGATGCCGCTCCATGATAGCATGGCAAGTTTCATGAATTTCAGACGAGTCTTGGATTTACTAGAACTTAAAAACCAGGCATCTCGATGTTTGCCGGCAATCAACGGTGCCCTGGTGTTTGAAATTCATTCCCATTTCTTGCATGGGACCTAAGCATGCACCCAAGGACACATATTAGATTTTTCGACCAATTTATATGCATCAGAGCATGTGCATGTAGTTCAAATTTGAATTATGCACATAAATGCATTGAAAACTCAGTTAATGCATAAAACTGTCCAAACGAACCCAGAAAAATCACAAAAATTCAAACAACACTCATGTTGTTCTATGTTTTATGACACACATATAGTTGCATGTTCACTCCAGATAAAAGTTCTAGCAATTCAAACACCGTCCATTGTCGTTGTGACCCCATTATGAAATTCAAATAAAGATGAAAAATCAAGTAGATCGCACACAGTTTATTATCAGCAACCGTGTGAGATGCAGCACAAAATATCCTGGAGCACCGTCGGTGTATAATACGCCTATGGCTTACGCGAGATGGTGCATCGCCTACAGTCCACAGCCGGCGTCTCAAGCACACTAGCTCGCTCCCCAAATATCATTTCACTGTTCAATCGTTGGCGGTGAAAGATGGGCACGTGGACCCGCGTCGTGAGGGCAACTTTGGTAGCCCACTCCGACGAGTGCCCGGCCGCAGCCGCCATGCGCGTGCTAACAATATGCATGAGCGCGGCCGCAATCTGCGACCGGGAGGCAAAGGCAGCACAAACGTCCGCTGTTGCTTCTCAGGTGGCGGCAGCAACATCTGCCTCGGGGATAGCAACTGGCGAGAGCGCCACAGCAGCTGTCTGTTTCGCAGTGGCGGCCTTAGCCCTGATGGAGGCCGCCCACGACCACGTCGAGGCCGCCCACGCCCAGCTCCTGGCGGCCACCGCATAAATCGAACGAAGCTTCTCCGACAATGGTCGGCAACCCACGACCGAAGAGCCGGCAATCACCGAGAGCGTTCGAGCAGCCGTCCGTTCCTCCACCACATACCTCGCAACGACGGAGCCCGTCCAATCCCATATCGTGTCCGCCCACGCCTTGCTCGTGGCGGCCTTTTCCAAAGAGAGGGCGGACGCGGATGGCGAGATGCTTGCCAAGTATGGTGCGATGGATGCCATGGAGCCCCTTCCCCAGGAGGTCGTCGGGCGCGAGCTGGACATGGAGGCGGCGGCGGAGATCGACGAGCACCATCCATAGTAGTACTCTTTGTTTTGTTTAATTAAGAACACAGGTCTTTAATTTGTTAGAGTGATGTTTAGGTCAGCTAGCTCTGTTTTATTGCTGAACTTGCTCGATTAAGAAGTGTGGGTGTGTTGTAGTCTCCTTTGTGTACCCAAATTATGCAATGACGTGGATGACCACTGTAACCATGGAAATTCGAACCAAAACTTTTGATGTTCAAACTCATCACACACGGGTTAAGCTATCTAAATTGTTTGTGATGTCCACATATCGTACACAGTTCTGAATAAGGGATCGTGTCTGATGACACTTTGTGCGCCAGTTTTTTCACTGAAGCGATTCCAAATTTTTGGCTTCCACGAAAATATCTAACTCCGCGCCCCCTCCCCCTTACCAAAAGCCACATTTCCTCTCTTTCCGCAAATGTATATGTTCTATATGTCGTGGAGTGTGGTGCTCACTTATTAATTGTTTTATTAATTAGTTGTCGTCTTCAGTTAACTGTTTGGTTCAATTCTACAAATGTGATGTTCAATTCTTCAGGCTGCAATTTTGTATTGTCTTCCATGTGAGAAATAAATCGAATTTATATTTACAAAATTGTGGGTGCATTCTTTTATTGTATACCATGTGAGGAATAAGTTGAATTTGGCTGTAGTAAATACATGAGAAACAAATACAATTGCTACAATTGGCTGTAGTTAACTGTTTGGTTAACTGTCTGATCTTCTATTAGGAGTATGTTATATTTTGCAATGTGGTGTTCAGTTAATGTTTGGTTCATTTGTTGTGGAGTTTAGTTAACTGCTTGGTTCAATTCTGCAATGCGATGTCTAATTGTCGTGGGTAGAATTTTGTATTGTTGTGCATGTGAGGAATAAATCAAATTTGGCTACACTTAATACAGGAGAAACACATACAAGTGCTATATTTCCTAGTTCTTAATCATGCTTGGTTTGGGTAAATGGGTTTTCTGTGTGGCTTGAATTAATCTGATGAATCTGCAATGTGCTTATTTTTCATCAACATATTTTACTGATAGCATGCGAACCCTTACTTAACCTGATGACAAACTACCTTATATGTGTTACAGGGAAACAATGGGAAGCACTGAGGTTTAGAATCGAGGTTAGCACGTGCATGGTCCGTTGTCTAATATTACATTATTGTGCAATTGCAGGAACCATTCTAATATTTAGGTTTTTTACAATTTGGTCTTGCACATGTAGGTCCTACTATCAGAGGTTTTGACCCACTGTTCGATCCTTTTTGCCTATGTGGAAATGAGTTGTCCATCAATATCAATCAAATCAAGAAACTCAGAAAGATTGTTACGGTAAAGAAGTTAGCGACAAAAAAGAACAAGATCTTTGTCTGCACAATGAAGAAGACATCAGTTCACTACAAGATGGTACTAACTATTATACCTTGCCTTTTTTTATTCCTTTACCCCATTTTCAATATAGAGAAGATATTTATGCACATCCTTGTTTTCAGGCCTTTCCAAAGCAGTTCACTGATGATTACCTCTCAAACCACCTCTATGGTCAGGAGGCGAGGAAGGTTTTCATACAACACCCATGGTTCAATATTGAAGTGTTCCTGAAGAGGACGAAGGATGGATGGTTAATCATCCATAGGCACTGGCCTAATGTTGCAAAGACCTTCAACATGAATGAAGGCTCAATATTCGCCTTCCGCTTCAGCAGTTTTCCAGATGAGATGCATCTGTCTATATACCGTCTATGATGCTAATTTCAAAAGGTTCTACTTGTTGCATGTGGAACTTGCTGCTGGTGCAGTTGTGTAATGGGGTAGCTGAGTGCTGAAGCTATATCATGTTGTACTCTGATGTATTTCAATTATGAAATTATACTTCCTTAATATGGAAATGAAATATATTGTGTGCTTAATATGAAATGTCAATTAGATTAATGAATGGATTATGAATAATAGGACAATTAGCCTGCTGATGGCGAATTTGTCTGCTAATTGGGTTTTGCTATTGCAAACGGTTGTTGAAATAATATCGTGGGCGATGACCTCAAGCAACGCACATAGTTTATAGGAATAAACCATCTTGGATCAATGAACAATCACACACGACTTTCTCTTGAAAACTGTTTGCGTTAGGCCACCTTGCGCAAATGTTTACCACATAAAAACGGTGTGTGATGGACAGCCTTTGCCACATAGTTTCTTCTACGGACCGTGTGTGATACATTCAATAACGCAAATGATTTAACGGGAAAAATTGTGTGTGATGTACCTGTGAACGGAAATGTTTTCCTTGGAGCGACTGTGTGGGATGTGCATACGAACGAAAACGTTTAGCGAGGACTGACTGTGTGGGATGTACTTGCGACCGGAAACAATTTTGCCGTATAATTGTATTTTTTAGCTCTACTATACGTGTTTCCGTATTTGAGCGCTCGCCGATCACACGCGACCTCATTTTGCTGAACGTGTGTGCCAGGAGGGCATATCACCGACGGTTTTTGGGTCGTGTGGGAAGGACCCCCTATCGCCCACACTCACTTGACGACGGTTACTGAAACGTCTCCAACGTATCTATAATTTTGGATTGGTCCATGCTATATTATCTACTGTTTTGGACAATATTGGGCTTTATTTTCCACTTTTATATTATTTTTGGGACTAACCTATTAACCGGAGGCCCAGCCCAGAATTGTTGTTTTTTGCCTATTTCAGAGCTTCGAAGAAACGGAATATCAAACGGAGTCCAAACGGAATGAAACCTTCGGGAAAGTGATTTTCTCACCGAATATGATACAGGAGACTTGGACCGTACGTCAAGAAAGAAAGGAGGTGGGCATGAGGTAGGGGGCGCGCCCACCCCCCTAGGGCGCGCCCTCCACCCTCGTGGGCCCCACCTAGATCCACCGACGTACTTCTTCCTCCTATATATACCTACGTACCCCCAAACGATCAGATAAGGAGCCAAATACCTAATTCCACCGCCGCAACTTTCAGTACCCACGAGATCCCATCTTGGGGCTCAGATCGAGCTCACGGAAGGAGAATCCACCATGAAGGGCTTCTACATCATCACCATAGCCTCTTCGATGAAGTGTGAGTCGTTTACCTCAGACCTTCGGGTCCATAGTTAGTAGCTAGATGGCTTCTTCTCTCTTTTTGGATCTCAATACAATGTTCTCCCCCTCTCTCGTGGAGATCTATCCGATGTAATCTTCTTTTTGTGGTGTGTTTGTCCAGAACGATGAATTGTGGGTTTATGATCAACATTATCTATGAACAATATTTGAATCCTCTCTGATTTCTTTTATGTATGACTGGTTATCTTTGCAAGTCTCTTCAAATTATCAGTTTGGTTTGGCCTACTAGATTGGTTTTTCTAGCAATGGGAGAAGTGCTTAGCTTTGGGTTCAATCTTGTGGTGTCCTTTCGCAGTGACAGTAGGGGCAGCAAGGCACGTATAGTATTGTTGCCATCGAGGATAACAAGATGGGTTTTTTTATCATATTGCATGAATTTATCCCTCTACATCATGTCATCTTGCTTAAGGCGTTACTCTGTTTTCTTGAACTTAATACTCTAGATGCATGTTGGATAGCGGTCGATGAGTGGAGTAATAGTAGTAGATGCAGGCAGGAGTCGGTCTACTTGTTTCGGACGTGATGCCTATATACATGATCATACCTAGATATTCTCATAACTATGATCAATTCTGTCAATTGCTCAACAGCAATTCGTTCACCCCCCATAAAATACATATGCTCTTGAGAGAAGCCACTAGTGAAATCTATGGCCCCCGGGTCTATCTCCATCATATTAATCTTCCATCACTTTATTATTGCCTTTGCTTTTTTACTTTGCTTTTTATTTTACTTTGCATCTTTATACCAAAAATACGAAAAATATTATCTATCATCTCTATCAGATCTCACTCTCGTAAGTGACCGTGAAGGGATTGACAACCCCTTATGGCGTTGGTTGCGAGGAGTTATTTCTTTTGTGTAGGTACAAGGGACTCGCGCGTAGCCTCCTACTAGATTGATACCTTGGTTCTCAAAAACTGAGGGAAATACTTACGCTACTTTGCTGCATCATCCTTTCCTCT